>ML798492.1:138672-166844 GCA_009831015.1 Picea engelmannii | reverse complement strand
TTTAGTAGGCAGTTTGTTGTATCTTACAACAACTAGGCCTGACATTATGTATGTAGCCAACCTTGTTTCCAGATTCATGGAATCACCAAAAGATTCTCATTGGAAAATGGTGAAACGAATTTTGAGATATGTTGCAGGAACTCTCAATTTTGGCTTCTGGTACACTAAATTTGATAGTAATCAACTTTCTGGTTACACAGACAGTGATTTTGCAGGCAGCCTAGATGATAGGAAAAGCACATCTGAACATGTTTTTCAACTGGGCAAGAACCTGATCTCATGGGAATCAAAGAAGCAGCCAATTGTATCAATATCTTCTGCAGAGGCAGAGTATGTAGCTGCTACCTCAGCTTCCTGTCAAGCTATGTGGCTGAGAAGAATATTGAATGATATGTCACATACAGAAAATGATCCAACTCCTATTTTCTGTGACAATACATCAGTAATTACTTTATCCAAAAATCATGTGTTTCACAAGAAAAACAAACACATTGACACTCGTTTTCATTTCATACGCGAGCTAGTCAATAATGGTGATATTGCACTACAATTCTGTGGTTCTCAAGATCAACTTGCTGATATCTTTACAAAGCCACTAGGAAAGTCAGTTTTTGATTTTCAGAGACAACACTTAGGCATAGTCAATGCTGATGCTTGTAACTGTTGAGTTTAAGAGGGAGTGTTAAATATATTGTAACCTCAACAGTCTAACTGTACACTGCCAGCTATATTGGATAGTTGTACTTTCTATTTTTGTCTTGCTTGAGCCTATTTAGCTCAACCATCTCCCATTTCATTGTACGAACTTCTTCAGTACTTCTTCATACATTTCAGTATACTGTTCTATTCTTTTCTCTCTACATTTCTCTTTGCTTCACAATTTATCAAAAATCACACAACATACCTGTTATCCTTTACATTTATGCCTTCGATTTTTCCTAACTATAGCCTTTCTGATTTACAGATTCATTTTATTGTGTTCATTATGCACCGTAGTAAAATTGTACGCCGAGCAATAGAGCATTAAATTCGTAAAACACACATTGGAAACTACAATGAAAAAAAGACGTTCAAATCAATAATCGACTCTTTCAGCATTGGCATTGCAATGCATGAAATCTAGAGGATCATTGTAGGGCATGTTATCAATTACTAATTACCCTCTCATAGCAAAGAGTCTAACTTGCGGATCTGGAGTCTAACAGGCAATCCCAATCATATAATCTTATTTTTGCTAAATGTTTTTCATATTGCTCACATGTTTAGGCTTCCCTTAGCTGGTAACAAACAAAATTGTAGGGTTACTGAATAACATACTCAAAGTAGGAATGTTTGGTATACCTGTACTGGATTTCAAAGGAAATAAATGATGTTACTGTGGGCGGAATGTGGGTAGATGGGCCAGGGCTTCACTATAAGTGGAGTCATAAATGAAATTTAAAATAAAAAACCAACCTATACCTATTATTCAAAAACTCCTAATGGTGCCAATATATCCACTCAATGGCCAAACATCTCCTTCATAGTTCATCTATATTTTTTTAAGGTGTCATTTATGAATGTTGAGACCTAGAATCTACCTTTAGAATGTTGAGACCTAGAAGCTACCTTTTGAGCCTAATGGTGTCGATATCCAAACTCAGAGGTAGACGATACTCTCAAGTGGTTAGGTTTGGATATTCAAGGAATTTTCTTGGATATCGATTCCTATAATTTTATAATTTTATTGTATGTCCTAATGCTTTAGTTTCTTCTTTTTACCATGTGTGTGGCCCTATGTCTAATCCTTGGTTCTCAAAACCTTCTAATGGTACTCATATGGCCTCTCTAAGGTTAAATATAACACAAAGAAGTCATGTGTGGTTGTTCAAGGCATATTTCATGTAATTTAATCTCTAAAATATACATTTTAGTCCTAATTCCCAAGCTTCATCTCTTCCGCTTGTTTAAGGACTCAATACTCATACCTAGTTCCAAAAAAATTGTAATTGATCCAAAACTACTACTCCTAGACAAAGGATCTCCTTGGATGGTCATGTGTGTTACTTAAAAAAAAATTGTTTGGTCCTATATGCATTAAATATTCCTTTATGGACTAAGTCCAAAGTTCCCTCCTTTGACCATGTTAAATACCTGCAACCCATACCTTATTCTAGATCACTCATAATCGTTCCCATATCCCCATATGGAGACAAAATATCCCCCCAATAGGTCATGTGTTTTGTTTCTCAAGATCATTCTTTCTCTTAGGCTCCTATAATATTCATTTATGGACTAAGGCTTTCTTTTTCTCGTACATCTATATCTAGGACCCTAATACCAATACCTATCACTCAAAATTTCCTAATATAATGAGTATCCCCATTTAGAGGCCAAGGATACGATTGTAAAATCATGTGTTGTGGTTCATGGAATCATTATCAAACCAAAATGATTAAAATATTCCTCAAGGATATAAGGCCAAAGTTTCCTCCCTCAATGACATAAAGGTCCCTAATACTCATACCTAGTATCCAAAACCTATTAACAACATTTATATCACAACTAGGAGGAAATTATACCCTCAAGGCATAATGTGTGTTGATTCGAGGTGTTGGTGATAGACATAAATTCCTAGAATATTAATTGAGGGTCCAATCCCTATGCTTTCACCCCGCCCATGTTTAAGGCCTCAATATCCATGCTAGCTCTCAAAATCTCTTAAAGGTGATCACATGCCCATTTGAAAGAGAAGCATACCCTTGAGAGGACCTATATGGAAGTTTGAGTCATCATTTATTGCTTGTGGTAAGCTTCTTCAAGATGCACCCAATCAATATTTTCTAGTTACTTCTTATCCATTTCTATATCTATTTCACCTTCTTCTTATATGGCCTGATCTTCCCCCATGGGATCTGCATTCGGGGTATGGACTATATACTCTAACATTGGCTTTGGGGTTTCCTTTTATTTTTCATGAGTATTATCTTGACTTGATTGATGAAAAATCTCTACTAGATCAAGAGAATCAAGGAGTTGGTTTAATATCTAAAAGGAATTGATAGTTTATTGAGCCTTGGAGGATACAAAAGTTGTCTTATTTTGGTTTTGTTGTCATTTCCCTTGGACATGGGTGAAACCATCTTTAGGTTTTTCAGAGGATGCAACCATATAAATTGGAAGTGCATTAAGGGGAAAATCTATGAATAAATGGCCATGCTCATGACACTTCCTACATCTGAAGGATATGTGCTTGTAATCTATGGTATGGATCGATTTCTAATTCTAATATTCTAGGAATATAAATACTGGTAGGGGCTTGGATATTTTCATATAAATAAATATCTGATCATAGTAAGTATAGAAAGGTTGACATGTTTCTTCAACTAACTTGAAAAACATTCCTATTGTGTTTCCTATCCCAGCTAGGATTCCTCCTAGTCATAATTCCTTTGGGAGCAAGTAAATTCCTTTGGGAGCAAGTAGAGTCTCCAAATAGGAGCAATGTGAAATTTTATTTTTCTAGGATGAATAATTATGTCCAATATCTTAAATAATGTCCATATGAGTTAAAAAAATAGGACTTGTTTTCAAAGATCTAGTCTTTATCTTCCAGATTGTGGAAGATCGCAGTGAAGAAACCATTAGAGCCTAATTTGAGATCAAAATGGCCTTTGGGTTTCCACTAAGTATTCATCCATTTTATTAGACCTCTTTATGAGGTCCATAGCCCCAAAAAAATCTCAATGAGGGTGTGATCCCTCATATATTGAGTGCATTCTTCTACTCGTGTATCTTACGACATCCCTCGGTGTCATATCAAATTGAGGGGTTCATTTACTCGGTACAAATGCTCGAGAAACTTTTGGATGAGAAAATTCAACCTCAACTTCCATTGCCTTTGCCTTGTTTGATTCCTCATGGTAGGGTTGATCCCGTTCTTGTTGCAACAGTTTAAAATCTGGTCGCAATCTATGAGATCCAAATGGTTTTCTAGAAACCACATTACAATACAAGGGGGCTCATTACCCCTACCCATTAGACATCATGATGAGATCGATCACACCCCTTGGAAGACATGGCCACACAAACACTGAATAAACCTAGGTCTACAGAAACCCTAGTTCATGAATAACATCAAACATAGCTCAATCTCGTCATGAGATTTATCATTCTACATTTTGAGCTTGGTTTACTATTAATATCAAGAATTATTTAGGAATATAATTGGAAGTAAATAATAATAATCATGCAAAATATTATTGAACCAATTAACATACTATTTTTATTACTTTTTATTTTATTTTTTTAAATTAGTGGTTTCTTTTAGAAGTTTAGGGATATATCAATATAATAAATATTGTAAAAAATGTTGAAACATATTTATTATGAAATGGTTATGTGAACTTGTCTTAAATACTTCTTTGTAATTTGAAAAATATTATGTAAAAAATGGAAGGTTTCTCCTCTAACATATGTTTAGATATGTTGAAACCTGACATCTTTGGATTGGATGTCATTTGAAAAAACTATTAAATACACCTTTCACTCCTTCATCATGTTTTTTTTGTTAGTCTAGTACTCTCCATATTTTCATGTATATGATATGCAAGTAGATAGGTTATAGATTGGCACATTTGTTCTATTTCCAATCATTTTGGGTGGATAATCATTTCCCTCATTGACCATAAATTACATCCTTTACCTTTGTTCTCTCTTTATTATTAATTTTAGTATCTTATTCTGCGGTTATATAATCTTCGCTTGGAATCTCAAATCAAGGTTTTGTTTATTTGGCTTTATGATCAATTGTGTAATTTACTTCAGGTGAAATTATAATCTTAACTTCTTATATGTTGATTTTTATAACGTTTTGCAAATCATAGATAATATTTAGTGGATCACTTATAACCTTCAAAAGATCCTTTGGAATCTCAAATGAGGTTTTTGTTTATTTGGATTTCTGATAAATAGTTGAGTTTACCTAAGGTGAAATTATAATATTAACTTCTTATGTGTTAATTATTATAATATTTCATATATCATACATATAATCTTTAGCGGATATTCACTTATAACATTCAATAAATCTTACTCATATCCTAGATACAAAGCAACATGTCTTATTAATATGTAATACTCCTATGTCTCCCAGATTGTAAATATAATTATATTTTTCTAAGAGACTATGGATAGATCGTTTATGTGTGGATTTTGGGAAATAATGAACATTTTCTAAAGAAGGTAATTTAAATATTTATGTTATTAAATAAAACGGAAATCGTTGAATAATTATTAAAGGTGTTTCCAATACATATTATGATGCATGAGAGGGAATGGTGATTGGAACCAGCAATGGTTGATATGACCCCTTCCAGGTGATTACTCTTATGGATTTAAAAATGTACAGACCCAGAATAGTCTTCTATCCGAGAGAATTTATTTACCAATCAAGTTGGTAGTTGAAACGTCTCCATCAGAAATCAATGAGAGAATGGGAAGAGTACCCATCTGGAAATTTCTGATTTGACCCACGAATTAGGGAATTGACCCACAAAATATTGTTGGAGAAGGAAAGAAAAAAGAGGAAAATCATGGGCAGAAAGAAGATGATGCACACGAATGGGTCCGGAGACCATTTTTATGAAGAGGAAGAGCATGTGAAGCTATCTGGTTATGAAGAGAAGTAATAAAATATAATTTTTTGGGTACAAGAACATTTCAATATTGTTTTCTAATCAAGATGATAAACGCGGTTGTAGAGAATTTGAGTGATTGAGTGAGCAATCACAACAGGCCCCGTTCCTTGGGTGATAGAAGATTGGTTTCTAGGTTCCTATGGGAGAAGGAGAGTAACCTTCATCCCTTTGTTTTTTGCTGAGAAGAAAGAAGAATTCCTCTCATGGCATCATGATCTCGCTAGGGCTTAGCCAATTATGAAAACAACATGAGCAATTGTCCCTATGGTTGGGTGGAAAATGGTACACCCTTCAAAAATTACAACTATTTTCATTTTCTAGATAAGTATTTCATTGTCAAACCTATGCAATGTTAAGCTCATAAATATTGTAGAATGTGTTTCAGAGCATTTTAAATTCAATTTTTTTGTTAAAAGTGGCGTGACAAACTTAGGTAAAATCGTGAGAACATTACAACTGAATTTCATTTTGATATAAAACATCACTTGTTGACTGCTTGTGTTTGAAAAAGATATTTCTAGTTGTGAAAGTTGATGCTTATTGAGTTTTTCAATCCATATTATGTGCTAATGGGGATGATGGAATAGTTAGAATCTATACTCAACATATGAAAGAGAAAAAGGTTAATTTCTACATAAGAATGTTTTTAATTTTAAGTTTTTCCTAAAGATTTTATACAAAAACTTTAAAGGATACCAGATATATATTTGGGCCTTAAGGAAATTAACACTAATATTGAAGAGAGGCCAAGTATTCTAAAATAAATAATAAGAAAATAATGAGAAATGAGAATTTAGGTTCTTAATTGGAAATACAATGAAATTTAGAATTTAATGCATTGTTATTAATTAAGATTCTAAGAGAGGAAATTTTATCAGTAACTACACAGTAAATTTGATCTTCAAAGCGGTAAGATTTGGAAATATTAAGTACTCCATGAAAATAGCAAGGAGTTGCATGTAAATAGGAGATAAGTAATTTCTCGAGCAACCCATATGGGGGTTCTAGTCTATGTTTATGGTGTCCTTGGTTAGAGATATTCTCCCCTAGATGAGGGTGTCATATCCTCTTTAGTATTCAGTTAGTTACACCATAGTTATACTAGTGAAGTTGAGTATTGCATGAAAACCTCAGTATTATCACCAAGGGTTGCATGCATACCTTAGTATCGTCACCATGAGTGTGCACTTTCCTTCGAATCACAACAAGGAAGATGCAACACATGTGAATTCATTATTCTCTCCTCACTCCACTAGTGATTCATTAGTTAATTTATGAATGCATGGCGAGTTAACTAGGACTAGGTGGCAGTTCACTCCAGTATCTGTCAAGGAGTGTCTAGATCTTTGTAGTTCACTACTATGGCAAACTAGTTTGCTCGTGTATAGTATATCATGTGTATTTTTACCATTTCTCATTGAGTTAATATGATTCTTTCATTCTACCTTGTTCTCTTCTCTCTCTCAAGTTTTGTGTGTTCATTTTCTACTAGCCAAGTTCATGTGAAAACTATATAGGTCCCATATGCCTAAATGTTCTTTGAGGGAGTCGGGATTGGGTTTATTTCCTCCATCATGTCTAGGTCTATAAGACCCACATTTAGTACTAAAAACCTCTTAATTTCACAAATATCCCCCACTCAGACGATAATAATATCCTAAAAGGATTCTTTATGGAGGTTCATCATGTTTTTCTTGGCCTTGGATTCCTACAAGCTTCATTCAAGGCCTAAGGCTCAATTTTCCTCTCACAACTATGTAGAAAACTCCAAAACCTATACACGGTATTCAAAATCTCCTAAAGGTGTCCATATATCCAATCAATGGCCAAACATCTCCTTCATAGTTCATCTATGTTTTTTAAGCTGCCATTTATGAATGTTAAGACCTAGAAGCTACCTTTAGAGCCTAATGGTGTAGATATCCCAACTAAGAGGTAGACGATAATCTTAATAGGTTAGGTTTGGCTATTCAAGGAATTTTTCTTGGATATGGATTCTTATAATCTTATTGTATTTCCTAATGCATTTGTTTCTTCCTTTTACCATGTATTTGGCTCGATGGCCCATCCTTGGTGCTCAAAACCTTCTAATGGTGCCCATATGGACACTCGAAGGTTAAATATACCACAAAGAAGTCATGTGTGGTCGTTCAAGGAATCTTCCATGTAACTTAATCCCTAAAATATATGTTTTAGGCCTAATGCCCAAGCTTCATCTCTCCGGCTTGTTTAAGGACTCAATACTGATACCTAGTTCCAAAAAAATTGCAATTGATTGAAAACTGCTACTCGTAGACAAAGGATATCCTTGGGTGCTCATGTGTGTTACTTAAAAAAAAATTATTTGGCCCTAGATGCATAAATATTCCTTTATGGACTAAGTCCAAAGTGTCCTCATTTGACCATGTTAAATACGTGAAACACATACCTTGTTTTAGAGAATTCATCATGGTTCCCATATCCCCACATGGAAACAAGATATTCCCTCGAGAGATCATCTTTTTTGGTTCTCAACCTCATTCTTGGGCTTGGGTTCCTATAATCTTTATTTATGGCCTAAGGCTTTGTTTTTCTCGTCCATATATGTCTTGGACCCTTACACCAATACCTAGCATTCAAAATTTCCTAATATAATGAATATCCCCATTTAGAGGCCAAGGATACAATTGTAAAATCATGTCTTGTGGTTCATGGAATCATTATCAAACGAAAATTATTAAAATCTTCCTTAAGGTTATAAGGCCTAAGTTTCCTCCCTCAATGACATAAAGTTCCCTAATACTTATACCTAGTATCCAAAACCTATTAACAACATCTATATCAGAACTAGGAGGCAAGTATACCCTCAAGATATCATGTGTGTTGATTCGTGGTGTTGGTGATAGACATGAATTCCTAGAATATTACTTGAGGGTCCAATCCCTATGTTTTCACCCCCAACCATGTTTAAGGCCTGAATATCCATGCCTAGCTCTCAAAATATCTTAAAGGTGATCACATTCCCATTTGAAAGACAAGGATACCCTTTAGAGGACCTATATGGAAGTCTGAGTCATCATTCTTACCACTAGATGTTTATAAGATTCCCTTATGACCTTTTTATTGATATAGATCCCTCAACCACATTTAGGTCCCTGATACCTATGCTTGATAGTAAGAATATCTTCATGTCATAGATATCCCCACTCAAAGGCCAAGGATACCTTTGCGAGGTCAAGTGTGGTTGTTTGAGATGTTTTTCTTGGTCCACAATGCCTAGAATATTCATTTAGAGCCTAAGGCCCTAATTTCCTCCCTCAACTATGTTATCAACCCAAAGACCAATCCATAACTAAAACAACAGAGAAAAAATATATCATAGTGGAACCCAAAGATTCAAGCTCCAAATTTCCTTAGAGTGTCGAGAGTGTCAAGGTATCCTTCTAGATAGGCACGTTAGCGGGGTCCCCAATATTCCACATCGAAAGGTGGTCTCGTTGTTGAATGCCTCATTTGGCCAAGTAATCTACCACTAAGTTTGCACTACATCACACCTGGTTTGGAATAATCACCAAGAATCTCTTGATTGATTCAACAATCAGAACCCAACCATGAGAAAGTCTCTAATTTGAAGAGATTTTTTTGGGTCTTATCCATCGGTCAATAGCTAAAGAGTCGATATTATTAGGAGAGAATCACCTTCTGCTACCCAGACTCTTAACTTCCACTCTGTGGCCATGGGTAAAGCTTTGAAGAACCCTTTAAATTCGGCACCATTATTAGTATTGTACCCCAATTTCTTGGTGAACATGGCTATTATTTTACCCTCTAAATCCCTCTTGCCTTTCATTTCCCCAGATTATCTTTTGATGCTCCATCAAAGTTCAGTTTAATAACTCCTTCTTTCGATGGCTTCCAAACTCAGTGAGGGTGATTCCTACTACAAAATGGGACTTTGATTGCTTTTTGGTACACCCTACCAAGTTTCTATTGCGTGAAGATGATTTCATCCTCAGCTAACAATGTGTTGTCGTCGTCTGACCAGGTACTTGACGCTATGGATTCTTGCACATTTTCTTGAATTCTGGCCCAAATTTGATGAGTAGTGAAGGAATTATGTTTGAATATTGTTTTGTTCGGTTCCTTACATATGTTCCACATTACAATTCCTAGTAAGATCTCCAAGGATTTGTTAAGAAGGACATCTAGGCTGGTTTTTATTCATTCAAAGTATATATAATCTAACGTTTCTACATTTTGGTCTTTTTCTGGGGATATTTTTTATTTAATTTAAATAGAAAATTATGATTTCTTGCACATTTATGTTTTCAAATTTAAATGAAAATGACCAAAACTTATAACAGTTATAGAAAACCTCTCTCTATATATAAATATAAATAATGGAGCTAACATACATTTTTATTGTTTTAATGTTTTATGTTACATACATAGCCTTTCTATACAAAAAAAAATATTCAATTATTTGAAAAATATATATTTGTGAATCTATTTTGTTTATGAAACATACTCTCATAATTAATTAAATCCTAATTATACATATGAATATAAATAATAAGAACTTAACAACACTTTATTTTATGTTCCAACCAAACATGTACCATTCTCTTAACATATATGATGAGATACTCAATTCTCTTAACATATATATGAGACACTCCATTTCCAATAAAGTTAACAAATTTTACTAACACTTGTGTTAAGTCACATCTTTAACATGTTTCCAATAAGGTTAACAAATTTTACTAACACTATGTCACGAATTTAACATGTATATAGTGTCACGGCTTTAACATGTATAGTATAAGTGTTTTTAATACCGTCACTTTAACAACACATAAAATAAGTGGTACTGACTTGGGATGCTAAAATATATGTTTTCCTTTTATATTTAGGAGTGGATTTGGAATTTTAAGCCCAAATGTAGTAGTGCTCCAAGTGCTTTTAATACCATCACTTTAAAATCAACTTCTTTTCTTATATACTAGATATGGAAATCGTTTAAAACTTTTCTTAATACCATCACTTTAAAATCAACTTCTTTTCTGATATGCTAGATATGGAAATGGTATAAAACTTTTCTTATATGCTAGATATGGAAATGGTTTAAAACCTTAACTTCGGTTTTTATGGACTCAATAAATATCTCAACCCATGACAACAATCTACTCCATGGATGACACAATGTGCTTTACCTCAAAATTCGATCCTTTGAGGAATTCACGACCATTGGGTTAATTCACCGATTTCTGACATCAATATACCAACTTGGGAAGTAATAATATGCATAGTACCTAGTGATGCAGTATTTATTACAATGTGATCTATCTGTATCAATATCTCACTCTATATATTTCATGATATTATATGGCTTGATATTCAGTTTCAGTCGACATGAAATAATATTTCACGGTGTATCTCCACATATCACCATAAATGCCTTACCATGAGCGTTGCAAAGCTGGTGTATATTTCTTATTTGTAAACTTGGCTTCTGATTTGAAATGGCATGTTACTCTTCGATCATCTTAAATAGTATTAAGTTAATAAACCTATGTAAAACACATTTTTGTTATTTCATATTTGAAGATTCATACAAGTTTTGATGGGAGAAAAGTAATTCAGAACATGCATTACCTTACCGGCACGATCTTAAAATAAGTTAACAGCATGCTGGCGTTTTGTGTGCAGATTCTCTGAAACGAAAGCCGAGTACTGTGATGGCAAAGCTGGAGCGTTGTAAATGTGGCAGTCCGATGACCTCGTTTTTTATCTCTTCAAAACTCAGGCAACTTCTAAATTGTCGAAATAATATATTTTGTTATTCAAATCATACTTTCGGCCATTTACATCTATTGAGATTTAATTTTAAGATGAAATTGCAGATTGTGGTGAGAATAGTCGGGTTCATTTTTACCGGCAAATTCCTTTCAAGTTCCTGTCAGATATGTGCTTGAGAAAAAAGACAGAATAAGTACCACTTATCCCACACTCCAACCTTATGCACCCAATTACCCAATTATGTTAAATGCAATGCAACCCAGTACTTACTTAATGATCGCCTATTACGAAGGTGATTATATATCGAGTTATTTCAAAGTGTCTTTAACTTAACATACGGTGCGCTGATTCAGTCCTAAAATCACACAGCATACCTGTTATCCTTTACATTTCTGCCTTTGATTTTTCCTAACTGTAGCCTTTCTGATTTACAGATTTATTTTATTGTGTTCATTATCCACCGCAGTAAAATTTTATGCCGAGGAATAGCGCATAAAATTCGGAAAACACACATTGAAAATTATAACGAAAAAAACATTCAAATCAATAATCGACTCTTTCGGCATTGTAATGCATGAAATCTTGAGGATCACCGTTGGGCATGTTATCAATTAGTAATTACCCTCTAATGCAGTATACCCTCTCATAGCAGAGAGTCTAACTTGCCTCGGAAAAGCTCCATCGAATATTAATTCCCATCTCTGAACAGATTCACCCTCATCATTCTTCATCTGCGATAGCGTGGCTGGTTTCCAAATGTTAGGGTTACAGTCAATCCCAATCATCTCATCTTGTTTTTGCTGAATGTTCTTCATATTTTTCACATGTTTAGGCTTCCCTTAGCTGGTTACGAACAAAATTGCAGGGTTACTGAATAACATACGCTAAGTAGGAATGTTTGGTATACCTGTACTGGATTTCCAAGGGAATAAATGATGTTCTGGAAAGCCCTATATGCATGAATAGAGTTACTGTGGGCAGAATGTGGGTAGATGGGCCAGGGCGCCACCATAAGTGGAGGCAGAAATGAAATTTAAAATAAAAAAGCAACCTCAGAATGCGATTATTACGCTCGTCTCTCCTATAAATTCGACTGTGACCTTTTTTCTTGTCATAATTGGCGACCAGAACATTCGATCGGTAGATCAATGCAATCCACGCAAGGATGTTTTTCCCACCGAATTTATTCAATTTTGAACAAATCATCGCCACGTGCCGTGGACGGCACCTCATCAAGTCTATGCGTTCACCTTCTCCGTCGCACTTCCAACGGTCTACGATGATCTCCGAGTAATACATCGTCGTCTCAAAACCCTTGTGGATAGACATACACAAATCCATTCATTCATTCAAACGGAGAACTTATGGAATCATCTAGATGAATGGAATACCGTTCGCCTTCCAAACGCAAATCGCATGTACACGACACTGCTAACTAACTCAGATGACGTCAGAATCCCTATGTAGAATACACATATGTATATGATGCAGCCTTCCATCATCTCCACCAAAAGTAATAAAGTCAACAATATTTTTCCAGTAGGTAGATCCAGGCCAGAGTTAGGTTACCACTAAAAATTCTGAATATTTTCGATACAATAGCAGTGGATATGCATGCCTGAATACATACATATTTGCCTTGCCTATGTATATATATCTATATATTCCGAGGCTTATACACGTGGAACTATTCACCTTTAATAGAATACATTACAAGCTTTGTCAATTCTAAAATGAATGTGATTGGCTGTAGTTAAATAAAGTTATGAAATCAACTTTGACACCAACCAAATATCAATATTCCTATTATAAAATTTAAACTTTTAAATAACATTAAATATTACAAATATCACTCGTATTCCTTGCCATTAAATCCAACTTACTTGAACAAACCATTCAACAATATAATTATTTAAAACTAACCTTTAAAACAATTCTCATTTTCATATTACAAATATAGGTCATCCATTTAAAACAATTCTCATTTAGATATACAAATATAGGTCATCGTTTCTTCCATTGAACGTTCTTTTGAGCAAACCATTAAGAATAAATATTTAAAATGATTATATAAAATTAAAATATAAATTTTAAAAACTTTATCTTCTTTTCATATAACTCTATACTTGTTTTTGTTTAAATAAAATTTAATAAATTAAACCTATCATTTCAAAATAAAATTATCTTTTTCTAAATATAAAAAATCCATCATATTTTTCATTTAAAAACTTATATATATCACAAATTAGATATTTCCTTCCTTCCAAGGTTATAATTTTTTTTCACTTTATATAAACAATAAATATCTAAAAATTCAAATTTACTATAATTTTTTTTTGTCTTCTAAACATCTCTATGAATTTTATAGAAATTATTTACAATTTTTTTTCCTTTAAACAAAAGGTTATTCTTAATTTATTTTTAATTTTCAATAATTTCTACAAGTGTAATCATTAAAATGATGATCTATATTGACTTTGATTTTTAAATTATTGAAAAATTTACATGAACTAGTTTTTATTTAATATATATTTTACATAAATTATTTATAAAAAAATATTTTCTTCTTCAAACTAGAATAATTATCAATTCAACTTAATATTTTCTGCAAGCATAATGATTGAAATTATGACTTATATTCGTATTGATTTTTAAAGTATTCACATATTTGTACCAACTACCTTTTATCTTAATTGATCTTGTATTATCATGATCTATATTGATATTGATTTTTAAAGCATCGAGGTATGTCTACCAAATACCTTTTATCTTAATTCATCTAGTATTAGTGTGAATTATATAAAAAAAAATTACACAAATTATTTTCTTTGGCATGATTTGTCTTTGATTTTCGTATTTTCTACAAGTATCATGATTAAAATCATGATCTATATTGACCTTGATTTTTAATGAATGTAGAAATTTTGATAGACTACTTTTTGTTTTAATATATATTGTATTAATATGAAGATTATATAAAATTGATTTTTTTTATGAAGTGGGATATGAAGCTTATTGTCTCAAAATTTCAAAGTTTTACCATTTAAACTATATGAGATAGTCTAGTCATTAAATTTTACCAATTCCCTCCCAAAATTGATTTTGTTTTTCCAATTAATGGTCCTACATTACTTATTATGAAAACAATTACTCCACTTTAACAATTCTAAAATCTATGCAATTGTGTCAAAATTTAGATATGCTGGTAACTTAAGTGGAAGTATCAATAACAATGTCAAACAATGAAAATTTGAGTGTAGTTTGATTTGGAAGAGGAAATTTCATTTTTATCTGGCCACAATAGTGTTTGGAAGTATCTTTATACTTGTGTAGATCCATCTTCACTCTAGATCTAACATGCATGGAGATGATTCAAATATCTCAATCTACAATTATTTTTAGAGTGAAAACATAATGTAATGTTTGCACCTCAAGGGATTTGAGGCCTCTCTATGCATGATAGATTTAGAGTTAAGATGGATCTACAATTATTACAATCATGAGTCACCATGTCAAATAGATTTCTCTAAATAATTTTTCATTATAGCGTTACTAAAATCAATGCAATCAATGCACTGTATTGGTTTTCATTGTGTCATTATTGAAATAAATGCAACTACTTGCTATAAAAAAATTCACTATATCATCTCTGAAATAAATGCACCCTATTATTTTTTGTTATATCATCGCTGAAATAAATGCAACTGCACAATCCTTATGTATTCACTCATTGCTAAAATCATTTCAATCCCCTCATTTCTATGAATCATTTTTTATTATATCATCACTGAAACCAATATACCCTATTATCTTTTGTTATATCATAGTTGAAATGAAAGTAGATATTGCATTTTTTCTTTCTTTCCATAGTTGGAACATATCAATAATGTAAACTTCTATCTTCTAAATTTGGAATCTTTCTTCATTTTGATAACCTATTAAAGCATAATTATATATATTAAGAGGAATTTCATCCTCGTCATATTGAACCATTATCTCAATAATATATTTATTCCCAATATACTTCTCGTTATTTTATATTTGAAACAATTTGAAAATGGATGATACAATATCACCATGTGGTGATGAAAAATTATAATATGGTACAATTTTAAAAAAATATGTGTCGAGAAACTTGTTCAACATGCCAAGGGTTGTAATGATCCCTCTCTCCCACTAGTATTGGGCTTCCTAGTGGTCTATTTTTCTCAACATTAAATTATCAATCTCGATAGGTAAACTTGTGAGACACATGCACAATATGTGCAGAATTGACTTTGAACCATTCCTAAAAATTCCTATTGAATTTTCCAGACTCACAAATAAATGATAAAATTCTTCAATCAAATGGTTCATGTTTAATTGTTAGTGGGTAAATACTAAGACTTCAAGTTGATCACTACTCTTATAACCATGCCCCTTATAGAACTAACTTCATTTAGTTAACTGAACTTATAATCCAAGAAATTATATTGATTTATGAGTTGAGAGTAACCAAATCAAACTTAAACAACTGAAAAATGTTCATCTCATAAATTACAGATTTAATTTCCTTTGAGAATGTTTCATGGAGTTGTTTCCATGGCACTGAAGACAAAATTTTGTTCAATTTATGTCGAACACTTTGAATGTCTATATCTGAAACAACTCATATTATAAACCCAAAGAGATTAAGGTATCTAATAGTACTGTAGAAAAATAAATTCACACCTGACCATGATTTTTTTTTTATGAATCTACATGAATTCAAACATACTCACAGAAATGTAATAGTCATTATGCAATTACAAGAAAATACAATAAACACACAAATTACAAGAAATTGTGAAAAGAAATAAGAACACACTATTAAATTTTCTATTACTGAAAGGAAATAACTTCAATGCTAAATTAAACACACCACATAGGAGGGGGGCCTTCCTGGGGTGTGTTTTTTAAATAAAATCAAAACACAGAGACACTTACACATAAATTATCAAATATTCATTAATTACTCCTCAATCACAGTTTTTAGAAATTACAAAATGTCCCAGGTGATAAAAAAAACATTCTCTCTTAACCTATGAAGATCCCCTACCTTTTACTTTATACAATTCTTTCTTAAAATTGAATTCCTCCCTACATCTAAATAAATCCATAAATCATGGATCAAATCTTCATTTTAATGCAAGGACATTATCTTCTTCGATTCTTTTGAGCTGAATCCTCGAGTGTAATTCTGTTGATGTTGATCGAGTGTTGACCATGGGGCTTTGTAAGCTAAAGCGATGGAAAAACAAGAAATTATTTGTCTTGAGAATTCTAGGAAACAACTCCAAGTGGAATTTATCCTTAAGAATGAGGGAAAGTAATCGAACCACCAATTCCTGTAATCACTAAAAGATACCATTAATTCATGTAATTACTAATTTCCAGGAAGAAAATTGAAAAAATAGCTTTTAATCAATATTAATAAGATAAACTAAGATTTTTCTCTTAAATAACAAATTATACCTTTTTCCAAGCAGATTATGCCATCAAGGGAGGTGAAACAAAAGTGAAGGTAAAATAATTGATAAAAAAGTCAAAATTGACACCCAAAAACTACCATTTGATGTCTTAAGTCTTAGATCTATCTCTAATATATTTTGGTAAGGTGTAGGCTACTTCTACCTTAAATAAGAATAACATCTCAAACAATCTTTGTTGAAACATTGTGTGAAATTTTCAAATATTTTCCTCTACCTCCTTTGTAATTTGTAAAAAATTATGCAATGGATAGAAGGTTCATCCTCTCACATAAATTTCAGATTGATCACGGTTTACTATTTTTTTTGTAAGTTAGAATATTTGTATTACCTTCTATATAAATTTACATACAAGAATAATGTATTCTCACGCTTGGATTTCCATGAGAGGAAACCAGCCCAACACAACTATTATTTAGTCTTTTGACTACCCTGAAGGGACAAAAAATAATACAACAACTGATTAAAGAAACCCATTCCTTATTTCCAATAGTGTGCATCAAAATATCCATCCTACAAAACACTAAAACATTATAACTAAAATAAAAATGGTACCAATTGATGAATCCATCAACAAGCATTGGGCCAAACTAGGTCATTCGGTGAAGAAGATTGGTTACTCACCAATAGAGGAACTGGAAAATGCAACAGAATGGCATCCCGATATGATAATTATGTTTCTAGATGCTTGAGACCCTCCCTTGCATGCAAAGATACCAACCAATAGATGTGTTGGTTTCAAAATTTCCCTATTTAACTTCATATCGACCATATCTCAACAAACTACAAAGACGAGTTGCATGAGATGTTCTAGTGAGCATGGTGAAGAATGTTCATTCCATGTGACTTCTGGCTCACTATATAATGTGTTCATTGGAAAATCAAATGGAGAATCATTGTGAGCCAAAGAGGTGGCCTTCAGAGGAGAGACAGGTTGACTTCCTTCACCCTTTTCTTCATAGTTCATGTTGAAGCATTTGATTTGATAGACCTAGATATTGATAACCTCCTGCCAATTCAGTGAAAAATGTTCCTCTCCATTATGGAAAGGTGAAATTGTAGAGTCTCCCTGTGGAGAATTGGAAGAGGATGCTACTATTTTCTTCTTGTTTTCCACGCCCCTAAAATTTATACCCCTACGTGAATTCCCATGCAGTTGGAGTTGAGGCATAGAGAAGGAAAATAAGTTTTCCACTTCTTTGAGAGCGTGAGTAGGAATTCACACAATGAGCCAACAAACATATAATAAATTGATAACTAGATTCTTCCCATCCCAAATAAGACTTCTTGCTTATGAGGAATAAATGTCCACAAAGCGAGACAAAGAAAGATGAGTTATTATCATCAGGAATTAAGGATAGATATAGTAATTGATCATCCTAGCCATTGTACCCTCAAAATTCCTCACCCGGATCCTCTCACGCTCTAGGTGATAGGGATTTTTAATCATTTGGCTAGCGATGAGACATACATGATTTATCAAGGTACTTCATGGAGAATCAACCTCGCAAGTGGCACCTCTACGCACCTCCATTTTTCTTAGATGCATGTCAAGCTGACACCCTGTTAGCACTTGGTAATTTATTTAGGTTGCATCAAAGAAATGCCAAGGTAACCTACAAACCAACTTTAGGTTGGATTCTGACCCTTCCAACCAGAGAGGGATCTCTCAAACATGTAGAGATTGAAAATACTCAAAAATATTTGGCAATGGACACACATAGGTCATATTCTGAAATAGGACAAGTTTTTTTAGGTTTTTAAAAGGGTTGGTAGGAAAAAAAAGAGGATGAAAACATTGGAAAATGGGGTCAAATCCTAAAATATACTATGAATATTAATACAACAAATGTACTCCTAAGGGAATGGAGGAAAAGAAAGAATATCCTTCAACAATTAATAGTATTTTGGATGATGGAAAGACAAAAAAGAAAAAATCCCATTACAAATGAGAGAATCAAACAAAGATGAATTCTCAATTGTAACTTTAGAACAAATAACATAAGTTTGACTACAATGAACACATCACTTAACAGAGAGTGAATTCTGGACCTGTAATCATTAAACACAACAAGTGCATTAACCATATGAAAGGAACATCTATCAAGGATGAATTCCAATCATGGACTCTTAGCTTTTCTTAGAAAAAATAATATAAGTTAAATGAATGTGAACTAGAGGAAATCACACTAAAGAATACACCGCGATGAATCTCAGCTATAAGAGAAAATTGTACTACTATATTCATTCATATGGACATTCTGAGAAATTTACACACAGTCCCTTCGCCTTCGTGGCTGAAAGTCCCCTCCCCTTCTATACTCTTTTATAATGAAATATATAACACTAAAGGTCCCTTCCAGCTCACAAATTTGAACTCTAATCCCTTTCTCAAAATAGGAACAGTTACAAATAGAACATGATGTTGGAATACTAAGAGGGGGGGTGAATCAATAATAACGTAATTATAATCCTTTTTCTTCAAATGTTATATCAATGTAGAATTATTATCCAATAATGAGTAGTAATAAATAAACAATCACACACATACACAGTACACAAGTATTTTACGTGGAAACCCAAATCGGGAGAAAACCATGGAATGCTTTTTCTTATATGTCTTGAAGAATTACATTCATTGGAAGCACCAACTTCCTTTGTTTTCCAGCTGCAATTGGAAGGAGGCTCCAACCCCTTAGTTTCTTAGCCTACAACCTGAGGGAAGCTCCAACTCCCCAAATATCTGGCTACAACTAGAAGGAGGCTACAACCCCCAATGTTCTCTGGCTACAACCAGAAGGTGGCTACAACCAGCTGTCTTTGCCCCGTCCTGCCACTCTGAAGTAGAAGTAGAATGATGGAACCACTATCACACTATCACTGTGAGATATACCGCTATAAACCTGTACCAATAAATATGAACCATGCATCAACCATGCATTAACCTGTACCTCAACCTGTAATCAACCTGTACCATAAACAAGTGCATCGACCATGCACCAACCTGTAATCAACCTGTACCATAAACAAGTGCGTCCAACCATGTACCAAGTATATACCAATCATGTGTCAACTACTCATCAACTATGACTCATCAATATGTACCAACATCGTCAAATATAAACCTCATGTATGTGCACCAACTCATCAACTACTTGTCTCAACCATGTACTCAACATGTACCTCAACGAAAAGCCCTCATCAATTTCATCATCCAAATCTGATTTGTAGCTCTATAATAAACATGGTGTATATGATCACATTCCTTGTTGAATTATGGCTTATTCTAGAGAGCGACCTTGTAGAGCATGCCCTACACAAATTATTTGATGAAATGATCTAAAACTGTTACACAACATACTACAGAATGTACCCTTAGCAACCACCATCAAAAGAATTTATCCTTCCTTGCATTTTGACCTTCTTTTCTTCATTTTCCTCAGAATTTTGGCTTAGATATCATTTGTATACCTCATACACTATAGATATTCAATATGCTCAAGTGTGATTCAAATGAGAGAGCCTTGCCTCTTATTTATACTCTCCAAGTTTCTTCCTTAAAAGCATCTTCTAGGTCACTTGGCCCCACTTTCCTTATTTTAGAGTTGGGTCCACTTCTAATTTCTCCATTAAAATTATTATTGAAATAATTTATTTTGTATTCACTTTGAATTATAATACACTCATCAATTCACTTTATTATTTACCTTTTCAAATCTCTTAATCCACTTTGATTACTTTGACCTTTTGGGGCTTCAAGATGACATATGAGGGTCCTCCAACTTCGTAAGGCCATAACTCTCAAACTGTGAGGAGTTATGTGACGTTCTACATACCACCGAAAATGGCATGAAATGTACTATCCATATATAATACTATTATCTGAAAATATATCATAACTCATATTATTACTCATCAAACAAACTTGGGTCCATTACCCAAACCTGGGGTATCCAACCTCTCATGGCCATAACTCTCTAACCGTGAGGAATTCTGTGACGTTCCACATACCACTGGAAATGACATGGCAAGAACTATCCATCTAGGATATTTTCCCTGAAAAATTCACTTTCCTTCATCTCATTATTCCATAATTAATCATGGGTTCTCTTACTCCACAAAGCATCTTTCTGTGAGGGCTTTCACCATAAGGGGACCACTTTGGAGTTCATCCATATTTACTTCTTATCAACCATGTCAAAACAATAATGAGCCATATTTACATCAAACACTATTGGGTCCATTACCCAAACCTTTGTGCTATGGGTCTTTCTTCAAGGGTTGACATCAATGAAAACCAACCTTAAACAACACATGATGCATTTTAACTGATCTCCTTCTTTTCAAGATAAAACATAGGCTTCAAAATGCCACCTCTAATTCTCAAACCATAATAGTTGTGTAAAATATGAGAACTTTTTTTGTAGATAAGCTTGTTTTGAAAAAAAACCTCTTTCTGTTTCTTGAAATTCATCTGCAACAGACTAAAATATGTGTCAAAAAAACATGTCTCGAACAGGTAATCATAACTCAAAAATATGGCTCCAAGATTCCTTTGAATATCCCAATCCGTGACACCCATGTGAAACATGAAGAAGTTTAATGTTTTATGGTCCGTTCTTGACAATAACCTCCTTTGAATTTTGAAAATTCATTTTGGTTCGTCCGAAAATCGTCACGTAAGTCTTAACTACTGCGGAAATCGACTGCCACATCCTCTTTGAAATGTCACTTGTGCTTCTTTGAAATCTAATTTTATTTATCCATATTCTCCTTAAATATTTGGGAATAATATATTTGAATAAAAATAATTCTCAGATATGTAAAATTCAATTTTCATAATTTAATTCATTCCCGTGGTTTTGAAAAACCATTTATTGCTTGCTTCCCATGGTTTTGAAAACCATGTCTTGTTTTGTCCAATTTACTATTTCACTGTGAAAACTATTTGTTGGTTTGTTTCCCATGGTTTTTAAAACCATGTCTTGGAAACAATCTTGGTAAACTATGAAAATATTCCTTGATCTACCCCTTTTACTTATCTAAAAACCTTAGACAAATAGTTGTCCAAATGTTCCATGCATCATTTAAGGACACGTACTCCAACCTAAAACCTGATGGTTTGGATTTTTCCCTGACTTAAAAAATTAACCCATGTTTACTTTCAAACGCCGAAATGTATATGTGCCCTCCATACACCCTTTGACCTTTCAATATTAAAAATTGAGATTTGTGCCCATGTTTTCATGTTAGGTCATGAATTAAATATTGTGTTAAATATTAATATAAATATTTTAACATAAAAGTATTTATATTAATAATAATAAACTCTTTTCCATTTTTCTAAGGACTTTGGTCATATGAGGCTCATCACATGACTTTGTGAATAGGATAAGGGAGCTTAAGCTTAATAAAAGGAATATTTTTAATTTTCAATGGGAATATGATAATAAGGGAAAAAATGAATGAAGTGATGGAACAAAGGGATTTATATAAGCATTAAGGCTAGATATAGGTTTGGGATATTTGCCAATTTTGACTCATGGAGGACATGACTATTTTGGATGATTAGTCAAGTGAAGGATTTAGGTGATGGCAGCCTGAAGGAGCTAGTGAAAACATTTTTAAATGTGAGTGGAAAGATAACAAAAGCACAAGATTCTTTGGAAAAATTAATACAAATTATTGGCTCCAACAGGGATGTTATCCTCCTAGTGAGGTAGTAAAGAACTCGTAGACCTGATGCCTGATCCATTCAGCTACTCCCAAAACATGTGTCTACCCTTCTCTAACATGTCACCAGTATCCACTGAAAACCAATGTCTATACAATGCTCTCAACTAAAAAATGAACTCTAAATACACAACTACAATCTAAATGTACACACTGTTGAAAACCCAAATTGAAAACTGCTTGACCAACAAGCTTATTTGCACACTCCTATCTACTCTAAAAGTGTCGAAATGAATACTCAATCAAGTGATGCTAAAGTAATGAAATGAATACTCAATCAAGTGATGCTAAAATTCCAATGTAGCCAATCAAGCAATTGGCTTCTCGATTTTCCTCTGCTCACATTTTTCTTAAGCAAGAAGACAAATGTAAAATATGGCAGCTCAAAACAAAAATTGTATCCAAAATCAGAGATTATGAATGAAACAAATTCCTCCTTCACTGATGACTATAATAGGATGGCCACAGGATCTTGAAAACCATCAAAAATCATTTCTTCTTAATGAACAAAAACAAAAAGACAAGCCTCTTTCATAAGTGGTTTTTGTTCTTGCTCTATTTCTTCAGTTCTAAGAACATTTTCAAATGAAATGGAATAAATAGGTTTTTCTACTCTTCCATGCATATCAACAAAAACATTCATACATCCTTGAACATATTCAAATATGACAACCATATTATGTGTATCAAGGCTACCTTCTTGTTCATCAAACAATTCTAATTTGGTTTTATTAATCTTCTAGAGTTTTTCTTGAGGACTGTCATTTTGACTTTCGAATGAATGAAGGGGACTAAGTTCATGTTCATAATATTCTTGCAAATGTGAAAATATAACAACATGAACTATTTCACACTCTATATTTCCCATGGATGCATTTTCAAAACTATGATTTTCAAAGGAATCAAATAAATCAACTGCCTCTTCATTATCTTTATGTATTTCTGATTGAAAAGTGGCATACACTCTTTTGTTTATTTCTTGGAACTCTATGCCATTTGTTTGTTCATTGCTTGAAATCTCCATAGATGCAATTTTAGAACCCTCATCCATGTCTAAGACAATTATAATTTGAACCACCATATCATTCATAGGGGAAGAAAGATAACCTTGAAACACTTTGTCTTCATGGAAATTTCGCTGAATATCTTCATCAAGTTCATGAGAAGGAAAATGAATTTTAGCAACAATGTTTTGATAAGCTTCATATTCGACCAAAGGAGGGGATACTATTTGTTGTTGGGATGAATATTCATAAAGGGCTTCTATGATTTCATCATTCATAGAATCTTCATTACCAAAAACATTTTCAAGGTACTTAATGAAATGTTCACAAAATCCACAACAATCTTCAAACACCAAGAATGAAGGATTAGATTCTCCATAATGCTTAAATAATGGTATGTGGAAATCCTTAAGAGATTATAATCTACCTAGTTTTAAACCTTCATACCATAATATTTATTTCCCCTCTAGAGTAGCCATAAACATTTTCATCAAACAATCCTCATGAAATTCAACCCCCATCTTACATATGTGCATGTGAAATCTAATCAAGCGCAAGGAAACATCATTTCCTTTCCCATATTTGAATTTAGGAAAATATTTTTTCCAATCTATCTGTGGAATACGATTTGGAAAGATAGGAATATGATAGCGATTAATTGGAGCATACCATGCAGATATATGATCCATATTGAAGTGGTGGAGTCATCAATAAAATATTTAGGCTACTGAGTCTTTGGACAGTGGAGTCGCCATGAAAATTTTGAATTCTAGATTCTTGAAAATGGATTCGTCAGGTGAATGATGTACAACCTTTCTGTGTCTGAATACTTTTCACCATTAGTACTCAAATATGAGATTTGTCATTTATCCCTAGGAAAATATCCAGTTTCTTCCCTGACAACGGCGCCAAAATGTTACCACTCGATAATTTCTTTGGGCTACATCAAAGAAATGCCAAGATAACCTACAAACCAAATTTAGGTTGGATTCTGACCCTTCTAGCCAGAGAGGGCTCTCTTAAACATGTAGAGACTGAAAATACTCAAAACGATTTGGAAATGGACACACAGAGGTCAGATTCTACAATAGGACAAGTTTGTTTAGGTTTTTTAAAGGGTTTGTAGGAAAAACAAGAGGAATAAAACATTGGGAAATGAGGTCAAATATGGAAATATACTATGAATATTAATACAAAAAATGCACTCCAGAGGGAACAGAGGCAAAGTAAGCATCTACTTCAGCAATAAATAGCATTTTAGATAATGGCAAGACAAAAAAGAGAAAATTCCATTACAAATGAGAGCATCAAACAAAGATGAATTCTTAGTTGTAATTTTAGAATAAATAACATAAGGTTGACTACAATGAACAAACCACTTAACAGAGAGTGAATTATGGACCTGTAATCATTAAACATAACAACTGCAGTAACCATATGAAAGGAGAATCTATTAAGGATAAATTCCAATGATGTACTCCTAACTATGCTTAGAAGAAATAACAAAAGTGAAATGAATGCGAACTAGAGGAAAACACACTAAAGAATACACCGTGATGAATCTTGGCCATCAAAGAGCCTTCTACTACTGTATTAATTCATAAGGACATTCTGATAAATTTACACACAGTCCCTTCACCTTCCTGGCTGAAATCGCCCCCCCCCCCCCAACCTTTTCTACTCTTTTACAATGAAATATATAGCACTAAAGGCCCCTTCCATCTCACAACTTTGAACTCCAACCCCTTTCCCAAAATCTGAACAATTACAAATAGAAGATGACACATTTTAATTGATCTCC
Organism: Picea engelmannii; assembly: GCA_009831015.1. Classification (NCBI taxonomy): domain Eukaryota; kingdom Viridiplantae; phylum Streptophyta; class Pinopsida; order Pinales; family Pinaceae; genus Picea; species Picea engelmannii. Next base: position 141,343 of record ML798492.1, on the reverse strand, counting down.
TTCTTTTTAGGAGAAACAATAGGTTTCAAAACACCACGTGTAATTCTAAAACCGTAACAATTGTGTAAAATATGATAATGGTTTTTATATATAAACTCGTTCTGAAGAAAATCCTCTCTCATTTTCTTTAAATTCATCTCCAACTAGCTGTAATATGCATCACAAAAACATGTCTCGAACATGAAATCATAACTAAACAATATGTCTCCAAGATTCCTTCAAATATTTCAATCCGTGACACCTATGTGGATAATGAACAAGGTTAATGTTCTAGGGTCCGTTGTCGACAATAACCTCCTTTTAATTTTGAAAATTCATTCTGGTTCATTGGGAAATCGTCTTGTAAGTATCAACTGTTGCAGAAACTTACTGCCACATCCTCTTTGAAATGTCACATGTTCTTTTTTCAAATCTAATTTTATTTATCCATATTCTCCTTAAATATTTGTTAATAATATATTTGAATAAAAATAATTCCCAAATATTTTTTATCATGTAAAATTAAATTTCCATAATTTAGTTCATGCCCATGGTTTTGAGAAATCGTTTATTGCTTAATTCCCAGGGTTTTGAAAACTAAATTATTAATTTCTTTGGTCTGTAAAATTTAAATTTTAGCTCTGTAAAAAATTTTCACCATGAGGAAGAATTTCATTTATTGAAAATTTCATGATTATTATTGAAACACACTCATGGAAAATATGCCGCACATAAACCATATAATAAATGGTTGCAATATTATTTCGGTCTTGGGAGGAGTGGTCTTACTCCACACCACTCTTATCCCTGAAATGCATCATTTAAGGACACATACTATGCCAACTTAAAACCTGGTGGTTTGGATTTTGGCTTTCCTTAAAAATTAACCCCCATTTACTTTCAACCCCTGAAATGTATATGTTGTTGGATTACTGAGAGGGGGGATGAATCAGTAATAATGTAATTATAATCCTTTTTATTCAAATGTTATATCAATGTAGAATTATTATCCAATAATGAGCAGTAATAAATAAACAATCACACACATACATAGTACACTAGTGTTTTACGTGGAAACCCAAATCGGGAGAAAACCACATAATGCTTTTTCGTATATGTCTTGAAGAATTACATTCATTGGAAGCACCAACTTCCTTTGTTTCCCAGCTCCACCTGGAAGGAGGCTCCAACCCCCTAGTTTCTCAGGCTACAACCTGAGGGAAGCTCCAACTCGCCAAATCTCTAGCTACAACTAGAAGGTGGATACAACCCCCAATGTTCTCTGGCTACAACTGGAAGGTGGCTACAACCACCTGTCCTTGCCCCGTCCTGCCACCTTGAAGTAGAAGTAGAATGATGCAACCACTGTCACACTATCACTATGAGATATACCACTGTAAACCTATACCAATAAATCTAAACCATGCATCAACAATGCATCAACCTATACCTCAACCTGTAATCAACCTGTACCACAAAAAAGTGCATCAATCATGCACCAACCTGTAATCAACATGTACCATAAACAAGTGCATCAACCATGCACCAACCTGTAATCAACCTATACCATAAACAAGTGCATCCAACCATGTTCCAAGTATGTACTAATCATGTGTCAACTACTCATCAACTATTACTCATCAATATGTACCAAGATCATCAACTATACACCCCATGTATGTACGCCAACTCATCAACTACTTGTCTCAACCATGTACTCAACATGTACCTCAACCAAAATCCCTCATCAATTTCATCATCCAAATCTGTTTTGTAGCTCTGTAATAGACCTGGTGTATATGATCACATTCCTGCAAACCTTCCTTAAATTTAAAAACAAGAAACTAGCATTTTCATCAAACTTTTCTTTAGTCTCACATGCCTAGTTTTGGATTAGTTAACAACCCTAACTTGAAGTAATCATAACTTTGAACCTGTAATGTATAAAGAAATGAAACTGGTACACAATGTTATTCAGTGTGTTTTATGCAATTCCTCCAAGTGGCACTACTTGTAACCTCTCATAAAAGGAGTTATAGCAAAAATGGCATACCTTGATGAATTTTGTCTTATTCTAGAGAGCGAACTTGTAGAGCGTGCCCCACACAAAATATTTGATGAAATTCTCAAAAAATATTACAAAGAATACTACGTACTGTACCCTAACCAAATCAATTTGTCTCACTAAATTTGGATCTGTTATGAAGAAGTTATGACGTTTTTACCCGAAACACTTGATTTTGACTAGTTTCAGGACTCACCACAAACCCTATTTTCCACAGACTGTAACTCCCAAAATACAACGAGCCACAAGATGAATTTTTAACTAACAATACTTGGATATGTTGTCTCACTTTCATAGCAATTTCAGGATTTGAATCATTATATAAACAAATTTATAGATAAAATGGTGAGATGACCTGAAAATAACATACCTCAGAAAGCACCATCAAAAGAAGTTATCCTTCCTTGCATTTCAGACTTCTTTTCTTCACTTTCCTCAGAATTTCGACTTAAATATCATTTTTATACTTGAGACACCTATAAAAATTCAATATTCTCAAGTGTGATTCAAATGAGAGAGCCTTTCCTCTTATTTATACTCTCCAAGTAGCTTCCTTAAAAACATATTCTAGGTCACTTGGCCCCACTTTCCTTATTTTAGGGTTGGGTCCACTTCTAATTTATCCAT
>ML798492.1:125776-138622 GCA_009831015.1 Picea engelmannii | reverse complement strand
TCCATATTTACTTCTTATCAACCATGACAAAACAATAATGAGTCATATTTAAATCAAACACTATTGGGTCCATTACCCAAACCTTTGTGCTATGGGTCTTTCTTCAAGGGTTGACATCAATGACAACCAACCTTAATCAACATATGCGCTCTCCATCCACCCTTTGAGTTTTCAATCTTAAAAATTGAGATTAATGCCCATGATTTGATGTGAGGTCATGAATTAAATATTCGATTAGATATTAATATAAATATTTTAGTGTAAAAATATTTATATTAATAATAATAAACCGTTTTCCATTTTTCTAAGGACTTTGGGCATATGAGGCTCATCACATGACTTTCTGGATAGGATAAAGGAGCTTAATCTTAATAAAAGGAATATTTTTAATTTTTAACGGAAATATGATAATAAGGCTAAAAATGAATGAAGTGATGGAACCGAGGGATTTAGATAAGCATTAAGGCTAGATATATGTTTGGGATATTTTCCAAATTTGACTCATGGAGGACATGCCTATTTTGGATGATTAGTCGAGTGAAGGATTTAGGTGATGGGAGCTTGACAAAGCTGGTGAAAAAGTTTTAAAATCTGAGTGGAAAGTTAACACAAGGACAATATTCTTTGGAAATATTAATACAAATTGCATGTGATAACAAACCCCACTCGAGGTGGTGTCCTCCTTCCTTGCCAAATTTATACACTCTAAGAACAGAGGATTTTTAGGTCACTTATTTGAATTACACTCGAGGTCAATATCCCTCCCTATCCCCTCTAATATTTTCCATTTTGTATGCAAACTTATTAGCTTCTTGAAGCACATGATAGGGGATGAGAGTAGACAAGGAACCAAGAGATATCTAAAAAAATATAAATTGTTGCGTAGCCTCCAACAGGGAGAGATATTCTCCTTCTCAGAGCCATTTTTAAGTTGTGTGAGAATATCTAGAATTATTTTAGAGTCTCCTTCTACAATAAGTTTGTTGTAACCAAGAGAGATGGACACATGTATGCCTCTTATTAGATCCTATATCTTTGTTTCATTGTTTTCTTCATATCCCAATTTTCCTACCAAAGTGTAGAGGATAAGCCCCTGATCATCCCTGAAAATGACACCAAAACCAATGGGGAAAGGGTTTCCCTTTGAGGCACCATAAAAACTTATCTTGTAGAATCCTGATGGAGGCCTTCCATTTTTTGGGACTATTACCGTAGAAAGAGTGAGTATATAGCAACTCCAACATTGGGGAAATATATAAGTGAGATCCTCTTCCAAATATTTGGAAAGACCGACCATTTCTAGGATGCCTTATTGATTTTTTTCCCAGATAGCTTCCCATGGCCTTTGTGCCAAGTGAAAAATTATGTGATTGCACCCCTTCTAGATTTTCTAGAGAATTAATTCGGGAAGAAGTTGTGATATGTGATTCAAAACAAGGTTCTTAATGTCTGAATTTATCGATCACACTAACATGTTGACTATACTGTCCCTTTGTTAGTCATAAATTATCATGGTATGAGACATAATATCCCAGATCTTAGAGTTGAAAGGGAATCAATTAAGAAAATGATCCATGGTTTCCTCTTGTTGGAGGCAAAGAGGGCACCCAAAGGGACCAATAAATACCCACTTTATGAGATTGAACCAGGTGAGGATATGCTTGTGTGCAATCATTTAGAGGAAATAGTTAAGTTTCTTCCATAGATCCAAATATCAGCTTTGGGCATTATATCAAATGATGGCTTTAAGCTATAAGCTTCCTTAATCATGAAATTTCCTCTTATAGTGTGTCTCCACTGTAAGATATCCGTTCCCTTTTTTATTCTGATTTTGTGGTGAGCTTCTTCATTATGCCACACCTCCAAGTTTACTTATACAGAGATGTTGAGATATGCATGAGTTGTTTTCAATTTTATCCAAAGAGTGTCAGGGAAACTATTCTCCAAACAATCAACAACAATGATAAATATATCTCGATTTATCTTTGCTTCCATTTCCTCTAAGTGTTCACATTGATTGAACTGACACAATTGTTTCCAAGGGTATGAACGAAATAGGGCCTCGTGGCCTCCTCTTATTTCCAAGAAAGTGTGATTTCGGATAGTGTAACAATTTTTCAATGCAATGTTCTAGATTAGCAAACCCTCTAAGTGCTTGTTCCATGTGATAAGTTAATGGTCGGCCACTACCGGGGTATTTTTTTCCTCTACAACCGAGACATATATCTTTGGGTTTTTTTAGCCATCTCCACCATATTGTTTACCTTAATATCTGAATCATTAGTAAGGGATCTCTATGCTTGAGGCCTCCTACTTGTTTTGGTTTACATAGAACTTCCTAGTTGACCAAATCCCATTTACTCCCTTCCTTAGTTCCTTTCTAGAGGAATCATCATTGTATGTTCTTTATAGATATGATCATTGATTTGGGAGTTGCTAGAGATGAGAAGACGTAAATGGGGATGAATTGCAGGATAAAATTTAAGAGAAGAAGGTGCCTGACAAGGTTAAGGGTGTTGAAGGTCCTCGAGATGAGCCATTTTTAAATGGCATCAAGAATCCCTTCCCAAGAATATTTCTTGAGAGCATTGTTGATGAATGGAATTATAAGGTATTTAGATGGAAGGTATCTCAGAAAGAAGCCAAGAATACAAGTGATATGGGATTAAATGGCTCTTGGAGTATTAAAAAGTAATATCTTGGATTTTTCATTATTTATTGAATTTCCAGAAGCCTCACTGAAATCATTTAGGATGCATAGTATATGATGAGCCTCTAGAATCATTTGGACGATCATCCTCATGGTATCTTAAAATAATTGGTTGTGTGAGAAGGGAGACTGAAAACCATGTAGGGAAAGACCTTTAAACGATCCATCTATAATGGCTACTTTAATATATCAACTAATACCCTCTGCCATGATGACAAAAAGGAAGGGGGTGAGAGGGTTTCCCTGTCAAATACCATGAGAGGGTGAAAAATTCTTGGAGGGAGAATAATTTACCATAATGGAGAAGAAGGTTGAGGAGGTAAGCTTCATGATCCAATTGACCCAAATTTCACTAAAGACAAAGGTAATAAGGACAGATCTCATGTATTTCCAACTATCAAAGGCCTTTGAGAGGTATAACTTAATGAGAATCCCATGGGAACCATAGGATTTCAAGAAGTGGATAACCTCGTGGGCCAAAATAACACTATCAATGATTTGATGTCCCTCCAAATAGCCTAAATATTCATACAATATAATAAAAGAGAGAAATCGATTGAGTCTAAGAGAAATTACCTTAGTGATGATTTGTTGATGACATTACAAAGTGCAAATGGGGGAAATTGGTTGGGATTAGAAACCTACTTCTCTTTGGGGATTAAGGTGAGAAAAATGGCATTGCAAGCATGGATCACCTATCCAAATTTGCAATATTCCCAAATCATATGCCAAACCTCCTCTCTGACCATGTGCCAATAGTGATGAAATTAATTTGTGATGAATACATTTGATTCAAGGGATTTACCAATGGGAATCTCCTTGATAGATATATTGTCTTCCTCTAGGGTCATTGGTCATAAGAGAGTATCATTCCAGTATCTTGTGACTAGAGTTAGGATATGTCTAGTGATTTTTGCAATGGACGCAAACCTATATTGACAAGGTTCTGTGTGAATATGTTAATAGTAATTAATCAGAGCCTCTTCTATTTATTCATGTTTTTTGATAGTCTGACCTTATTTGGTTTCCACTTTATGGATATAGTTAGCATTGGATCATCGACCTATGGAAAAAACTTTAGTTTTTTCCCCTTATTTAAGCCAGTGTACCCTTGATTTTTAATGTTAGAGGGTTTTCACTTGCGCATATATTTCTTCTAGTTGTTGTTTGACATATGCCTCTTCCTCTTTTAACTAGTTTGACCTTCCATGTAAGAGGATATCATATTGAATATTCTTCATATGTTGCTCGAGGTCTCACTGGGATTGAAAAATATTGTTGAATGTGGGATTTTTCTATTCTTTGAGCTTCAATTTGAAGTTCTTCAACATCTACTAGAATCTATACATCAATGTGCTATGAGGAATAGCTACTTCTTCACACCAACATAGGAAATTCTCTTAAAATTTAGGATGAGTTAACTAGACTTTTTAAAACCTAAAAGGATTACACCTAGGATTTCTTGAGATTCTCATCTAGAGTTGAATGGGCCAGTGATCTGAGTCGTTCACAGTGAGAATTATATATTCCATAAAATGTCCTTCCATCATCATGTTTTCTAAGAGTAAGAATAGATTTAGACAATAAGAAACTTGTTGGAAGCCTGAGCACCTGTTAGGCCATGTGAACTCACCATTAATATTTTCAATATCTACTAGGAAGGAAGCCTCAATGAACTCCTAAAAGTCGAGTCTTTTTTTCTCCAATCTATGAATACTGCCCTTCTTTTCCACAAGGGAGAGGATAATTTTGAGGTCTCCTCCAAGGATGTGGGTGGTCCATATGCATTGGTGATCTACCCTTATTTATCATAACCAATGACCCTATAACGATCTGATGTGGCCCATTTAGAGGTAAGGAAATTATTAATATTTTTTTTTGCATGGTTCCATACAATCAAAATCCACCCCTCGATGATAATTTGGAGTCATTATTAACATAATCACATTTCCACCAACATCATGTGAATATGGATTTTTCATCCACGTATGCACATTTTGTTTCCCACAAAAGTAATATATCTAGATTCTCTTCCATTATACTATTTATAAGGAGTGTATGTTTACTCCTTCCGTTAAGACCCCTTATGTTCCAAGAGAAAATTTTCATGAGGAATATAGAGGGGGAATGGGAAATAAGCTCTTAGTGAGCAATTTGATCTGTCCTAAATCAACCATATAACTACCCACTTCCCAATTATTTGTTGGGTATAATTTCTACCTCTTCTTTTCTATTCTTTGAATGATTTATAGGGTTCTTTTTGTGGATCTGAATGGATTCCAAGCCACATACCATATCTAGAAGTGTCGTCCGCACTAGATTTGAGGTATACTTTGTGTAAATTTTGAATATGTTATAAGGGGAGGGATAACATTGATTCCTTGTGGTAATCTTCCTCAAGATGCACCTGATCAATATTTTCTAGTTCCTTCTCATCCATTTCTATCTTCATTTCACCTTCTTCTTATATGGCCTGATCTTCCCCCACGGTATCTGCATTCAGGATATGGAATATATACTCTGACACTGGCTCTCGGATTACCTTTTATTTTCCATGAGTATTCTCCTAACTGGATTGGTGAGAAATCTCTACAGGATCAAGATAATCAGGGAGTTAGTGTAATATATAAAAGGAATTGCTAGTTTACGGAGCCTTGGAGGATATAAAAGTTCTCTTATTTTGGTTTTGTTGTCATTTCCCTTGGACATGGGTGAAGCCACATTTAGCTTTTGTAGAGGGTGCAACCACAGAAATTGGAGGTGCATAAGAGGACTATATCTGAATAAATGGCCATGCTCATGGCACTTCCTGCATATGAAGGATATGTTCTTCTAGTCTATGGTTTGTATTCATTTCTCACTCTAATATTCTAGGCATATAGATACTTGTAGGCATATAGATGCTTGGATATTTTCATAAAAACACACATTTGATCATAGTAAGTGTAGCAATGCTAACACGTTGCTTCAACTGACTTGAAAAACATTCCCTGTGTGTTTCCTATCCTAGCTAGGATTTATCCTAGCCATAATTCCTTTGGTAGAAAGTAGAGTCTGATCCAAATAGGAGCATATGTGAAATATTATTTTTATAGGATGAATAATTATGTCCAATATCTTAAAGAATATCTTAAACATCTGGGCCTTATTTTCCATATTTTGGAAGATCGCAGTGAAGAAACCATTAGAGACTAATTGGAGATGAAAATGGCCTTTGAGTTTCCACTAAGTATTGATCCATTTTATTAGACCTCGTTTTGAGGTCCATAGCACCAAAAATTTCTCAATGAGGGTGTGATCCCTCATATATTGAGTGCATTATCCTACTCATGTCTAACTTACTACATACCTCGATGTCACATCAACTTCAGGGATCCATTTACCACGTAAACATTCTCGAACAACTTTTGGATGAGAAAATTCAGCCTCAACTTCCATTTCCTTTCCCTTGTTTGATTCCTCATGGTAGGCTTGATCTCATTTTTTTTGCAATAGTTTAAAAGGTGGTCGCAATCCATGAGCTCCATATGGTTTTCTAGAAACCACATTACAATAGAAGGGGTATCGTTCCCCCTCACCATTAGACATCAAGATGAGATCAATCACACCCCTTGGAAGAGAGGGCCGCACAAATATTGAATAGAACCTAGGTCGATAGAAACCCTAGTTCATAAATAACATCAAACCATAACATAGATCATTATGGTCATGAGATTTATCATTCTACATTTTGAGCTTGGTTTACTATTAATATTAATAATTATTTAGGAATATAATTGAAAGTAAATAATAATAATCATGCAAAATTTTATTGAACCAATTACATTACTATTTTTATTTTTATTATTGTTTTTGTTTTTTTTAATTAGTGGTTTCTTTTAGAATTTTAGGGATATATCTATATAATAAATGTTGTAAAAAAATCTTGAAACATATTTATGTTGAAATGGTTATGTGAACTTTTCATAGCTACTTATTTGTAGTTTCAAAATATTATGTTAAAAATGGAAGGTTTATTCTCTAACATATGTTTAGATATGTTGAAACCTGGCATATTTGGATTGGGTGTCATTTGGAAATGCTATTCAGTACACCTTTCACTCATTCCTCATGTTTTTTTGTTGTTCTGAGTACTCTCCATATTTTGATGTATATGATATGCATGTAGATAGGGTATAGATTGGGACATATGTGTCCTATTTCCAATAATTTTGGGTGGATAATCATTTGCTTCATTTACCATAAATTACATCCTTTAACTTTTTTGTAGACTCTATTTATTGTTAATTTTAGTATCTTATTCTACGATTATATAATCTTCGTTTGGAATCTCAAATCAAGGTTTTGTTTATTTGTCTTTATGATCAATTGTATAATTTACATGAGGTGAAATTGTACTATTAACTTTGTATATGTTCAGTCTTATAACCATTATTAAATCATAGATAATATTTAGTGGATTGCTTATAACCTTCAATAAATCCTTTGGAATCTCTAATGAGGTTTTTGTTTATTTGGATTTATGATAAATAGTTCATTTTACCTAAGGTGAAATTATAATATTAACTTCTTATGTGTTGAGTCTTATAATATTTTCTAGATCGTACATATAATCTTTAGCAGATATTGACTTATAACCTTCAATAGATTTTACTCATATCTGAGATACAAAGCAAGATGTCGTACTAATATGTAATACTCCTATTTCTCCCAGATTGTAAATATAATTATATTTTTCTAGAGAATATGGAAAAATAGGTTATGTGTGGATTTTAGGAAATAATGAACATTTTCTAAAGTACGTAATTTAAATATTTATGATATTAAATAAAATGGAAATCATTGAATAATTGTTGAAGGTGTTTCCAATACATATTATGATCCATGAGAGGGAATTGTGAGGGGAACCAGTAATTGATCTAAAAATGAAGAAGACTTGTATTCTTGAAAATATTTGCAAGTTAAATTTATGTGTTAAAAGAAAATGGATCAACTTTGCAACACAACTTTAATAGGATTTACTCATTCAATATGCATATAAACAGCAGTATAATCAATGAATAGAAAACACATAACACAACAAATGATAAAGGAGTTCACCCCTCTCTTGGGCTACATCTCCTGGTCCAGCTTCCAATGGATCATTTGTATTATTTGATCAAAGTGCTCAAAAATGTGCTTTACAATGCTCAAAATACCAAATAGACTACTCCAATGGCTTCAGAACATCTAAAAACCCCTAGTTGGGCATTTTTGGCACCTCGTTTGGCCAAAAAATGAAGTAGATAGGCTTCCTGGAAGTCTCCCCTTCAAGCTTGTTGTCTCTGCATCTACAAAACACACCTTCTCTGGCTCAACCTAGCCCACACGCAATTTAAAGCATAAAAACTTGGCACTGGGTGCAACTGGACAATCGGTCCAAACTATCGATCTGTTACGCGCTGGCCCTAACTACCAAGGCTCGTGGGCACATGGCAGTCACATGACCATGCGCCAACACAACAGGGCTTAAGTTTAAACAACCGTTGGATAACCGTATGTCAAACCCGCGTGCACATGTATAGTGGTCACATGGTATGCCAAACCATGCATATAATAAATGGTTATAATATGGTTATGGTGGTAACCACCATAGCTCTGGTCGCATACAATACAACACATGACCATGGGCCCCCGGCTTGGTCCATGCCCAAACATACATTAAAACAATGTTAAGTACAATACTTTGCATATACATAAAAAGGAACATGCGTGGGCACACCGGTTGGGTGGCCTTTCCCAAATATTTACCCTACCCTAGAGGTCATGGGGTTGACTCTTGCTAAGTGCAAAGGTTTTAACCAACAAACAAGTGACATGTGGTGGCCTTTGATTGGGCCACGTGTCGCCTTCCCATTTGCTGCCAACAAAACACGTCATATGCCAACTACCCAATAACTTTCTGCCATGTCAGCGTATGGCCTACCACATCATTTGTACAGTCTTCCACGTCATCATCCGTACGGACTGTACAATCAGCATCCCTTTTTTGCCTGTTTGCTATTTTGAACAGAACGTGATATCTCTTGCTCCTGAAGTCTGTTTGAACCCAAACGATTTGCGTTGGGTTCACAACAATGAGGCCTATGCTCTCATTTGATTTGAAGCAATTCTGATCACTTTCAATTTTTGAGCAAAATTTGATCCCCTAATCACACCTCCCCATTGGAAATCTTTTGGACCTCCAAAAGACTATTTTCTAGTCTATGTGAAGATGAGGGTATAGTTCCCTCACTCTTACAACCTCAATACACTTGGATTTTCTTGGATTTGTACCTTTAAGACCAACTCGAAGATAGTCCACATTTCCTTGTTTTGAAGTTCACATTCTACTGTCAAGAATGGTGTCTTCATGCAGTTCTGTAAGATATTCTGGGGAAAAATCATCTATAGAAGGAATATGAATATTCTCCCCTTTATCATCAATCAACAGAGGCTCATACAATTTCAAATTCTCAACATTAACAACTGCATACATTTGCATATAAGGAGGCAAATCTAAACGAAAGGCATTGTTACCAATTTTGTTGATAATCTTGAAAGGACCATATCGAATCGGTTTCAATTTTTTACCTTCTCCTTTAAGACTTTCCTTACTGATGTAAAGCCAAACTTCATCTCCAACTTAGAAACTGTGATCAACATGATGCTTGTCATGTCTCGTCTTGTACTTGGCTTGACTCTTTTCCAACTGCTCTTGCACCTTTTGATGTATCGACTGAATTTGTTCAATGAACTTTTCTGCCCTATCAATGTCATAATGAACATCGATAGAAATGTCCTTCCCAAAGATAAAATCTAATGGAGATTTGGGAAAATAGCCAAAACATGCTTCAAATGGCGACGTTTGAGTTGAAGAGTGCTTAGCACGATTGTACGCATGCTGAATGTAATGTAAATGTTCATCCCAAAGTTTAGGATGCTTACTACAATAAGCACGAAGAATATGCACCATTGTTCAATTTACTACTTCTGTCTGACCATCTTTTTGCAGATGAAAAGTTGTGCTCTTTTTAAGTTTGGTGTCCATGAGTGCCCATAAACTCGTCCAAAAACTTCCAACAAATCGAGAATCCCGATCAGAAATAATGGATTTAGGCAATCCAAAATGCACCCAAACATTTTGAAAGAAAATTTGTGTCGTCTGTTCAGCTGTAACCTACTTTGTACAAGGCATCAAAATACACATTTTGCTAAATCGATCAACCACAAGATAAATATAATCATGATTTCGTCTAGACATAGGTAAACCTCCTATGAAGTCCATGGAAATGCTTTCCCAAGGACGAGAAGGAACCGGAAGTGGAGTGTACAAACCCAACTTTCGATTGCTAGGTTTACTTGTGGCACATAGCGAACATCCTCGAACATATCTTGAAATACTTTCATTCATTTTAGGCCAGTAGCAGTATCTTTCCAAATTAGCCACTGTCTTGCCTACACCAAAATGACCAGCAATAAGAGAAGAATCACTTCTCCTATAATGTTTATTCTTTCCCCTTGTGGAATACACAACTTGCCAAGATGATACAAAAGATTATCATGCACATGGTAATCCAATTCCTCAACATGGTTAGAGTGGCACAAAGTTTCATATACTTCTTTAAAATCAGTATGTAAATCATATTGCTCAACATAACTTTCATGCATGATAGGACTATGCTTAAGAATAACTGAAGCACTAATAATATGCCTTGAAAGCATATCAACGACTTTGTTATAAATGCCCTTCTTATACCTAATAACCAAGTGGAACTGTTGAAGAAAACCCATCCATCTAAAGTGCCTAGCTTGCTATAGCTTTTTCTGTGATTGTAAGTATTGTAGTGGTTGATGATCGGTGTGAATAATGGTTTCTTTTCCCAACAAATAATGTTTCCATTTTTTTACACTTTGTACCAATTCATACAATTCCTTATCATAAGTAGGATAGTTAATCACGGCACCATTAAAAATCTCAGAATGAAAACAAATGGGCTTACCATGCTGTAGAAAAACTGCTCCCATTGCATAATTGCTTACATCTTTTTGGATTTCAAAAGGTTGTCTTAAATTTGGAAGTGAAAGAACAGGCACTAAACTAATCTTCTCTTTCAAAGTATCAAAATCCTTCTATTGCTTTCCTCCCCATTGAAAAACTTTCTTGACACTTGTCACTGTATGTAATGGAGCTAAAATGGAAGAAAAGTTAGCAATAAACTTCCTCCAATATTGGGTTGCTCCCAAAAAACTTCTTACCTATGTCACATTGTTGGGCTTGGGCCATTCCAATATGACTTTGACCTTGGAGGGATCAATTTTTAATTCAGCTCCACCAACAATATGCCCTAAGTAAATAAGTGAATTCTTTCCAAATTCACATTTGGACATCTTCAAAAACAACTTTTCCTTTCTCAAAACATCCAAAACTTGTTTCATATGTTTAACATGCTCTTCATGAGATTTTCTAAAGATAAAAATATCATCCAAGTAGACAATAACAAAATCATCAAGAAAAGGCCTTAAGACATCATTCATAACTCTTATGAAAGTAGCAGGTGCATTGCAAAGTCCAAAAGGCATTACCATCCATTCAAACAAACCTTGCTTAGTTTTGAAAGTTGTCTTCCATGTGTCTCCCTGGGGAATCCTGATATGATGATATCCACTTCTCAAATCTAACTTAGTAAAATATTTAGAATCTTTTAATTGATCAAGCAAATCATCGATTCTAGGAAGAGGATAACGATTCTTTACTGTAATTTTGTTCAAAGCCCTGAAATCAACACACATACGCCATGTACCATATTTCTTTGGCACTAACACAATTGGAGATCCACATGGCGATGAGCTTGGTACAATAACCCCTTTGTTGAGCAACTCTTGGATTTATTTTTTAATCTCATCATTTTCCATAACTGACATTCTATACATACCAATGTTTGGAAGAGGACAATCATGCTGCAATTGGATTTCATGTTGGATTCCCCTTTTCAGAGGTAATCCCTTTGGTTCTTTAAACATTTCATCATATTGATTAACAACCTCATATATATCAGATTTCAACTTTGTATCACAACCTTGAAATTCTTCGTTTTCAATATCAGTTTTTGGTTTAATCATTAAGAGAACAAAATTCTTACTAGCATTGACTAATCTCTTCATTTCTCCCACATTTACAAGTGATAAATTCATCTTCTTTCTATGGGCCCTAACAATGTACTCAAATACATTCTTAAACAAATGATACTTATTCTCATGACGATGAAAAATAGCTTTCCTATCGTATAAATATGGGCTTCCCAACACAATACCACAGATATCTAATGGAATAACATCAAGCTCTACCTCATCAACGAAATGTGCACTGATAGCAAACCTAAGTTTACACCTTCTTGTTACTTGTAACTTAGCATTATCACATATCCAACCAAGAGGGTATGGCTTAGGATGTGGAATTGTCTCCAACATTAATTTCCTAATAGTTTCTTTAGATATAAGGTTTGCTTGAGATCCAGTATCAAATAGAGTATTTATCTTAGTATTCTTTGAAACAACCCTTATGTGAAAAAGTTCAATTCTCTCTTTTTCTTGTTGAGTTACATTGAGATTATTATTACTTGAAGAACTAGTACTTGAAATAGAACCATTACCTTGATAACCCATAGTTGTGATCTTTGTTTCATCACCCGAATCAGAACCTAAATCATGTTGTATGGTTGCAGCAGTCTTTGACTTCCCTTTGTTGCCAAAATTTTTGGGTCTTCTTTCAGGATGAAGTTTCCAACAATGGTCTTCATCATGGCCATCTTTTGAACAATGTTTTCATGTGAATTTTTCTCCCTTTTTCTTAACAACAACATTCTTTTTTCCATTTCCCTTGATCTTCCTTTTTCCTTTGTCTCCATGGCTGAAAGGCTTCTTGTTACCCTCATGAGTTTTGTTCCTTCCTCTTGCTTCCAAATGAGTAGTCGTAACACAAACTTCATCTAGATTTGAAGGATTAAACATGAGTATAGTATGTCTCAAATAACTATGTAAAGCTCCAATGTATTTGATTAAAGTTTCTTGAGAAGACAAATCTACTCCCAAAACCAAATCTCTTCTCCTAAATTCTT
>ML798492.1:86338-125726 GCA_009831015.1 Picea engelmannii | reverse complement strand
CACAGTTGACATCTCTTTACCACTCAATGGGGTTACTCAAGGTATCTTTACGTTTCAAGCTATTTTTTATGCATTTTGATGCTTTAAATTAATATTGAAACTAATGTGGCTTGAGTTAGGTACTATTTCTATTTACAGGATTTTCCAGTACCAGGTACCAGCTCGTACCCCATGGAGATACCAATGAAGCTGCTCAAGATCTGCGCGTTATGATCAGAATGGGAGACAATGAGATCTACATGACAGATGGAGTCATCACACATATGATGATTGAAGGCACAATTATAAAGTTGAGTCGTTAATATTTCATGATTCACACTTCGTGACACTACGTGTCACGAAGATGCGAAGACTGTTTTAAACTTGATTCCAAGCTATTTTCGGATCGGGGGATCCGTTTGTTTTTATGTATTTTTACTTTAGACTATTATGAAAAAGGATCTATATATAACCAGGGGGTCACTCCTAAGAGACGGTTGGATTATGCTATGTTATGAAATACATTTCTAAATATAATCTATCTTGCGTTATGTTATTTCACTGTCATACGATTTGAGTTGTTTCTGTGAGTAAATGGAACGTGAAGTATACACAGTGGTTGCGTAGAATGATATAGTTAGTTCTGGTTGTTCCTTACAGTTTTTGTACCTTTTGGTTGGGCCCACCAAACAGGTTCAAGTCACTGCTTTACTCTGTCGTAGATTTAGTTTATTTCAGTGGTTTGGAATTTGCATATATGATAGTTTAAAGTTTAAGAATTAACTTGTTCAGAATTGTGCCTAGTTATTCTTCAACAGAATCGTTTCCAGCATACTGATAATCTTTTACATTGATGAGTATTGAATGCATGACTGATTTCTGTAGGGTTTAGAGAATGAACTAGGTTTGATTGGTTTCTAGTTTTCAATTCGAACATAACTTAGAGTTTGAATGAACTTTGCTTTGTTAGATAGTTAGACTACTCTGCTTAGTTAGGGTAGATGGGTTGCCATTAAATTAGAGGAAGATTCCGGTACCAGTAGGGTAAGTAGGGTGTTCCTCTGTTTTCTTGTAGACAGATTTAGATTCATTTTTGATGTTCAGTTTAAATGCATTTTAGGAAATACTCTTTATGTCATGGCTTAAATAGAAATGGTGATGATAGATGATTAAAGGTAGTGGTAGATATTCTCATGAAATTACATTAGAGTAGAAATAGAAGCATCATCACTTAATCATAGGGCTGTTTTCTGTTGATGAATTAAATAGGAAATGATAATTTTCAGGATAGTCATTAGGATTCAGTTTCTCACAGTGAGTTTGTGTTTCCTTCTAAATATAGTTTTTAAGTAGGGATTAGAATCTTACCCGCACATATAGTGTAGCAGCTCGAAGTTTACTTACCCTGGTTTGACAATTCAGTTTTTCAGGTCATTAAAATCTTTAATATTGCATCCTGACATTTTTGGCGCCATTGTTGGGGAGTTGTTTAAAAGGTAAGAAGATAATTGTCTTGATTAGTTTTAGAATTCACTTCGTTTGGTGTGGTATGTTAGCAGGTTGACAGTAAGAGGAGCTGTGGAAACAAAAGGGGTGAAAACCGACATATCAATTATCACAGGTACTCTGAAACTCAATCTTAGTTTCTTTTATTTCATTTAGCATGACTTCATGAGAAATAGAGATCCTAGGGGTAGATTTAGGAAAAATATAAAACCACAAAGAGAAGAAACCTCCACCCAAAAAGCGATAGAAACTGAGACTGAAATTCTGGCTGAGGAAACCTTAGAGCAAAACCTAGAACCAGGAAACACCATACAACAACAAACTCAACACCCTGGTGATCCATCCCTGGATGACACAATTGATCCAGAGAAAATACAAGCTCTTCTCGGGAACCCTAACTTTGTAGTCTCACATATAACAACTACAACTGTGAAATCAAAGGCCATAAGACCCTCAAAAGGACCAATAGGAGATAACACTTCTGATAAAAAGAATCCAGAAAGGTGGGATTTCACACCCTCACCAAAGAAAGATCGAATTATATATACAATTCTTGGTAATCCTTTTACCATGGGAGAAAGAGGGAGAGACTTACATGGGGAACTTCATATTGAAAATGAAGGTGAATAACAAGCAGAGATTGAGTTACCACCAGAAACCACCTTTGGATTTCCTATTTTGGATTTAGTCCAGAATGTCAATATGAAAAATATCCCACTTTCAACACTACCAACCTTCCATGGTAAAAATAGTGAAGACCCAGATGTCTTTCTTTTTGAGTTCGACATCCTGTGCATGAGTTATAACTATCTCCAGGATGCACATAAACTGAAATTATTTCCTGCCACCCTGAAAGATTTTGCATTACGTTGGTTCATGAGTTTAGGAGAATACAACATTAGATCTTGGGAAGATATGAAGGCAAATTTTTTAAAGAAGTACCAGGATTATTGCAGAACTAAGGATTCCCAGAATGACATCTTCAAAATGCAACAGCAAGAGGAAGAAAGCCTTGAGGATTTTCTAGAAATATTTACCTATACCCTTCAAAAATCGAAATATAATGATCTCCAGGATGAAGAAATCAAGACTCTTTTCTTAAAAGGAGTTTTGGAAGAATATATTGATACTCTAAATTTAATGGCTTCAGGAGACATTTATCAAAAAAAAATTGAAACAATTAGTGAACTTTGTAGATCTTACTCAAGAAGTAAAGGGAAAACTGCAAAAAGTGCGAGAGAACTGGTCAAAAAAAATACCAAAACATCCACATCTGGTGGAGTTACTAAAGTTGAATTGGGAAACCTTTTGGATAATTTTAAAACAGACCTTTTAGGAACAATTGGCTCTCAGTTGGACACTTTGAAGATTAAGAGAAAGCGGGAAGAGGAAAACCCTGTCCTAAGCATATTTTGCCCAAAATGCAGAAAAAGGCATCCTTTACGAGAATGTCCTTTGGACAATGTTCCTATATGTGCAATATGTACTAAAAATCATAAAACAGAAGACTGCCCATCCTTTACTGGGTTGCAAGAAATATTCAAGGGAGGGGAAGCTCCAGGGACTCCATCTGCACCTAAGAGGCCTTGGCAGCCCAGAAATCCAAATACAAATGCATATCAAGAACCATCCCCACAATCTTCCAGCTATTATCCACCCTTCTCTCAACAACAACATCCATGGAACTGGCCAAGATGGCCTTCACAAAATGCCCATGCTCAACCTTGGTACCAGGGATGGAGAAATCCAAACTTTGGAAATAACCAACAGCCGCATGCAGTACCAATTCCCCAAAATCCATACACGCAGTATCCTCCAAATATGCAACAATTATTGCCTGGTTTTACTCCACCTCTGTTACCACCCATTCAACAAACCCCTCAGCAGCCATAGAATCCACCACGTCCTACCATTTTGCCCGCTCAACCCATTCCAAATCCTAACCACAGACCACCCCTACCACTCCATAATGTTGATTTCCAGAATTATCCAGCTTACAACATAAACCCTATTTCTATACAATAAGTACTGCTGAGATCTGGAAAGATTTTAAATAAAAATCAGCCCATAACAAAAACAGAACCAAAGGTAATTATCGAAGAACATGAAGATGAGCCTACAGATAATTTATCAAATGAGACACCCCTGGAAGATGTTATCATTCCAAAACAGAAAGAATCTGAATCACAGCATAACACACAACCTCAGGTTCCCAAAATGCCTCCTTTTCCTGAGAGGTTGCTCATTGAAAAACCAATTGTACAATCTGAGTTTGACATTATGACTGAACTGAGAAATGTTTGTGTTAATATTCCATTGTTATAGGAAATCAAAGATGTTCCCATCTATGCCAAAACCATCAAAGAACTCTGTATCAAGAAACCGGTTCGAAAACAGAAAGATCCACCCACAATACATCTAGTAGGACAGTTATCAAATTATATTTCTGAAACACCCAAAATTGTAAAGTATGCCAATCCAGGGAACCCAATAGTTTCAGTGACTATCAATAATGTTTCTACTGGTAATACTTTAGTTGATTTAGGTGCAACCATTAATATAATGACTAGCAACATAGTGGAACTGTTACAATTAAATCAACTCCTTCTCCCTACTCCTACAGTTCTTGAATTGGCTGACAGAACCACTATAAAACCTGTTGGAGTTCTTGATGACATCCTTGTGACTTTATCTTCATGGGAATACCCTGTTGACTTCATGATTATTCATTCAAAGGACCCCACAAAAGGCCACCCAATCATTTTAGGGAGACCCTGGTTGGCCACAGCCAACTCCTTCATAGGATGTCATGGTGGAGATATGTTTATTTCAAATGGTATTTCTTCACATAAACTTACTCTATTTCCACCTGTCCGGCCTGTTACAGAATAATTATGTAGGTTGAAGTGCCCCTATTTTGAGAATGAGGATGAGGAACCTTTATTCTCTGTTGATGAGATCCATGCATTGCAAGAACCTACAGAGGATGACATTTTAAGTCAATTCCTTTCTGTGACAGAAAATGTTGAGTTCCCACAGACCTACCTTCAATATGATCAGATTTTCAGAGAGGATTTTCAGGAACAAAGTGAGTTATTTTACTCATTTTCACCATCCATGGTTTCCACTATTTCTGAACACTCATGGCCACATACCATTCCAGTAGAACTTAGTCCAGGTAGATGTCTATACATTAACTCTGAATTGAGTCCCAGTCAACAGGAACAGTTGACAAATCTCTTGAAAGAACAGTCAGGGGATTTTGCTTGGGAATACACTGATATGAAGGGAGTACACCCTGACACCTGCATTCACCACATATACATCCAACCAGGGATAACCCCAGTAAGACAGCCACAAAGACATATGAATCCAATCCTAAAAGACTTTGTAAAAGAAGAATTACAGAAATTGTTAAATGTTGGATTCATCTATCCAATTTCTGACAACAAATTGGTCTCACCTCTTGTTGTGGTACCCAAGAAAGTGACAGGAAAATGGAGGATGTGTGTAGAATTTAGGGAGCTGAACAAGGAAACCCTGAAAGACTATTTTCCTTTACCCTTCATAGACCAGGTTTTGGATACCTTGGCTAGAAAAAGATATTTTTCTTTCCTGGATGGATATAGTGGGTACAACCAAATTTAGATTGCTCCTGAAGACCAGAACAAGACAACATCCACATGTCCGTGGGGCACTTATGCCTATAAAGTGTTGCCTTTTGGATTATGTAACGCTCCTGCAACATTTCAGAGAGTTGTCCTTGGTGTCTTTGCCGACTTGATTCACGACTGTGTGGAGGTTTACATGGACGATTTTACTGTCTATGGTAACACCTTTGAAGAGGCCCTAAGTAACCTAGAGAAAATCTTGATTTGCTGCCAAGAATCAAATCTATCCCTCAGTCATGAGAAATGCAAAATGTTATTGACTGAAGGGATTGTGTTGGGTCACCATCTGTCTGCTGAAGGAATCAAAGTAGACCCAGGAAAAATTGAGGTTATAGTTAATCTTCCCTCTACAAAAACCCAGAAAGACGTGAGAAGATTTTTGGGGCATGCTGGTTATTATCGTCAATTTATCGATAATTTCACAAAAATAGCCAGCCCCATGTTTAAACTGTTGATAAAAGATACAAAATTCTATTGGGATGATCATTGTCAGAGTGCCTTTGAGGATTTAAAAGAAAAACTGTCTATGGCACCTATTCTCAAAGGGCCAAATTGGTCCCTTCCTTTCCACATCTCAACTGATGCCTCAGACACTACTTTAGGAGGAGTGCTTGGGAAAAAGGAGAACCAACCGAATTATGCAATCTATTTTACCAGCAAAAACCTTACCCCCCCTGAATTGAACTACACAGTAACAGAGAAAGAATTTTTAGCAGTAGTTCATTCCATCAACAAATTTCGTAACTACATTACTGGATATGAGGTTTTTGTTCACACTGACCACTTTGCAATCAGATTCTTGATGAACAAACCAGTCACTACTGGTAGAATCACCTGATGGCTTTTGCTGCTTCAAGAATTCAACATCACCATAGTTGATCGACCAGGGAAAGAGAATGTAGTTGCAGATTTTCTTTCTCGTATTCCCCAAGATGGTACTGATATCCCAGTGAATGATAGCTTTCCTGATGAACATTTGTTTGCAGTAGCTGCCAAGACCCCTTGGTTTGCAAATACAACCAATTATTTAGCTATAGGAAGGTTACCAGCTCACTTATCACCACCACAGAAGAAAAGAATTATCCAACAAAGTGCTTACTATTCTTGGGTGGGAAGTGATCTCTTCTATACAAGTCTTGATATGATTACTAGGAGATGTGTCCGGGAAGATAAAATTCTCAATATCTTTCAGGCCTGTCATGATGGACCCTGTGGAGGACATTTCTCTAACAAGAGAATGGCATATAAAGTTTTGCAATCGGGATACTATTGGCTGACACTATTCAAAGATGCAACAAAATATGTAAGAAGCTGTGATAGTTGTCAAAAGATGGGAAGGCCCACTACAGCAGATGAGATGCCCTTACGACCACAAGTTGTAATTGAACCATTCAATAAATGGGCATTAGATTTTGTAGGGCCAATTGCTCCAATGTCAAGAAAGAAGAAGTATATCTTGGTGTGCATAGGTTTTGTGACCAAGTGGGTAGAGGCAAAAGCCCTATATCAAGCAACTGAGAAATCAGTGATTGAGTTTATGTATGAAGAGATATTTACCCGCTTCGGTGTTCCACGAGAAATTGTTACCGACCAAGGTGCCCAATTTACTTCCAAACTGATGAAATAACTCACAGACAAATATGGGATCAAACACTGTAAGTCCTCTCCATACCATCCACAAGCCAATGGGCAAGTGGAATATACAAACAAAGTTCCGGAAGCAATTCTGACCAAGACCATACACTTACATCATAAATATTGGGTAGATAGACTTCCAGAAGCTTTATGGGCATATAGGACTACATGGAGGAATACCACTGGTCATACTCCTTACGAGTTGGTATTCGGTAAACAAATTCTCCTTCCCATAGAGTTTCAGAGCCATACATTCCGCCTAGCAGCAGAGTTGGGGATGGATTTGAGTGAAGCACAGAAACAGAGGGTCATGCAACTTAATGAATTGGGAGAGATGAGGCAATATGCTCTTCAAAGGACTATCCTTGTGCAAAGTCAACGCATCAAGTGGCATGACAAATACATCAAGAAAAAACATTTCCAACCAGGGGATTGGGCATTACTTTTTGATTCCAAATACAAAACTTTCAAAGGGAAACTTACAACAAGATGGTTGGGACCTTATGAAGTAGAAACTGTTTTTGATAACGGTTCTGCCGGGATTAAAACCATAGATGATTCTCAGAACTCCTTTGTAGTGAATGGACATCGGTTGAGAGTGTACAACAAACCTTTGTCAAAAGACAATTTCTTGCAGGAAGTGGCCAAGCAAACAGAACTAAATATAGTGGGAGAAGAGTCTTCTCCTCCTGCTGATCTTTGATCATTCATGTTGTTTTAAAATTCTGTAAATAATAGATTTTTAGTAGAAAAAAAAAAAAGAAATCAAATAACATATAACAGAAAAAAAAATGTATTTTCTTTTCTTGGGATGTGTTGATCTTTTATTTTTAGTTTTACAGGTTTCTTAGAGCAAGTACAGAACTGAATTTTATCACCCTCTCGCAATAGGTAAGAAGGTAAGACTGCTTTATTTCATGAAATTTCCTTGTCAATATAACTGACTTGTTCTGAAACAAATAAATTTGAGCTTGTTTTCTCCCTTTGACTGCTCATTAAAGTATGAAAGGGACATTTATCAGGAAGGATTATTCTTTACCAGACCTGGTGAATTATTATGGGAAAGAAAACCCCCTAGAGTCTTCTTTTAGTATTTCCTCAGACTCTCCAAACATGAAGAAGAAATAAGCATGTACTAACTTGGTCTCATAAAATCCACAAGTAAGTGATTACTGTACCAAAAAAAAATTTTGTCTGCAAGATCTCCATCTGCACTCGCGTTGGATGATGTGGAATATGTTAAGGTCCACCTTCCAAAAAATCTCACTCCATCGACATCATCACCTTATATGGAGCATATATTAGAGATTATTTAGCACCCTGGACTCTGCATGCCTCAATGGCAGATGTCCTTGCTGACAACCTTGGGAATACACCAATGTCTCTTCGTTGATAGATCCTACAGGTGACTTGACATCGACACCTCTATTCGTACCTGTTAGGATGTGTTGTAGGTACCTTGAGGCCCATTGACATCACTGGTGGGTCATCTCGCATCGGTTAATGGCATTCACTAATGGTCGGTAATCCGATGATTTCTATTTGTGTTCGGCTCCAGAACATCCATTCACACAAACCAGAATTGTACTAGGGGAAGAGCTTTAAAGCTATTGAAGACATGATTTCAGTTGATCTTTTTCAGGACAGAATAAAAGCCAGGTTCAGGGATCCTCATCAAATAATTTGCTACTATAAACATGAAGTTTTTCTCAACAGGATATATTGGGTAAAATTTCTCTGCAAGATTCCTGAGGATTCCATCAGTACCAGTCAGTCCCAGCACAGAGTTCATCAGTTACAGGTTCATCAGAAATACCAGAGTAGCTACAATTTTCGCGCCCTTCAAATCCATACTTGACTTCAAAAGAAAATTCTACATCAAGACTTGCATAACAATGGGGATAGGTAATTTAACTCAGGTATGTTTAGTTCGTGTTGATTTACTGTATTAATTTGCATACTAATAGTTTGAACTAAGGGTGCCTTGATTACTCCATAATGTTTCATCATTTCCACAACTTGTACCTAATGAACTAACCTACCATGAAATTTCATGTCATAAAAATGCACCACATTCCCTGAGCTGAGTTCGACATGACTCATATATGATCATACCCTGCACTCACGTACGACTATCATCATTTTTCCACACGCCATCGATCCCCACAACAATTCAAATATTCTCATATGATTTCTCTCCCGATTACATTCTCCATCACATTCTCTCCCTTCGTCGCCCTCATTCAAATTTCGCTGCTCACCCATATACCTCCCCTGTGATATCAAGTGTAACCATGGTGGAAAATCACCATGAACCAGAGACATACGCAGACCTAGAGGTCCTTCCGGAGTACGAGGCAACCATAGATATTTTTAAGAAAGTGGGTTGGGAGCTGTTTCTGAAGAAATTCGACGGATATAACGATGTAATTACGCTCCAGTTTGCTCTGCATTTTGAGGGTGGGCTCGCTAAAGTGGGCGAGCTCGAGTTTGAATTCACGGAGAAGTTCATTTCAGAGGCAATTCAATTGCCCACCACTGGCCAGAGATGGACAAAGGGTCAGCCTGTTGAAAAACAGCTCTGTACTCAGCTTTTGAAACCGCAGTACCGGGAGACATAATGGTCCGAGGGGACCTCGTGGTCATGGTTGGAACCACAGTGGGCTCAATTGTTAGACATCCTCCAATGTTACCTCATGTGTGAAGGATGGTACACCATCGTATTTCCCTTCCATGCCCGACTCCTGTTACACTTCAAAGGTAATCCTCTGAGCATACCTTTCTTTCTGTTGAAAATTTTGAAAAAGATGGCCGAACAGGTACGAAAGGCCAAAGATTTTCGTGGTAGTCTATTTCATTTCGGTCTTGTTAAGATTTTGATTAAGTCTACACTGTCTAAAAAGAAAGAGACTTGGGATATGTTCACTACAAAACCCCTAGCCTCTGCCAAGTCTAAAGATAGGAGTGTTAAGCCTACCCCCGCACAGAAGAAATTGAACTCTAGGAAAAAGAGGGTTAAAACCCCGACCAAAGTCTGTGCTAACCCTAAGAACCTACCCGATAGCACAGTTGAAGCCAGTACTAGGGACCTGGATTCAGAACATTCAATTGATGCTCATGGGTCCGACGGAGTGGAAACCAATAATGAAACTATGAAGAATACCACTCCCATAGAGGCACATGTTGAAATTCTGAGTTCTCCCCTAGCTGCTGAGAACATAATTGACGTGGAGGAACTGGCAGAGTTGACTGACAAGCCCAGGAGGAATCCAAAAAGAAAATGTAAGAGCACGTTGTCCGGTATGGATAACTCTGTACCCAGCTACCCACCACAGGAGAGGTTAGAAAGTGTGGCTGGTTAGGAGGAGGCTCCAGAGCCCTCCGAAATGACTTGGACTCTGTCCCAATTCATTCGAAGAAACCGTAAAGTGGATCAACAGGCTACTGCGTCCAAAGGAATCGAGCTGAGTGAGCTAATTCAAGTACCAACAGGTACCCCTGCTCGGATACAAAGAGAGTTTGCTCCTGAACCTAGTCCAATTGACAACCCCGATCCAGCTGACACCTCTGAACTTAGTCCAAATCATCCAGGTCCAGTTGATACTTATGAACGAAGTCTAGATGATTTCACTCCTGAACTCAGTCCAGATCATCATTCTGATCTAGTTGCCACCCCTGCTCAAAGTCCAGGCGAGTTCACTCACGCATCCAGTCCTCAACCACAACCAGGACAGGATCAAGAATTTGAAACCTATTGTGAAATTTCCTTCAGTCGATCCTTGAAACCAATGGTAGCAAGACTAGAAAGAAGGAATAACAGGTTGAAAGAAAAGCTACAGGAATTCACTATCTTGGACCAACATATCAAAACTGAAAATGAACTCATGAAAGTCAGGATAAATCATTTCTTGTCTAAAATTGAAAGATTAAAACGAAGGAATAAGGGTCTTTTCCAAAGGAATAGGAAACTGCAAAAGACTGCCAGAAAGCATGTTATAATCAACCGAGTCCTCAAGAAAGAAATTGGAAATATGAAGAAATAGGAGAGGTTACAAATGTTGGTTGTAGCTGTTGCAACCCTCTGATGGATACCAGTCTTTGACTTTCTTTTGTTGCCTGAGGACAGGCAAAGACTTCAGTGTGGGGGCATGTTGGTCTCTAGTTTTGATCATGTTTTTGCCTATATTATATCACAAAGACCTCCATTTCCATACCCAGTACCACCCCTTCCGGCTTTGTTTTGACACAGTTGACATCTCTTTACTACTGAATGGGGTTACTCAAGGTATCTTTACGTTTCAAGCTATTTTTTATGCATTTTGATGCTTTAAATTAATATTGAAACTAATGTGTCTTGAGTTAGGTACTATTTCTATTTACAGGATTTGCCAGTACCAGGTACCAGCTCGTACCCCATGGAGATACCAATGAAGCCGCTCAAGATCTGCGCGTTATGGTCAGAATGGGAGACAACGAGATCTACATGACAGATGGAGTCATCGCTCATATGATGATTGAAGGCACAATGATAGAGCTAAGTCGTTAATATTTCATGATTCACACTTCGTGACACTACGTGTCACGAAGATGTGAAGACCGTTTTAAACTTGATTCCAAGCTATTTTCAGATCTGGGGAATCGTTTGTTTTTATGTATTTTTGCTTTAGACTGTTATGAAAAAGGATCTATATATAACCAGGGGGTCACTCCTAAGAGACGGTTGGATTATGCTATGTTATGACATACATTTCTAAATATAATCTATCTTGCGTTATGTTATTTCACTGTCATACGATTTGAGTTGTTTCTGTGAGTAAATGGAACGTGAAGTATACACAGTGGTTGCGTAGAATGATATAGTTAGTTCTGGTTGTTCCTTACAACGTTTGTACCTTTTGGTTGGGCCCGCTAAACAGGTTCAAGTCGCTGCTTTACTCTGTCGTAGATTTAGTTTATTTCAGTGGTTTGGAATTTGCATATATGATAGTTTAAAGTTTAAGAATTAACTTGTTCAGAATCGTGCCTAGTTATTCTTCAACAGAATCGTTTCCAGCATACTGATAATCTTCTACGTTTATGAGTATTGAACGCATGACTGATTCCTGTAGGGTTTAGAGCATGAACTAGGTTTGATTGGTTTCTAGTTTTCAATTCGAACATAACTTAGAGTTTGAATGAACTTTGCTTTGTTAGATAGTTAGACTACTCTGCTTAGTTAGGGTAGATGGGTTGCCATTAAATTAGAGGAAGCTTCCAGTACCAGTAGGGTAAGTAGGGTGTTTCTCTGTTTTCCTGTAGACAGATTTAGATTCATTTTTGATGTTCAGTTTAAATGCATTTTAGGAAATACTCTTTCTGTCATGGATTAAATAGAAATAGTGATGATAGATGATTAAAGGTAGTGGTAGATAGTCTCATGAAATTACATTAGAGTAGAAATAGAAGCATCAACACTTAAGCATAGGACTGTTTTATGTTGATGAATTAAATAGGAAATGATAAGTTTCAGGATAATCATTAGGATTCAGTTTCTCACAGTGAGTTTGTGTTTCCTTCTAAAAATAGTTTTTAAGTAGGGATTAGAATCTTACCTGCACATACAGTGTAGCAGCTCGAAGTTTACTTACCCTGGTTTGACAATTCAGTGTTTCAGGTCATTAAAATCTTTAATATTGCAGCCTGACAACACTATACAATATTAAAGAAGCAAGATGAATCTTAGTTTCATCATCTTGAATTTTTTGTATCCTACAATATACCTCAATCTGACGAATCCAATTATCTAATTTCTCAACATTAACTTCTCCATTGTATATTGGAAATTCGAATTTAATATTAAGATTTAATGAAGGAATTTGCGTAGGAGTTTTACCATTTCCCTTTGGAGAATTCGGAAGAGGTCTTGAATTGGTAGGAGAAGAAGAAGAATAAGATGATTGAGGAGAGGGTGGTGGAGAGGCACCATTCCCTCCATTTCCATTTGGAGTTTTATCACCACTGTCTCTCTTATGCTTTGAAGGGTTGGAGCCTTCACCTTGCAACCTTGTATTCCTTTCTATCAAGTTCTTCATCATCTCTCTCATTTCCATGACAACTTTTCTGAGATCTTCATCTTCTGCAGGAACATGTTCATGACTCTCTTCATGAGCCATACTTGGTGAATGCCTCCTTGAAACTTGCGGTGATGGTATATGTTTTCTCCTTGAAGGATGAGAACTTGGCTCTACAAGTTGACCTTCTCCTCTTGTGAGTTTCAACCTTGTGAGCATCAGAAAACAAAACACTTGCAAATAATCAAGTCTTCAAAAACCTATGCTCTGATACCAACTTGATCTAAAAATGAAGAATACTTGTATTCTTGAAAATATTTGCAAGTTAAATTTATGTGTTAAAAGCAAATGGATCAACTTTTCAACACAACTTTAATAGTATTTACTTATTCAGGATGCATATAAACAATAGCATAATCAATGAACAGGAAACACATAACACATCAAATGATAAAGGAGTTCACCCCTCTCTTGGACATCTTTTGGTTCAACTTCCAATGGATCATTTATATTATTTGCTCAAAGTTCTCAAAAAATGTTCTTTACAATGCTCAAAATACCAAATAGATTGCTCCAATGGCTTCAGAACATCTAAAAACCCCTAGCTGGGCTTTTTCGGCACCTCGTTTGGCCAAAAAATGAAGTAGATAGGCTTCCTGGAAGTCTCCCCTTCAAGCTTGATGTCTCTGCATCTACAAAACACACATTCTCTGGCTCAACCTAGCCCACACTCAATTTAAAGCATAAAAACTTGGCACTGGGCACAACCACACAACCGGTCCAAATTGTCGAACCGTTATGCACTGGCCCTAACTACCAAGGCCCATGGGCACATGGCAGTCACATGACCACGCACCAACACAACAGGGCTTAAGTTTAAACAATCGTTGGATAATCGTATGTCAAACATGCATGCACATGTATAGTGGTCACATGGTATGCCAAACCACACATATAATAAATGGTTATAATATGGTTACGGTGGTAACCACCGTAGCTCTGGTTGCATACAATACAACACATGACCACGGGCCCAAACATACATTAAAACAATGTTAAATACAATAATTTGCATATACATAACAAGGAACATGTGTGGGCGCGTCGGTTGGGCAGCCTTTCCCAAATCTTTACCCTGCCTTGGAGGTCATGGGGTCGAATTCTGCTGAGTGCAAAGGTTTTAACCAACAGACAAGTGACACGTGGTGGCCTTTGATTGGGCCACGTGTCACCTTCCCATTCGCTGCCAACAAAACACGTCATATGACAACTACCCAATAATCGTCCACCATGTTAGCATACGGCCTGCCATGTCATCCGTATGGTCTGCCATGTCATCGTCCGTATGGACTGTATGGATTGTACAATCAACATCCCTTTTTTGCCTATCTGCTATTCTGAACAGAATGCGATATCTCTCGCTCTTGACGTTTGTTTGAATCCAAACGAGTTGCGTTGGGTTCACAATGACGAGGCCTACGCTCTGATTCGATTTGAAGTGATTCCAAGCACTTTGAATTTTTGAGCAAAATTTGATCCCCTGATCAGTAATGGTTGATATGACCCCTTCCATGTGAGTACTATTATAGATTTAAAAATGTTCAGACCCAGAATAGTCCTCTGTCCCAGAAAATTTATTTACCAATCAAGTTGGTAGTTGAAATGTCTTCCTCATAAATCAATGAGAGATTGGGAAGAGTACCCATCTGGAAGTTTATGATCTGACCCACAAAATGAGGGATTGACCGACAAAATATTGTTGTAGAAGGAAAGAAAAAAGAGGAAAAACATGGGCAGAGAGGAGAGGATGCACATGAATGGGTCTAGAGACCATTTTTATGAAGAGGAAGACCATCTGAAGCTCTCTAGTTCTGAAGAGAAATAATAAAATGTAGTTTTTTGGGTATAAGAACAGTTTGGCAACGTTTTCTAATCAAGATGATAAATAAGGTTGTAGAGAATTGGAGTGATTGAGTGAGAAATTAAAACATGACCCCTTCCTTGGTGGATATAAGACTAGGCTACTAGGTTCCTATGTGAGAAGGAGAGTAAACTTCATCCCTTTGTTATTTGCTGAGAAGAAAGAATAATTCCTCTAATGGAATCATGATCTTGCTAGGGGTTGGCGAGTTTTGAAAACAACATGAGAAACTCTACCTATGGTTGGGTGGAAATGGTACACCCTTCACCAATTACAACTCTTTTCATTTTCTAGATAACTATTTCATTGTCAAACCTCTGCAACGTTAAGTTCATAAATATTTTAGAATGTGTTTTAGAGCATTGTAAATTCATTTTTTTGTTAAAAGTGGTGTGACAAACTTAGGTGAAATCGTGAGAACATTACAATTAAATTTCTTTTTGATTTACAACCTCACTTCTTGACTACTTGTGTTTGAAAAAGAGATTTTTGGGAGTGAATGTTTGTACTTATTGATTTTTTCAATCCATATTATGTGCTAATGGGGATTATGGAATAGTTGTAACCTATACTGAACATCTGAAAGAGAAAAAGATTAATTTCTACATAAGAATGTTTTTACTTTTAACTTTTTCCTCAAGATTTTATACCAGAAAATTTAAAGGATACCAGATATAGATCTGGGCCTTAGGAAAATAACACTAATATTAAAGAAAGGCCAAGTATTCTAAAATAAATAATAAGGAAATAATGAGAAATGAGAATTTAGGTTCTTAATTGGAAATAAAATGAAATTTAGAATTTAATCCATTGTCATTAACTAAGATTCATTAGAATTTGGCAAGAGAGGAAATTTTACCAGGTATTACACAGTAAATTTGATGTCCAAAGGGGTAAGATTTGGAAATATTAAGTATTCCCTGAAAATAGAAAGGAGATGCATGTTAATAGGAGATTTGTAATTTATCGATCACTGCATATGGGGGTTCTAGTATATGTTTATGGCACCTCTCGTTAGAGATATTCTCTCCCCTAGTTGAGGGTGCCATATCCTCTTCAATCTTCAGTCAGTTACACCATAGTTACAATAGTGAAGTGGAGCATTTCATGGAAACCTCTATATTATCACCAAGTGTTTCATGCATACCTTAGTATAATCACCATGAGTGCAGACTTTCCTTCGAATCACAACTAAGAAGGTGCCACACATGTGAATTCATTATTCTCTCCTCACTACACTAGTGATTTGTTGGTTAATTTATGAACGAATGGCCAATTAACAAGGACTAGGTGGTAGTTCACTCCAATATCTATCAAGGATTGTCTAGATATCTGTAGATCAATACTATGGCGAACTATTTTGATAGTGTAGAGTATATAATGTGCATTTTTACCATTACTCATCTAGTTAATATGATTCTTTCATTCTACTTTGTTCTCTTCTCTCTCACAATTTTTGTTTGTTCATTTTATACTAGCCAAGTTCATGTGAAAACTTCACAGGTGCCATATGCCTAAATTTTCTTTGAGGGCCTTGGGATTGGGTATATTTCCTCCATCATGTATAGGTCTGTAAGACCCACATTTAGTACTAAAAACCTATTAATGTCACAAATACCCCCCACTCAAACGATAATAATATCCTAAAAGGATTCTTTATGGTGGTTCAACATATTGTTCTTGGCCTTGGATTCCTACAAGCTTCATTGAAGTCCTAAGGCTCAATTTTCCTCTCACAACTATGTAGAAAACTCCAAAACCTATACCTAGCATTCAAAAACTCCTAATGGTGTCAATATATCCACTCTATGGCCAAACATCTCCTTCATATCTCATCTATATTTTTTTAAGGTGTCATTTATGAATGTTGAGACCTAGAAGCTACCTTTAGAACCTAATGGTTTCGATATCCCAACTCAGAGGTAGAAAATACTCTCAAGCAGTTAGGTTTGGATATTCAAGGAATTTTTCTTGGATATGGATTCCTATAATATTATTGTATGTCCTAATGCTTTCGTTTCTTCTTTTTACCATGTATGTGGCCCTATGTCCCATCCTTTGTGCTCAAAACCTTCTAATGTTGCCCATATGACCCCTTGAAGGTTAAATATACCACAAATAAGTCATGTCTTTTCATTCAGGGCATATTTTGTGTAACTTAATACCTAAAATAAAAAATGTAGGCCTAATTCCCAAGCTTCATCTCTTCGTCTTGTTTAAGGACACAATACTGATACCTAGTTCCAAAAAAATTGTAATTGATCTCCTTGGGTGGTCATGTGTGTTACTTAACAAAATTTGTTTGTCCCTAGATGCATAAAATATTCCTTTATGGACTAAGTCTAAAGTGCCCTCCTTTGGCCATGTTAAATATGTGCAACCCATACCTTGTTCTAGATAACTCATAAGGGTTCCCATATCCCCAAATCGAGACAAAATATCCCCTCAATAGGTCATGTGTTTTGTTTCTCAAACTTATTCTTGGGATTAGGTTCCTATAATATTCATATATGGCCTAAGGATTTTTTTTTCTCATCCATCTATGTCTAGGACCCTAATACCAATACCTATCATTCAAATTTCCTAATATAGTCCATATCCCCATTTAGAGGCCAAGGATACGATTGTAAAATCATGTGTTGTGGTTCATGGAATCATTATCAAACCAAAATGATTAAAATATTCCTTAAGGGTATAAGGGATACGTTTCCTCCCTCGATGACATAACGGTCCCTAATACTCATACCTAGTATCCAAAAAATATTAACAACATCTGTATGACAACTAGGAGGAAATTGTACCCTCAAGTCATAATGTGTGTTGATTCGAGGTGTTGGTGATAGACATGAATTCCTAGAATATTAATTGAGGGTCCAATCCCTATATTTTCACCCCCAACCATGTTTAAGGCCTTAATCTCCATGCCTAGCTCTCAAAATATCTTAAAGGTGATCACATTCCGATTTGAAAGAGAAGGATACCCCTAAGAGGACCTATATGGAAGTTTGAGTCATCATTTATTGCTTGCTCTAAGGTTCTTCAAGATGCACTCGATCAATATTTTCTAGTTACTTCTTATCCATTTATATATCTATTTCACCTTCTTCTTATATGGCATGATCTTCCCCCTTGGGATTTGCTTTTGGGGTATGGAATATATAATCTGACATTGTCTCTGGGGTTTCATTTTCTTTTTCATGTGTATTATTTTCACTTGATTGATGAGAACTCTCTACTAGATCAAGAGAATCAAGGAGTTGGTTTAATATCTAAAAGGAATTGATAGTTTATAGAGCCTTGGAGGATGCAAATGTTATCTTATTTTTGTTTTTTTGTCATTTCCCTTGGACATGGGTGAAACCATCTTTAGTTTTTTCAGAGGGTATAACCATATAAATTGGAGGTGCATTAAGAGGACAATCTATGAATAAATTACCATGCTCATGACACTTCCTACATATGAAGGATATGTGCTTGTAGTCTATGGTATGGATCAATTTCTAATTCTAATATTATATGAATAAAGATACTGATAGGGGCTTGTATATTTTCATATAAACAAATATCTGATCATAGTAAGTATAGAAACGCTGACAGGTTTCTTCAACTGACTTGCAAAACATTCCTACTGTGTTTCCTATCCCAGCTAGGATTTCTCCTAGCCATAATTCCTTTGGGAGCAAGTAGAGTTTGATCCCAGTAGAAGCATATGTGAAATATTCTTTTTATAGGATGAAAAATTATGTCCAATAGCTTAAATAAAGTCCTTATGAGTTAAACAAATAGGGCATGTTTTCAAAGATCTAGTCCTTATCTTCCAGATTGTAGAAGATCACAGTGAAGAAACCATTAGAGTCTAATTGGAGATCAAAATGGACTTTGGTTTTCCACTAATTATTGATCCATTTTATTGCACCTCTTTATGAGGTCCGTAGCCTCAAAAAATTCTCAATGAGGGTGTGATCCCTCATATATTGAGTGCATTCTCCTACTCATGTGTAACTTATGACATCCCTCAGTGTCATATCAAATTGAGGGATGCATTTACCATGTACAAATTCTCGAGCAACTTTTGGATGAGAAAATTCAACCTCAACTTCCATCGCCTTTGCCATGTTTGATTCCTCATGGTAGGGTTGATCCCGTTCTTGTTGAAACAGTTTAAAAGGTGGTTGCAATCCATGATCTCCAAATGGTTTTCTAGAAACCACATTACAATACAAGGGGGCTCATTGCCCCTACCCATTATACATCATGATGAGATCGATCAAACCCCTTGGAAGACAGGGCCACACAAACAATGAATAGAACCTAGGTCTACAGAAACCCTAGTTCATGAATAGCATCAAACCATAACATATCTCAATCTCATCATGATATTTATCACTCTACATTTTGAGCTTGCTTTACTATTAATATTAAGAATTATTTAGGAATATAATTGGAAGTAAATAATAATAATCATGCAAAATATTATTGAACAATTTAACTTATTATTTTTATTACTCTTTTTATTTGTTTTATAATTAGTGGCTTCTTTTAGAAGTTTAGGGATATATCAATATAATAAATATTGTAAAAAATGTTGAAACATATTTATTATGAAATGGTTATGTGAACTTGTCATAGCTACTTCTTTGTAGTTTGAAAAATATTTTGTAAAAAATGGAAGGTTTCTCCTGTAACATAAGTTTAGATATGTTGAAACGTGGCATGTTTGGTTTGGATGTCATTTGAAAACACTATTAAATACACATTTCACTCGTTCATCGTGTTTTGTTGTTATTCTGAGTACTCTCCATGTTTTCATGTATATGATATGCAAGTAGATAGGTTATAGATTGGCATAGATTTGTCCTATTTCCAATCATTTTGGGTGGATATTCATTTGCTTCATTCACCATAAATTACATCCTTTACCTTTGTTGAAAACTCTCTTTATTAATAATTTTAGTATCTTATTCTACGGTTTTATAATCTTCGCTTGGAATCTCAAATCAAGGTTTTGTTTATTTGGCTTTATGATCAATTGTGTAATTTACTTGAGGTGAAATTATAATCTTGACTTCTTATATGTTGATTTTTATAACCTTTTGCAAATCATAGATAATATTTAGTGGATCACCGATAACCTTGAATAGATCCTTTGGAATCTCAAATGAGGGTTTTTGTTTAATTGGATTTCTGATAAATAGTTGAGTTTACCTAACGTGAAATTATAATATTAACTTCTTATGCGTTAAGTATTATAATATTTCATATATCATACATATAATATTTAGCGGATATTCACTTATAACATTCAATAGATCTTAACCATATACTAGATACAAAGCAACATGTCTTATTAAAATGTAATACTCCTATGTCCCCGAGATTGTAAATATAATTATATTTTTCTAAGAGACTATGGATAGATCGGTTATGTGTGGATTTTGCGAAATAATGAACATTTTCTAAATAAGGTAATTCAATTATTTTTGTTATTAAATAAAATGGAAATCGTTGAATAATTATTGAAGGTGTTTCCAATACCTATTATGATGCATGAGAGGGAATGGTGAGGGGAACTGGTAATGGTTGATATGACCCCTTCTAGGTGAGTACTCTTATGTATTTAAAAAATTTCAGACAAAGAATAGTCCTCTGTCCCAGATAATTTATTTACCAATCAAGTTGGTATTTGAAACGTATTCCTTAGAAATCAATGAGAGAGTGGGAAGAGTACTCCTCTGCCAATTTTTGATCCAACCCAGGAATTGGGAGATTGGTCCACAAAATATTGTTGGAGAAGGAAATAAAAAAGATGAAAATCATGGGCAAAAAGAAGATGATGCAAACGAATGGGTTCGGGCACCATTTTTATGAAGAGGAAGAGCATGTGAAGCTCTATGGTTCTGAAGAGAACTAATAAAATATAATTTTATGGGTACAAGAACAGTTGTGCATTGTTTTCTAATCAAGTTGATAAACGCAGTTGTAGATAATTGGAGTGATTGAGTGAGATATTACAACAGGTTGCCTTCCTTGGTGGACAAAAGATTGGGCTGCTAGGTTCCTATGGGAGAAGGAGAGTAACCTTCATCCCTTTGTTTTTTTCTGAGCAGAAAGAAGAATTCCTCTCATGGCATCATGATCTGGGTAGGGGTTGTCCAACTTTAAAAACAAGATGAACAATTGTGCCTATGGTTGGGTGGAAAATGGTACACCCTTCAAAAATCACAAATATTTTCATTTTCTAGATAAGTATTTCACTGTCAAACCAATGCAATGTTAAGTTCATAAATATTGTAGAATGTGTTTCAGACCATTGTAAATTCATTTTTTTTGTTAAAAGTGGCGTGACAAACTTAGGTGAAATCGTGAGAACATTACAACTTAATTTCATTTTGATTTAAAACATTACTTCTTGACTACTTGTGATGTGGGTGGGAAAATCCCCTATGGACTAGCACTAAGGGTTTTGTAATGCATGTAGAAATAACCATCTAAAGTCTCCTACTTTTTACTATTATCCTGGCATAGACCCCACATTCATGCATAAAACACAAGGATAAAAGGATCTGATAACTCTACCTTGAACTCCGCATTTGGTGTCGATCCTTTTGCAATTGATTACTCCTCGACTACAAGTCTCCTCCCAAATCCAACCTACATTCATAAACAGACAAGCAAAGAACTACAAACATGCATCTTATATAAATTAGTGGGTTATATGTTCTAATAAAATATAAATCAAAACTAAATATTGAGCACCTTGTATGGCTGAATGAGAAAAGTAATTATTTTTATTAATGTCAAAAAAGTCACTTACAATGGTGAGATCGGCTACTGATCCTCGAATCATATCCTAGGATCCTCTTCAACTATGGACCAACTTCTTCCACATATTCTTCTCTTCTTAAGTTCTCACAAAATGGTTGCAAAATAATGGGGCAAGGGGAATACAGAAAAGGGCAGAGTTTCTTTGCTCTTATTTTTCTCTGTTGAAATGGGACCCCTACCTCTTCTTTTATAGGATAAAAGAGGGTAGTTATTTGGTTGTGCAACTGACTATGGGTGGTCAAACAGTTTAGGAAATTACCTGGAAATATTTATTCCATCTGCAACCTTCTATTTTTTGTTCTTTTGTCAGTATATGTGGGATGTAATGGGTCAGCTAGCATATATACATGGGAAGCAGTGGTGCAGGGCACATACATCTTCAAAAGGATGGCTTTTAGATGAGTTTTTTAATGCTGGCTTGGAAAAAATGGCGAGTGAGATGGCCTGATGCTAGGTATGTATATATGGTGCAAATTAGGGTTATAACTGATTCCCCCTAATGTGTGAGGTTAGAAGAGCATCTGATGGCCGAAATACATTACCAATATTCACCAACATACGAAGTGAGTGAGCCCAGGGACTAGAGTTCAGAAGGTGCCATCTGCAAAATAACAATTTTCTCACCGAGGCGGGCATACCCATGCTCAGAATGAAATAAAATCATGGCTTCCAATCAAATACACTGCATATTCATTTCATATAATTATATAAAGTGTAGTCGTGAGCAATAGACAATGGATCTACATCTCGAAATAAAACATATATACATATATAGTATCCATATTCAAGAAGCTAATGATGCCTAATGGATGGATATGAGGTCTTCAGAGCTCGAGAAACAACTTTAGAATCTTCACAACTCGGGTAGGAGTGTAATATGAGTCTATGACTTCACTACCCAGAGGTCTTCGACAACTCATCGGGAACAGACTAGAGGATCTTGATGATCAGGCTGTGGGCTTCATTGATTTTGAACAAAGACTTGATTGGGCTTTCGGGATGGTCGAGCATGAGGTCAAGAGAAAAACTGCAGAAGGGCCAACTCAAGCTTGGTAAAAACTTCCCTTGGACAATAGCACGACAAAAGATGAGACTTAGGTAGCATGGTATTGACATAAGTTTACGATGCAGGAGGCAACACAAAATCTCCATATGTTTGGAAGAATAACCAAACAGAGGAGGACATAACTCTATGTAGTGTGAACAAATTCCTAATGTCATATTAAATTTTGGATCTTGGAGAACAAACAAAAGGATGTGCTTTGTTCAAGGGTGACTCATGTGCTACCAAAAAGAAAATACTTTTCCCTTCCTCTTTTTGGGGTATATTTGATTTTTTTGTCTTTTCCAATAATTTCTGGGAAGCTTGAAAAGAATAAAAGAATGCTACGTTACAAAGGGGGGATGAGTGTCACAAACATACTAGTTCCAAAAACAAGGAACACACTAATTCTCAGAGCAAGGAGACATATGTAGGAAAAGGACACTCGGGAAAATCCCTCCATGGGTCAAGGTTCCAAGAAATAGAGGAAAAGTGCTACAAGGCTTGCGTATAAGGCATGCTTCATATGGTTCAGTTGAGGGCAACATGGAGCCACCATTAGGACAAAGACGCAGGAGTGAAAATGTGTTTAACAAGACACAATGATAACATCCTTCAATGTAATTTTAATGATCCCAGAGAAGGTAAGATCGATGGTTTTTCATTTTTAGAGAGTATGAAAAAACGTAAAAGGAGACTCCACTAGGGTACCTTTTTTCAAGGTAGTCTAGTCGGTTTGAAAAAAGGGGTAAACTAGCATCAAAAAGACGTCTATGAAAAACCTTTTTAACTAGTGTGACAAAGAAAATATCACTCGATGATCTTTTCATTTTTAAGGAGTCTGAAAAGGGCTTAACTATGGACTCCATACATGATGTTCTTCTGGACCAATTTAATGAGTGTGAAGGAACAAGGTCACTCGACAATATTTTCACTTTTAGGGAGTTTGAAAAGAGCTTAACTATGGACTCTGTGGGGGTTCCTTTTTCATAAATTTAGTCCCTCAGGCCCGAAAAAGGGTTTAAATTATACCTGAAAATACTCTTCTAGAGAACTAAATCTCCTAGAGTATACCTGTGTTCGTACAATTGACCATCCAAACCGAAAAATGGGTAAACTACTGTCGGATAGACGTGCCTTCAAATTTCAGTTTAGTGAGCATGAAGGGAAAAAATATTTCTCGACAATCTTTTCATGATTAGAGGGTCTGAAAAGGACTTAAAAGAAGATCCATCACTATTTGGGAGTCTCGAGGGTGAGGTCAAGAGTGACGATGAATCATGCAAATGAGGCTCAAACTCGTAATTAGGATAACACTAGTAAGGAATCCTGAGCCTATAATCATTAACAACAACATGGACGCCAAAAATGCAACCAGGATCTACCTAGGGAATCCATGTGAAGGTAGGCTCTACTACTAACTTACGACACTTCTAAAGTAGTAATGAAGGTTCAATGTTGCAACTCGGTGGGGTCGATCCTATGGAAAAGAGAAAAAGACAATGAGATACATAAAGTGGAGGTGGAATCCTAACTTAGATTAAACAAGTTGGAAAAAATGACTTTTTAACAAAGGACCTTTAAAATGACCCAAATCTCCAAAAATTTTCCCAATACCCAAAGTAACCCTATTGTAACATTCCATAAGAAACTCGTGAACCATACTAAATGATTTTCAGGCTAGAAAAAACGACAAAGGGGTCCAAAAAATGAAAAAAATGGGGCAAAAATTCTATAAATAAAAGTTGGTAGCTCATTATCACCATTGTTAATTGTGAAATTGACTAAGAATCCAAAAACACCCATTTTTCAAAAGAGTTGATTCTAGGAGATTCATTGGACGAAACAAACTCCCGCTTGGACAAAGTAAGTACACACTATCCCCTCTTGCATTTCAATTCTTCGTTTGTGCATTTATTTTTATTTTTTGGTGGGGCCCTGACCTTTAAAAGGGTAGGCCCTACGTATATGCGTGTTGTCTTATGACATCCAACATATGCCCACATGAAGAGAGAAAAATGCACGCAAGCATATGCCATTGTGTATATTACAGCCTATGTATACCCTCCATCATGTGGAAAATAAAAATAAAAATAAAATTAAAAGATGCAAGAGTTAATCCCCCATGAATTTATCAATTAAAGGATGTATGTTCATTGGAGCAAGAGGGAGCATGAGGAAATTGATTTTTTTGTCAGAGAGGACCCTAATGCTAGTGATACATTTGATCAATGTGGTTTGTTCAAATTCTTCCAGTGTCCATTCATGCGGGCACAACCCAGGTTGTTGAATGCCTTGGTAGATTATTAGTATCCTAATGCATAGGCATTCATGCTTGAGGGACAGTCGTTCACTCCAACAACCAAAGATATATATTTTATGAATGGCCTCTCAAGGAGAGGGTAACCAGTCAACTTTCGCACTTTTCCCTCTGGGCCTCACAACATAGCAGAGTTGATTGAACATCATTGCGAAGCCAGAACAAACAAAGTGGGCACTCAGGTGTCGATAAACAAGATTTCAAATCGATCACTGAAAGTTATAGTTTTTCTCATTGGGTGTATCACTGGATCCACAACTTTACATCAGGCTTCCCAGGTGCACATGAATTGTGCGGTTCAGTGCTTAAATGCACAAATTTTCGACTGGAGCACCACCTTACTAGATTGTAGGAAGAGGAAGCTGACAGAGTGTTATATGCAGAGACACAAAAACTTTGGGTTTAGGACTATTCTTTTCTCTTTCTTCTTCGAGAGGATCCCCAATCTCAGTCCTAGAGAGACGATATGAGGGCACGAGGCATTTTTCCCAGCGCTATGCAGGTGGGCAACATTGTTGCCATGAGAGGGGGGAGGGAGGACCATAGAGGCCTTCGATGAAAAGTTTTTTTACTGGTGGGCATGACAGATTCCGGCCATAGAGGACTACCCCTATGTTGGGATCAACTTTTCTAGAGATCCTGACATGCCTGTACCTCTCGGAGAGGAGTGAGGAGAGATGGTTAACTTTGGTTTTTAAATTTATTTAATTTTTATTTTGTTTTATGTATATCATTTTTTTTTATGTATACCAGAGTATTTGACACTTAAGTATCTATTATGTGTAGATGTGGGCTAGTGTGTCTAGCAGACTTAACGAGGACCAGGTGGCATCCTCAACCAGAGGTGGGACCAGCCGCAACCGGTGGACTAGAAGTAACAGGGGGACCTCCAGCCGGAGAGGCTGAGAGAGTTTTGAGACAGGTGAAGCGGAACCTCACTGCACTTACTCGTACAGTTCCTATGGCGGAGATCGAGGATATCCCACCGTCGATGAAGACTCACGTTGTTGGGGTACCACAGACTTGGGTCCAGCCCTTCTGGCATTTTTCCAATGTTGTTGTTCACTATGTCAGGGCCAACAGGCCCTGCCCTTAGCTAGGATATACTTCTTACGTGTCAAGGGCACCTTTTGTATGTTTTTGAGGGCATAAGCCCTGTGACTCTTACTGGACCTATTTTTGAGGTGCTTGTGCCCACCTATGTACTCTGATACTTTACAATATATATATGCGTATTTACATATTTTTGTGTTTTATGGATTACATTTATTTACAAATGTATTTACATGTGTGTGTGTGTGATTTTTCTTACATGTGTGCAATATGCCAATCTAATATATTATTAGCTAGAGTATATGTAACTTGATTCAATCTCCTAGGAACATGGATATACGTAATGTAATCAAATCTTCGTTCTAAGAGACATACCCGAAGGAAATGTCGGTGTAGAGTGGATCGTAAACATGGTAAACTCCACTTAACTGAGACACAACCAGATAAGCATCTAAATAGACCCGGAGGTGAAAGATACCAAGCGACAAAGCGTCATGAAGCAACTCAAGAACTGCAGTGTATTCAGTGACATTGTTTGTGGTGCCACCTAATAAGATACCTCCTGAAGATATAAACTGGCCCTCAGATGTGAAAATCACCCAAGCTATGGAAGCAAGCCTCTGAGTGTGTCGGCTAGCGTTGTTCACAAACACAAAAAACACCTCTAATTCACTTAACATCTACCACAATGAAAAATATGACATAAAAATGACACGTCCATAAAAGTGAAAAGACAAAAACTAAAAAAGAGAATGTACAAGAACTATACATATGTTACAAGAAGTCACCCGAGGTGACCCATCTATGAGTAATACTTCTTGAGGTAGAGCCCATTTCTAGGCTCACCCAAATCATTTCCCTCAAAGTACACCAGACGATAAGCACCCTTCTTTAGAAACTCTTTCACGATGAAAGGTCTGAACCACATGGGTTTGGACTTGCCTGTCCCCATGGGGTCCTTATCTTGGTTATAGACCAAGACAAGGTCACCTTCAGAGAAAATCCAAGGATGAACGTATCAATCATACTGACACTTGAATTTTTGTTTGTGAGCCTCATTAGCCAAGGCTGCATCATGACACTTCTCATTGAGTTGATCGAGGTATAATAAATGGTCTTCAAGGGGTGGAGTGTCTGGAAATAATTGTACTGCCAACCTTAGAGACAGGATCTGGTACTCTATGGGCAAGACTGCTTCAAGCCTGTAAATGAGTTAAAAAGTTGAGAAATTAGTTGCAGTATTAAGAGACGTTCGGTAGGCCCATAATGCTAAATATAACATCAAATGGAAATTTTACTTGGCCGAATTGATCTTTCGCTGGAGAATAGTACTAAGAGATTTATTCACAGCTTCCACCTGACCATTCGCTTGTGGGTAGTAGGGTGATGAATGTTCTTTCCTCAAACCAAGATTTGATGTTAACTATGACATCATTTTGTTCTAAAAGTGACTGCCATGGTCAGTGATAATCTCTCTCGGGATGTAGAACCTTGCTATTATCTGGTTAAACAAAAAGTGAGTTGTGGTCTCTTCGTCATCTTTGAAAGTTGGCATAGCTTTGACCCAGTTGGTGAAGTAGTCTACAACTATGATGATATAAAGGTGCACCCTTTTTGAAGGTGGGTTGCATGTAGTGTAATCGATCCCCCACTTGGTGAAGGGACCAACGGTAATGACAGGAAACATGGGAGTGGGGTGTGCCCTCATATTCTGAGAGAATATCTGACACGGGTGGCACTTCTTGACCGATTCAACACAATATTTGATTAATGTCAACTAGAAGTAACTGACTCATAGAATATTTTGGGTTATTTCCAACCTAGACAAATGGCCACCACATGCTCTAGTGTGAAAATTGTTAAGCATGATTTATTCTTCTTCATGCGTGAGACATCGGCGAAGGATGCAATCTACACCTCGATGATATAAAGTGTCCTTGAGTATGAAATAGTTAATGGCCTGATGGCATATATGGTGACACTCATCACAAGAAGAAGAGGCAGGCCACTTCAAAGTCTAGAGATACACAAGTACATATCCATACCTGGGGTCCAAAGATGCGATAAAAACATGTCTCCTTTAATAGGTGACTCTTCGGGCATAACAACACCTGACTGGAAAGGAATTTACAAGATGAGTTCCACAAAGACCAATGACTTTTTGGATTTTTCTGAAACAAAATCTAAGTCAAATTCTTGGAATACAACTATCCATCTACTAATATTTCCGCCAATTACTCGTCGTTTCAACACATACTAAAATGGATTCACATTGGCAATGAAAATGGTCTTGCGAAGAAAAATATAATGATGAAACCGTTGGACAACATCAACTGATGCCAACGCAAGTTTTTCAATGTGGGAATAATTGAGTTCTGTTCCAACCAGGCCTCAACTCAGGTAATAAATCACATATTCTAAGTTCAAATGATCCTCCTGAATCAAGACCATATTTATGGTCGACTCTGTCACAACCAAGTACAATAAGAAATCCTTATTATAATTGGGTGGTCGAAGCAGAGGGGTAGTCATGAGGGTGCATTTCAATGCTTCAAAAGAGCATTGAGCAGCTTCGTCCAAATGAAAAGGAACATTCTTCTTCAGTAAATGCATAAATCCCTTTGTGATCTCGGCATAGTTTGCGACGAAATGTCGTAAAAAGTTCTCTTTTCCCTGTAAATGCTGAAGCTGAAGGATTGTGTGCGGTGGAGGCAACTAATCTATTGCCTCAACTTTGAGAGGATCAACCATGATCCCTATTGTTGAAACTATGAAACCTAGAAGACGACCAGACGTCACGTAAAAACTACATTTTTTTGGATTCAAGCGAATTCGGTAGTAGCAACATCACTCAAAGATAAGTCAAAGGTGTGTGGGATGACCATCTCTCTTACGATATCGTGATGCTAAATCATCAAGGTAGGCCTCAACTATATGTTTGAGATCGTGGAAATCTAAAGAGATGGCCCGCTGAAAGGTAGCTCCATCAGTTTTTAGACCAAAAGGTATCTTTCGATAACTGAACGTACCCCACGGAAAAATGAAAGAGGTTTTGTGTTGGTCTTCGTGTTTGATCTGTATTTGATTGTATCCTGAAAATCCATCCATAAAATAAAATGCCTTGCAACCTATGCATTCATCGAATATCTGGTCAATAAATGGTGTGGGGAAATTATCCTTTGGACAGGCCTTGGTTAAATCACGGAATTCCATATATAGGCGAATCATACCCTATTTTTTGTCAATCGAAATGGGATTTGACACCCATTGAGTCAAATGGATGGGGTAGATAAA
The DNA here is from genome assembly GCA_009831015.1 of Picea engelmannii. Lineage (NCBI taxonomy): Eukaryota > Viridiplantae > Streptophyta > Pinopsida > Pinales > Pinaceae > Picea > Picea engelmannii. Next base: position 96,430 of record ML798492.1, on the reverse strand, counting down.
ACCTGCTTTGAGTAGTTTATGTACTTCATCCTTAATAATTGTTGCTTTCTTAGGATTGACTAGACTAAGCTTCTTCCATACCAACTTAGCGTCAGGATAAGTCATGATTTCATGTTCGATGATTCTTGGATCAATTCCTGGCATTTCATCGTAAGACCAGGAAAAAATTTTGCGAAATTCTTTAAATAAATCTGTGTAGATTCGAATTTCCTCGGAGGAACAGTCAGCTCCGACGAGAATATTCTCCATGAGGCCACGGGTTCTAGAGATATCAATAGGTATCGTTTCAGCGATGGTTTCCATATTACCCTCAGTGTAAACAGTGTGTGTAGCCAAGGGGTTGATAGGAAAAGACCTATCTCCAGTCATAGTCAAATTGAATTCTCCTACTTCAATTCTTCTTAACTCTGGGAGGAAATAAGATCTGTGATGGAGATCATCCTAGGGTCTGTCCAAACTATTCATTGCTTCAATAATATCTTCATCTAAGGGAAAGACTAATTCTAAAGAATTAGTATCGACAAGGGAACCTTGAGTCCAAGTAGGCTTGAGAAACGAATCTAAATCTTGTGTTAGAATCGGATTGGGGCCGACAGAAGCTTGTTCGACTATTGAGTATGGAACTTCAGCCATGGACAAGGTCATGGCCATACCTTGGTGCCCTATCCCTTCCATCGTGGCCAATGGGGAAGGAAGAGTCCATGGATCGTTGAAGTAAGTGGTATGAAATGACGAGACTTGAAAAATATCAACCTTAGGTTGGTCTGATATGAAATTAACATCGTCAGAAGGAGGTGGGCAATCGAAAGTACTCGTCAAAGGTGGGCACAAGCGAACTCCTATGTTGATAATTCTGGGTTGAGGATTATCAATCATTAGGACCGTGGATGCCCCTGATGAAGGGTCAAGACAAGAGAATGACAACTGATCAATGGTCACGATCTGATCCTCATGTGGGAAAAACAAGACTGAGAAAATTGTAGCGACCATTTCTTGCATAGCATAGGTCCAAATCCTTCCTAACAAGAGATTCTAGTTGAGAGACGCATCGACCACTTCAACCTCAATGCACACAGTCTTCCCTCCTAACTGCATGAGGAAAGAGGGGATAACGCCATGTGGTCAGAACAAATGACTGTCGAAAGAGGTAAGAAGAGTCGGTGGAGGAGACAAAATGGGTTGGCCAATGGCCTTCCAACATGCCAATGACATCACGCATGTCGAGGCACCCTCATCAACCACCGTGTGAAAAATGTTCTGGGTAAAAGTTTTTGTGGTGTAAGACACTACTATATGAAACGCCACGTGGTAAGGGAGACGAGGTTTTAAGTTAGTCATATCAAGCATGATTATACCTAGATTACAAGTCATAGCAGATCATAAGGTGGATAATAGAGCCTTTCTCTAGGAAGGGTAGATCTAGAGGACCTCCAAAGTAGGCATCGCACAAGGGGTTTGAGACAAATGCTCAACCACATAGTAGTTATGGGCAGCCCTTTCATTTGGATTGTGAGAATATTTCTTGAATGCACATTTTGGGATGCATGTCATTATTTCTCCTAATGTCTTATTGATATGGAGAGGAAGAGGTGGGTTTTCGTCTCATTTAAACTCTTCTTAGAGGTGTTTGTCATTTTTTAATCATGCGCTCTAGTCGATATATAGGAATTAACTTTCATCATATGCACTTTCATGGACAAAGGATTTCTCAAAGATGGAGGGGGTCCTTGATTGCCCCCATCCATGCTCATAGAGGCTTGAGTTAAATTTTTCCCATGTTGAAATGGTTTCATTAACACAACAGGTTGTTGTGCCAATAACTTTTGGGCCTCCGCAAGCCAAGGGCACTAGTGAGTCGAGTGGTCTTTCGTGCATAGGTTACACGAATACTTCGACTTATTATTTTTTGTGTTGCCCCCACCATCATTATTGGTAGGTTTCTTATCCCCCTTACCCTTCTTTCGTTGTTTCTTCTTTTCGTCAGGTTGTTGGGTGGCCTTCGGGTTTGTCGATTGCACACTCTGTACATTCGATGTTTGGGTAGGGGGGGTAGCCAGACCAGTGGTCTGGCTGGCTGCTTTCTGATGTATCGAAAATTGTTGCAATTGTTTTGACAGTTGATCAATAGGCTTCGTTTGTGCTGAACCAACAATACCATCGACATGTGGTCCAACTCTCTGTCGGGTCTTGTCAAGTATTGACCATGGTGCATCTGGAAAAATTTCGTGAAGTAAACTAGACTGAGAGTAAATTAGCTCTAGTTGTTGAACTCTCATTATTGCATCTTCTTTAGAAAACATTCCCGATGTTGCAACATCTTTGGATAACTGAGGTACCAAAGACTTAAGGAACCACTCAAAAAGGAATGTTGGTGGGACTAGCACTTTTATCAAACTCTTCCGGCATCTCCATTCTCGGACATGATTGAAGATATGGTCTGTTTTTGTCTGCTCAAAGTTGGCTAGGAATTTGGTGTCGATGTCGTATCTTAAAGGTAATTGGAAATGGTTTAAGAAATCCGTTGCCAGTTCACCGAAGGAAGAGTATATTGAGCAGTCAAGCCCAATGTAATATTTCACAACACTCCCTATGAGAGTGTGTTGAAATAAACACAACTGGATGGACTCATATTTCAATGAATTGGATGAGAACCAAAGATGAAAGGTAGTCACATGATCGCTTGGATCTTCATTAGGCTTAGCTTAGAACTTTGGAATGTCTGAAGGAAACTTGGCCAGCATAGAAGGCCAACGTGGGTCATGATAGATAGGGTTATTCAATAACCTTGTCAAGTCTGGTAAATGCAAAGTTGTCAAAAACGATGGTTTGGGTTGTTGATTATAACCATGGAAAAAGGGGCCTGGAGTTTGACTGGGACCAGGTTGGTAGGAAAAGTTAGGTTGCTGGCCAGGGTTCTGGTAAAACCCATGGCCATGACCAATGTATAGATTTTGTGCTTGTTGAGACATCTCTAGATGACTCCCGTAATAGGACATAGAAGGTTGGGCTTGCATTGCATTTCAAGGATTTTGGGAAGGGTTGCCCCCTGTCGATCCGATGATCATAGGTCCTGAGCCTTGCCTACGGTTCCATTGGCTATGGAAGGGGTTGCCCCCATTCGACATCCCTGACAAGAGAATTGATTGCTTCCATGGATTCCAAGGTCCTTGTGAGGAAGGAATTCATGTGTTTTCCCCCTATGCAGGAATAGTACCCTGCATAGGATTTTTTTTTCCATGACCAGGGTTTCCCCCAATCGAGACGACAGCTGACGAGAAAGTGTTGTTACCAAATGCGTTGAACAAAGAGAATGATGTCGATCCTACCGTCATGCTATAAGAAGGAATTCCTTGACTACCTGCTCCAAACAAGCTAAATTTTACATTCGGCCCAGCAGGATGCTGGTGAGAACCACCGAGCGAAGGGAATGAAGGAGGTATATGACCCCCTCCATAAGGGAAAGCGTTATAGGAAGCTGAAGTTCCCCCCATGGATCCTTTCCAAGGAGCATTAGATCTCTCTACCCCCAAACCTAAATTTTTTAGAGTGGAGATGAAAGGACAAAGTTTGTATCGAAGCCAGGAAAACCATATGAGAATGGAGGGCATGTCGCACTCTAGGTGAAAGGAGCAGTGATCACCAAACAAGATGAAATTGGACCATTTCCCGAGGTAGAGGTGGCTGATACCATAGTGGTCTAAACCGATGATGGTTGGTTAGGAGGTGGAACACCCGCTATAGTGACAACCATAGAGGGAATATGAAAATTCCCTGAAGAAGTCACAACATTTGTTTCCATTGTTGCTTGTGACACTACCTAGTGCTCATAAGGATAAACCTATACGATGATGGATGATGATAGATCATTGTTTGGAGGTTCGTGTTGACCATGATCTTCCAATCCAAGGTGTGAAATGGTTGGTTCCTTTGGAATCAAATGTTCTTTTCTAGGATATGAGTTGGGCATAGTTTCATGTGACCCGGTCACCTCAAAAGATCCTTCCTGGTCTAGTATTCGCCTTAGTGGTGGCGGGGGTGGCTCCCGATTAACGGGCGACAGGACAAGAAGCCTTCGTGACCGACGGAGATCCTGATCCTCCACTATGTGAGAAGATCAATGACACACTAGGGATTTCTGTTAATATTCAAGAACCAACACACACCAGAAAAAATTACCTATGAGATAAAACAAGTAGTCACTAGCTAGATGGAAGAACAGTTGCAACAACCAACACTAGAGCAACTTACCGGTGCAAGTGAAACTCGAATACGAAAGCACCCTCCAGGTATAATCTGCAAAGCATGGCTCGATTTTTGTCCTAGGTACCATGGTATACCCCCATAGTCACCTGTGTAAGTCTCTAAAATAAAGGAAACTAGGTTGCCAACGCGCAAATAGTCACTAGGCGAGTATAGTCGATAGTCAGGTGGACTGCAATGAGAAGGGTATCAAGCCTAAAACCTATCAAGCATATCGAAAGCAAGTGTTCCAGAAGATGACTGAGGACCTTGAACGAATTCGATACCCACGAAGCTCCATGGCAAATGTGATCAACGAAATCCCAAGATAATCCTTCTATATGTGTTCCCCACTACACTTGGTCTGACATTGGAGGGGTTATATCTGCTACCTTTCTGTACATGACCTCATGTTAAGCCCCTGTGTTAGAGGGGTGTCCCAGATAAATTTCATGATACTGGACTTTTTAACACTCCCTAGCACAGACTCTTATGTTTGTTTTTGTAGCCTTCAAGAGTTTCCTCTCCAATCCTAAATCAAGGCTCTAGCCTAGGCTAGTTGATGGACCCTACAAACATAAAGTCTAGTTGATTGGATCCTATAATTATAGGAGATCTGATGTTTCAGATATCATTTGTGGGTCTCATGATGAAGTTCCTGGCTTGTTGGTCTCTTGGTTTTTTTGTTTGCCCCCTCCATCCTTTTCGCCCGATCCTCTATCACCCTGCTGCATTTTTCATCCACCGTTGCACCCCTCTCTCCCTTGCCCATTTGTCTCATTGACCACATCTCACCCGCCACTCGTCCATGAATGAATAAATGAACTTAGGATAATAATCAAATAATATTAAAGGGTTAGTGGCATTTTTTAATGCTTGTTAGCCTAATAAAGTTGTTTTGAGAGGACATGTTAGTAATAAAAATTTGTATAATTAGTTTAATTAAATAAGCTAGACCAGTTAAATAATCCATTAATTAATTAATTAATAAGTAATTTAGTTATTTAGTATATAGGTTAGTGTTTTACTAATCCAATCATTAAATTAAAAACACAACTAAAAACAAATAAAACTTAATATTAAACATATAATATAAAATAACAAAACTTATTTAAAATAAACTAATAAAACAAAAACGTAAATAATAAAAAATTAAAAATTAAAAAAAAAAAAACTTATCTTAACTTTCATACCCACTGACCCGTGCATGTGGGACCCCCCCCCCCTGGACATCCCATTAGCTCATGGGGGGTCTGAAACATTGTTTCCAATAAAACCACCCATGGACAGGTGTCATCTTCACATGCTAGCGGAGCCCACCCCCCTAAAACCACTTACCACCTCAGGGGGGTCCAGAATTACCACTTTTGCCATAAAAACCGCTTTCGTAGCATTTTTGACTAGCCGATTTCTGAAGGCGATTCTCGGAAAACCAAAGCGAATTTTGAAAAACTAAGAGAGGTTTTCTCTATAATAGGATGAAGACCAAAAAAATCTCTCAATTTTTTCACAGGTGCCATGAGCAGGGAGAATCAAAGCCGTCTTCGAGCCCTATTTTGCCAAAATTCTGATTTGTCTGTTACAGTCCTGATTTTGCGGGAGCTGTTTCGACGAGCTGGAGGAGAATTTGGCGAAACCAAAAGAGATTTTTTTTCACAACGTTCTCATATACAATAAGCTCCTTCATTTGTTTCCAAGGTTTCAGTGTTGAAGAGAAAAATGTGTCTGAGAGGCCCCCCTTTTTTGCAGAAGTTCAGCCCATTTTCTCATGGCGGATAGTTCAATATTTTTAGGGATTTTTTTTATTTTTGGCCAGGATTTTCCAGCTGTCAAAGAAATAATTTGAAAGTGACATTGTTGATAGGGTTTTGGCCCCTTAAGATAGGATTTAATCCTATTTTTGTGGAAAATGTTTGATCGTGTACTATTTTTAGTATTTCAGTTCTTGTTTAATAGGATCTTTGTTTTTGATGTAAAGGATATAAAGCCTAAGATTTCAAGGTGAATTGGGGGGGATCAATCAGGGGACCATGATTTAGTATTTTTAAAACAACTCACTGAGTTTTTTGTACATTCATCAATTCATTAATACAATGCTATGCTACAAAATTCTTGTGACTATTTCTACTGGTGATGTCCATCCCTCTTTGTAAATTGGTTTAACCTGTTATCATAATTATTTTTTTCCTCTGAATTATTCCAAGAAGATTAAGAACGGAATTGGTTTTAATGTATCCTCTGTCTCTGGCTTGGTATAGTTTTTTATGTTTTCCACTGAAGATTAAACTCATAATTCTCAATTGCTTTATGTCTAATTGGATTTCTTAACCTGTTCCATCTCTCCCATTTCATTTAAGTTAAAGGATCCAGTGATTTGTCTACCTTTACCTGCAAAGATTGGCCTAATGACATGGATTTTCGATCATTTTTTATAGTCACTCCATAGCCCATGGTATCTCTTCTCTACCCCTACCCAATTATTAAAAATGAATCCTATTCTTCATAACTAGCCTAATATCCTTTTTCAAACAAATCTATATCATACAGAGATATCCCTCTCTGATTCTTGGAGGGCTAGATCCAAGACTCGAAGTGGTTTTTATGTTGCCTCTGTGACTTCCTCTACAGCCTTGGGAAAATTACAGAGTGATAACATAATGACGACCATACTGGGGAACTTTCCCTATTAGTGCACTTCAAGTTTTAGATCTGATATCTAATGGTGGATAGTAAGCAGACACAATAAGGATGAGATCATTCACCTGGTGACTCCAACCAGCTCCAAACAGTGCCAACTAAAGAATCCACTGGAGGAAGAACCTGAAGCATGACCAAGCAGCCTAGAAAGATCAGGTACTCAAGCCCAAATTGCATTCAAGAAATATTTTGTTTTATTTGTAATTATGTATTATCTTATTCTAATCCTCATCAAAAGTAAATTGTTGAAGATTGCATTGACCACCTGCTAATTGATGAGTCTCAAGAAATCATATCCCAAATTGTAGATCATGTACATACTGATGCACCTATAGAAATCCTAGTGAGACATAAGCCTCCTGCTTTATCTCCTACTCTTGCTAAACCTCCAAATGGTTGTAAGCCTCTTTATTCACCTCGTGTACCTACCAAAATCCTAGAAAAATACAAGCCCCTAGATTTGCCTCCTATCCTCCATGACTTCCCTGCAAATTACACCAATAATCTGCCTAGGTTTGATGGAGCGAATGCCAATATTACTGCTGAAAAGCATATCCAAATTCTTGAGGATTTTCTTGATATCTTTGAGGTAGAAAATGATGATTTTTGCATCAAAATGTTTGCCCTATCATTGGGAGGTAAAGTCAAGAACTGGTTTAAAAATCTCCCAGCTACAAGCATTAACAATTTCCATTAGTTTGTGCAAGTTTTTTTCGATCGATGGGTGATCATGAGAAATGTCTTTCTCATCCTAGAAGAGTATGACGATTTGAAAAGACATCCAGGGGAAACATTACAACAATTTCAGAAAGGTTCAATAAGGTATATAATGCAATGCATGTTGACATAAGGCCACCCCCAGGATCATCTCACTTTCATTTCCCAGATTCCTTCGATCCTAAGATGGCATTCTAATTAAGAGAAAGGAACACTGCAACTCTCGAAGAAATTCAAAACATTGCAGTTGATGTGGAGGTAAACTTGCTCATCAAAAGGTCAAAGGTAAAGAACAAAGAAAAGTAACAATTGAAAGCTTCAGAAGCTAAACTGGACATCCTGGCAAACACTATAAGAGAGATGATGCAGGAGATTAACAAGAAAGATGAGCTTGTTGTTTGAAGACCTTATGTTCCATTAGTTCCAGAGTGGACAAGGATCAATTTCCCCAAACATTTTGCAGCTCATCCTTGGTACCATGGTTTGGATAATGATTCTTTCATGTATTCAATTCATGACGTAGCCGAAGATAAAGCTCCATCTCAACTTGCAGAGGAACAACCAACTGATATGATGTGCATGTTTGACAACATTCCTTACTTGAAAAAAATACCCAAGTGTGATCAGTATGATGATGATCATGAGGCTGAAATAGAGGTGGATTGTTCAAAGAAATCAGCCACATATGATTGAGAGGAAGAACATCATTTGCAATCCCAGCAGGACAATCAATCTGTACATGGAAATTATGACAGGAATGATCAAAGTGTAGAAAATCTCAGAGTAAGTGGAAACACTTTGCCCTTATGTTTCTCATCTTTTCAATTTTTGAAAAGAAACTCTAGACCAGTTGTAAATAGTGAAGACAAAAAAATCTCTGATCAATCAGTTGAAGATGCCATTGTTGATATGGAGGCTTTTCTAAACCTAGAATTGCAGCCCTTGACCTACGTTGATTTTCAAATTCCAGATGAAAGCTTAAAGCCTGAGACAAATTATGAGTTAATCCAAAATAACTCTGTACCATTATGCTTTAATTCATTTCAGTTCTTGAAAAATAATCTTGACTATATGCTAAAGGATAAACACACAGAAAATCAAGAAGTTTCAATGGAACCAATGCAATAGTCCTTTCAATTTCTACAAGATCCAATATCTGATGTGTTGGATGACTGGTGTTGTCAAAGTCATTTTCCATCATCCAACTATGGGATAAAAATTTGTTATGATATTGACATGATCAGGCAGCCAGCTTCATTTTCTTTTTCAGTAGAAGTCAGATTACAAAGCCCATCAGAGCAGTTGTAGCCATGTCAATAAGTGCATGAGGATGCAAATAACACAACTACAACATCAAATCATGAAGTTGAGTTGGTTAAATTTGAATATCTAGTAATAGGTCAAGTCTATCTTGATCCAGTGGCTATTTATATGGAGAAATTGTTCATCACAGAGCCATAATGCATTCCCAACATTTCTTTTATATGTCATGTTTATCAAGCTCCTTGTAATGAAGATGAGGATGGAAAACATTTCATGATGCCTATGCAAGTTCTATTTTTGATATTGATTGAAAACATTGAAAGAGTAGAGCTAGTAGAGCAGTTGTTTGACTGGCTACACTGGCATTATTGTATCATTTAGAACGACAAAATTATCAGCAACATATGGTAGGTAGGAGAATGTGAATAATCCCAGCATTTCGAGCATCTCTTTTTCAGCAGTGTTCATTTTGATTTGTTTTCAGTTGCAAGATAAAAACAAGTACATGTTACATAATAAGATTTCGGAATCAGCCCAATGGATAAAGGACTGGTCTGCATGTTCAGATTCTAGTGGTTCTTGACACCTCCTAAAAGAGCTTCTATCCCTAGGTGGAGACTATGTTAGGGTCCTACAATTATAGGAGATCTGATGTTTCAGATATCATTTGTGGGTCTCATGATGAAGTTCCTTGTTTGTTGGTCTCTCGGCTGTTTCCTTTGCCCCCTCCATCCTTTTTGCCCAATCCTCCATCACCCTGTTACATTTTTCATCCACCGTTGTGCCCCTCTCTCCCTTACCCATTTGTCCCATTGGTCACAGCTCGCCCACCACTCGTCCTTGCATGAATAAATGAACTTAGGATAATAATCGAATAATATTAAAGGGTTAGTAGCATTTTTTAATGCTTGTTAGCCTAATAAAGTTGTTTTGAGAGGATATGTTAGTAATAAAATTTAGTATAATTAGTCTAATTAAATAGGCTAGACTAGTTAAATAATCCATTAATTAATTAATTAATAAGTAATTTAATTAGTTAATACATAGGTTAGTGTTTTATTAATCCAAACATTAAATTAAAAACACAACTAAAAACAAATAAAACTTAATATTAAACATATAATATAAAAAAACAAAACTTATTTTAAATAAACTAATAAAAAAAAATGTAAATAA
>ML798492.1:49522-86177 GCA_009831015.1 Picea engelmannii | reverse complement strand
CCCCCCCCCCCCCCCCCCCCCCCCCTTTGTGTCCCATCATCTCATGGGGGGTCTGAAAAGTTTTTTCCAATAAAACCACCCATGGATAGGTTTCGGCTCCACATTCCAGTGGACCCCTCCCAAAAAAACCACTTACCACCTCAAGGGCGTCCAGAATTACCACTTTTGCGAAAAAAAAACACTTTCGCAGCATTTTTGACTAGCCGATTTATGAAGGTGATTCTGGGAAAATAAAAGTGAATTGTGAAAAACCGAGAGAGGATTTTTTATTTAACAGGATGAAGAACAAAAACCTCTCTCAGGTTTTTCACAGGTGCCATGAACAGGGAGAATCGAATCCATCTTTGAGCCCTATTTTCCTAGAATTCTATTTTTTCTGTTACAGTCCTGATTTTGCGGGAGCTGCTTCGGCGAGCTGGAGGAAAATTTGGAGAAACAAAAATAGGTTTTTTTCCAAAACATACTCATATACAATTAACCGCTTAATTTTTTTCCTAGGTGTCAACATTGAAGAGAAAAATGTGTCTGAGAAACCCCCTTTTTTGCAAAATCTCAACCCATTTTCTCATGGCAGACAGTTCAATATTTTTAGGGATTTTTGTTATTTTTGGCCAGGATTGTTGATATTTCAAAGAAATAATTTGAAAGTGACATTTTTGATAGGGTTTTGGCCCCTTAATATAGGATCCGATCCTGTTTTTGTGGAAATTGTTTGATATTGTACTTTTTTTAGTATTTCAGTTCTTGCTTTATAGGATCTTTGTTTTTTATGTAAAGGCTATAAAGCCTATGCTTTCAAGGTGGATTGGGGGAATCAGTCAGGGGACCATGATTTAGTTTATAAAAAACAACTCACTCAGCTTTCTGTACATTCATCAATTCATTAATGTAGTGCTATGTTGCGGGATTCTTGTGACTATTTCTAGTGATGATGTTCATCCCTCTTTGTAAATTGGTTTACTCTATCATCATAATTAATGTCTTCCTATGAATTATTCCAAGAATATTAAGAACATAATTGGTTTCAATGTATCCTCTGTCTCTAGCTTGGTATAGTTTTTTATGTTTTACACTGAACATCAAACTCAGAATTCTCAGTTGCTCCGTGTTTAATTGGATTTCTTAACCTGTTCCATCTCTCCCATTTCATTTAAGTTAAAGCATCCAATGAGTTGTCTACCTTGGCCTGCAAAGATAATCCAATTGACATGGATTTTCGATCATTTTTTACAGTGACTCCATAGCCCATGGTCTTTGTTCTCTGCCCCTACCCAATTCTTAAAAAAAAATCATATTCTACATAACTAGCCTAATATCCTTTTTCAAACAAATATATCTCAGATAGAGAGATCCTTCTCTGAGTCTTGGAGGGATATATCCAAGACTCGAATTGGTTTTGATGTTGCCTCTGTGACTGCCCCTACAGCCTTCGGCAAATTACAGAGTGATAACACCGTACAAACACAAAGTCTAGTTGATTTTAATTAATAGTTAATTTTTGTGGCTTATCTTAAGTCAAAGGAAGCAAAAATGAAACTAGTGATGTATTTGGGAGACGAAGAAGAAAAAAAATATAAAGTTGTAAACAAAATTACTTCTTCTTGACAAATTCAGATTTTCACATTTAAACTCTTTAACCAACTTTTCAAAATTCTTTTTTTTCTAAGATCTTTTAATGGAAAACTCAACACACAATTTTGATCAACTATGAGATACTTATTTTCCTAAGTCAATCATCCAAGAACTTACAAAAGCATTATTTTTCTTGATTATTAATGCAAACACCAACTACTTAACCAAACAAAGAAAGTGAAATCTATATATATTTTTTATTATGCTTCCAAAACAAAAAGTTTTAAAATGTATTATTTTCTTATTTTTTGAAGCAAAGGGGGAAAAATAAAGAAAAGAGAAAACAAAGAAATGACTTCTGTCCCACCTTTGGATTGCAGGGAGTCTGACCAAATCCAAAAAGGATGATTGGAAAAGACTCGCAGACTTGTCTCAAACCCTATAAAGAAAACACAAGAAATCTTTGAAAAAAGAAAAGCTAAACTAAATTCAAACCTAAGTGACAAAAATTTATAACAGAAACCATGAATGGATCAAGAAAATCCATGGTAAGTACAACTTCTGATAGGGAAGAGGATGAATGTCCCTTATAAAAAAAAAAAATTCTTAACACAAGCACGCTACTAACACTTCAATAGCTAGCATATGTTTGCAGGATGTCCAAAGGTAGGGCACGTATGCATGTGTGCAAGCCCACTACAGGCCACGTACACCTCTGTAAATTCTCAAAAAAATGAAAGCCAATAGTCAAGCAAAAGCAGGGAGTACTGGTATGGAAGGCCAAAATCCCTTAAAGACACATAAGCTTACTTTGATAAAGAAAATGCAAGAGGAATTTTGATAAAGAAAAGCTAATATGAGGTTATACCTAGGCTACATACTGCAACAACATAGACTGGGACTAGATCAAGAAAACCCTTCATAAGGATCACTTCTGACAGGGAAGAGGATGATTGCCTCTCCTTTAAAAAAAAAATAAAAAAATTCTAAACTCAGGCACGCTACTGACACTTCATCAATCAACATATTTACGTGGGATGTAGAAGGGTAGAGCCTGTATATACGCGTGCAATCCTTCTACAAGCTATGTATACCTATGTAACTTCTCGAAAAATAAAGAATCAATCAAGCAATCAAAGTAGGGAGTACTGGTATGGAAGACCAGAATCCCTACAAAGTCACACTCTTGTTGAAACTCAAAAAAAGGTAGTCAAACCAATTTAAAACTCCCAAAAGGTATCCCCTAAAAACCCTAGATATCTTCCCCAGTATGGTTGCCAATTCAGATGTGGGTCAGAAAACCCCCTATGGACTAACACTAAGGGTTCTCTAATGCATCCAGAAACAACTGTCTAAAGTCTCCTACTTTTTACTATTATCCTGGCATAGACCCCACATTCATGCATAAAACACAAGGATAAAAGGATTCGGTAACTCTACCTTGAACTCTGCATTTGGTGTAGATCCTTTTGCGCTTGGTTTCTCCTCAACTGCAAGTCTCCTCCGAAAGCCAACCTACATTCAAAAACAGACAAACAAAGAACTATGAACATGCATCTTATATATAAATTAGTGGGTTAGATGTTCTAATAAAATATAAATAAAAAATGAATATTGAAGACCTCATATGGCGGGACGGGAAAAGTAATTATTTTTATTAACCTCACAAAATTCACTTACAATGGTGAGATAGACTACTTCTCCTAGAATCTGATCCTGGGCTCCTCTTCAACTGTGCACCAACTACTTCCACATATGCTTCTTTTCTTCGGTTCTCACAAAATGGTTGCAAAAGATTGGGGAAAGGAGAATACAAAAAGGGGAAGATTTTCTTTTCTCTTATTTTTCTCTATTGAAATGGGACCCCTACCTCTTCTTTTATAGTCTGAAAGAGGGTAGTTATCTGGTTGGGTGATCGGCTATGGGTGGTCAAACGGTTTAGGCAATTACTCGAAAATCTGTATTTCGTTTGCAACTTTCTATTTTTTGTGATTTTGTTAGTATACACGGGTTGTAATGGGTCATCTAGCGTATATACGTGGGCAACAGTGGTGCAGGGTGCACACATCTTCAAAAGGATGGTTTTTAGAAGAATTGTTTAATGGTGGCTTGGAAAAAATGGCAAGTGAGATGGCTTGATGCCAGGTATGCATGTCTGGTGAAAATTAGGGTTATAACAACTTGTGTTTGAAAAAGAGATTTCTAGGAGTGAAGTTGATGTTTATTGAGTTTTTCAATCCATATTATGTGCTAATGGGGATGATGGAATAGTTAGAATCTATAATCAATATCTGAAAGAGAAAAATGCTAATTTCTACATAAGAATGTTTTTAATTTTAAGTTTTTCCTAAAGATTTTATAACAAAAAATTTAAAGGATACCAGATATATATTTGGGCCTTAGGAAAATAGCATTAATATTGAAGAGAGGCCAAGTATTCTAAAATGAATAATAAGAAGAGAATGAGAACTGAGAATTTAGGTTCTTAATTGGAAATAAAAAGAAATTTAGAATTTAATGCATTGTCATTAATTAATCTTCATTAGAATTTCGTAAGAGAGGAAAGTTTACCAGGAATTACACAGTAAATTTGATCTCCAAATGGGGAATATTTGGAAATATTAAGTACTCCCAGAAAATAGCAAGGAGATGGATGTAAATAGGAAATTAGTAATTTCTCGATCACCCCATATGGGGGTTCTAGTCTATGTTTATGGTGCCCCTGGTTAGAGATATTCTCCCCTAGATGAGGGTGTCATATTTTCTTCAGTCTTGAGTCAATTACACCATATTTATACTAGTGAAGTTGAGTATTTCATGGAAACCTCAATATTATCACCAAGGGTTCCATGGATAGCTTAGTATCATCACCATGAGTGTGAACTTGCCTTTGAATTGCAACAAGGAAGGTGCCACACATGTCAATTCATTATTCTCTCCTCACTCCACTAATGATTCGTTAGTTAATTTATGAACGAATGGCTAGTTAACTAGGAATAGGTGGCAGTTCACTCCAGCATCTATCAAGGAGTGTCTAGATCTTTGTATATCACTACTATGGCGAACTAGTTTGATCGTGTAGAGTATATCATGTGTATTATTACCATTATTCATTGATTTAATATGATTCTTTCATTCTACCTTGTTCTCTTCTCTCTCTCAAGTTTTGTGTGTTCATTTTCTACTAGCCAAGTTAGTGTGAAAACTGTACAAGTCCCATATGCCTAAATTTCCTTTGAGGGTGTCGAGATTGGGTTTATTCCCTCCATCATGTATAGGTCTATAAGATCCACATTTAGTACTAAAAAACTCCTAATGTCACGAATATCCGCCACTCAGAGGATAATAATATCCAAAAAGGATTCTTTATGGTGGTTCAACATGTTTTTCTTGGCCTTGTATTCCTACAAGCTTCATTCAAGGCCTAAGGTTCAATTTTCCTCTCACAACTATGTAGAAAACTCCAAAACCTATACCTAGTATTCAAAAACACCTAAAGGGGTCCATATATCCAATCAATGGCCAAACATCTCCTTCATAGTTCATGTATGTTTTTTAAGTTGTCATTTATGAATGTTGAGACCTAGAAGCTACCTTTAGAGCCTAATGGTGTCGATATCCCAACTCAGAGTTATATGATACTCTTAAGCGGTTAGGTTTGGTTGTTCAATGAATTTTTCTTTGATATATATTCTTATAATCTTATTATATGTCCTAATGCTTTCGTTTCTTCCTTTTACCATGTATTTGGCTCTATGTCCCATCTTTTGTGCTCAAAACCTTCTAATGGTGCCCATATGACCACTCAAAGGTTAAATATAGCACAAAGAAGTCATGAGTGGTCATTCAAGTCATATTTCATGTAAATTAATCCCTAAAATATACGTTTTAGGCCTAATGGCCAAGCTTCATCTCTTCAGCTTGTTTAAGAACTCAATACTAATACCTAGCTCCAAAAAAAAATTAATTGATCAAAAACTACTACTTGTAGACAAAGGATATCCTTGTGTGGTCATGTGTGTTACTTAAAATAAAATTGTTTGTCCCTAGATGCATAAAATATTCCTTTATGGACTAATTCCAAAGTGTCCTCCTTTGACCATGTTAAATATGTAAAACCCATACCTTGTTATAGAGAATTCACCATGGTTCTCATATCCCAACATGGAGACAAAATATCCCCTTGAGAGGTCATATGTTTTGGTTCTCAACCTCATTCTTGGGCTTGAGTTCCTATAATATTCATTTATGGCTTAAGGCTTTGTTTTTCTCGTCCATTTATGTCTTCGACCCTAAGACCAATACCTAGCATTCAAAATTTCCCAATATAATGAATATCCCCATTTAGAGAAAATGGACACAATTGTAAAATCATGTGTTGTGGTTCATGGAATCATTATCAAACCAAAATTATTAAAATATTCCTTAAGGGTATAAGGCCTAAGTTTCCTCCCTCATTGACATAAAGGTCCCTAATACTCATACCTAGTATCCAAAACCTATTAACAACATATATATCACAACTAGGAGGCAATTATACCCTCAAGACATCATGTGTGTTGATTCGAGGTGTTGGTGATAGAAATGAATTCCTAGAATATTACTTGAGGTTCCAATCCCTATGTTTTCACCCCCAACCATGTTTAAGGCCTCAATATACATTCCTAGCTCTCAAAATCTCTTAAACGTGATCACATGCCCATTAGAAATACAAGGATACCCTTGAGAAAACCTATATGGAAGTTTGAGTCATCATTCTTACCCCTAGATGTTTATAAGATTTTCTTATGACCTTTTTCTTGATATGGATCCCTCGACCACATTTAGGTCCCTAATACCTATGCTTGGTACTAAGAATCTCTTCATGTCATAGATGTCCCCACTCAAAGGCCAAGGATACCTTTGCGAGGTTAAGTGTGGTTGTTTGAGTTGTTTTTCTTGGCCCACAATGCCTAGAATATTCATTTAGATCCTAAGGCCCTAATTTCCTCCCTCAACTATGTTATCAACCCAAAGACCCATCCGTAGCTAAAACAACAGAGAAAAAAGAGAGCAGAGCAGAGCCCAAAGATTCAAGCTCCAAATTTCCTTAGAGTGTCGAGATGATATTCTTCCTTATTGACTTCCCCAACAACCACATGAGTCAATTCTTCGTCCTCAAATTGAATTGGGAACTTGTGTGACCCTAGAAATCTTGGATTCCTAGATGTTCTCGGGGAGTTTTCCTAGTTTTGAGTCACATTTCTAACTCAGAATTCGATGTCAAATTGAGCAGGACAAAGGAGGTCAAATTTACCTTCTAATAACCTAATTTCCTAAAGGGTATTCTTGTTCTTTGTCTTTCCTTTCTCCACCTCCTGAGCCACCATCGCCTCCACGATCCAATAGGTTTCAACCAACTGAAAGTAGTTTGTTTCCCTAGTTTAGGAAAATATCAGATCCTCAACCGATGATTTAACTTCTCTGACATTGTTTTTGTCAGAGGCATAGTGATGGGGGCGCCTGACTGCTTCCTCTATCTATGATTTCGTCTTCTTTTACTCATTAGAGCATATATTTTTAATTTTTTTTCCAGCCATTCGTGTCGCCCTTGTTTTCCTTGCACGATATTCTGTACACTTAGGGAGGGAAATATCCCTTTTTTTCCCCTTATTTATATACTCCCACACACCCTTTCTGGACATATTTTGACTCTTTCTAGGAATAACCAACACCAAACACAGATCCTTTTTTCTTCTTGCTAGATGACGCTTCCACCTTACTTCTGATTTTCTACTTTTCATTCTTCTTCTCTGGTTAGCATCCATGAACTTATGCAAAGTCAGTCTAAATCCCCCATCCCCTGTAGTGTCCCATTCTATTTTTCTAGGAGGATAGTGCCACTGGATGGCCTCTACAATTCTCTACCACCATAACCAGTCCCCAAGGCATTGAACATCAGGTTGAGTCGGTCTAGAGTACTCAATTTTGCTAAAAATGAGCCAAAACCATGGTTATAGCTCTTTTTATACTGCCACATATGGACTCCATCCGGGAAAGTTCTTTTCATGCTTTCTTCCCCAGGCTTCATTCCAAGGAGAGTTTTCCTCAAAGTTCCATCACTCTTAATCCCAGAACTAAACCTCTTGTTGCATAACTCATGATCATTCTTATTATGTACTTCCTACCCATTTGCTTGAGTGGAGTACGAGTAAGCTTGGTGACGAGGATTCCCCTCATGCTATACTTAAATCCCACTTGTCTTGGTCACATCCTTGCATGAACCCCCATCAACTCATTCATTATGGTGGGAACCATTGACATGCATATCGACCAACCCTTCATAAAACCATCATTGCATGGCAAGTCCTCAAACTCCATCTTTTGACCTTCCAGTTATCTCAAATGTCTTATGAGGCCTCTAAGTTGTTGGTCTTGTCCCAAACTCAAGCACCGAATCTGAGGGCCTCGTGTCGATGTGATTGAGCTTTGAGGTCTCCTTCTAGACATGTAGGTTAGTGGGGTCCCCAATCTTCCACATCAAAAGGTGGTCTTGTTGTTGAATGCCTAGTTTCTCCAAGTAATCTACCACTGAGTTTGCACTACATCGCACTTGGTTTGTAATAATCACCAAGAATCTCTTGATTGATTCAACAATCATAACCCAACCATGATAAATTCTCTAATTTGAAGAGATGTGTTTGGGTCTTATCCATCGATCAATAGCTAAAGAGTTGATATTATTAGGAGAGATTCACCTTTTGCTACCACGACTCTTCACTTACACTCTCTGGCCATGGGTAAAGCTTTGAAGAGCCCTTCCAATTCTACACCATTATTGGTATTGTACCCCAATTTCCTAGAGAACATGGCTATTATTTTACCCTCTGAATCCCTCTCACCTCTGATTTCCCTGAATTATCTTTTGATGCTCCATCAAATTTCAGTTTAATAACTCCTTCCGATGCCTTCCAAACTCAGTGAGGGTGATTCCTACTATGAAATGGGACTTTTATTTCTCTTTGGTAGACCCTACCAAGTTTCTATTGCGTGAATATGATTTCATCCTCAGCTAACAATGTGTTGTCTTCATCTGACCACATACTCGACACTATGGATTCTTGCACATTTTCTTGAATTTTGGCCCAAATTTGTTGAGTAGTGAAGGAATTATGTTCGAATATTCTTTTGTTCAGCTCCTTCCATATGTTCGGCATTACAATTCCTAGGAAGATCTCCAAGGATTTGTTAAGAAGGACATCTAGGATGGTTGTTATTCATTCAAAGTATATATAATCTAACATTTCTAGGTTTTGATCCTTTTCCGGGGATATTTTTTATTTAACTTTTCCCAAAATCTTGAGAAAAATTGTTGGATCTACAACTTTTAGTGGTTTTTCAACAAGTTGAATCCATTTATGCATTCAGAAATGTAATTTAAATAGAAAATTGTGATTTAGTGCAGATTTATGTTTTCAAATTTGGATAAAAAGGACTAAAACGTAGAAAATTTAGAGAGAGTCTCTCTTTCTATATATAAATAATGGAGATGACATAAATTTTTATTGTTTTAATGTTTTATGTTATATAGAGGGCCTCTTTGTAAAAAAAATATATATATATATATATTCAATTATTTGAAAAATACATATTTGTGAATCTATTTTGCTTATGAAACATACTCTCATAATTAATTAAATCCTAATTATACATGTGAATATAATAAATAAGGGGTTAATGACACTTTATTTTATGTTCCAACCAAGCATGTACCATTCTCTTAACATGTATGATGAGATACTCCATTCTCTTAACATATATGATGAGACACTCCATTTCCAATAAGGTTAACAAATTTTACCAACACTTGTGTTAGGTCACGGCTTTAACATGTTTCCAATAAAGTTAACAAATTTTACTAGCACTTGTGTTAGGTTACGGCTTTAACATGTTTCCAATAAGGTTAGCAAATTTTACAACACATAAATTTTTATTATTTTAATATTTTAAATTATATATAGGGCCTCTTTTTATATATATATATATATATATATATATATATATATTCAATTATTTGAAAAATATATATTTGTGAGTCTATTTTGTTTATGGAACATATTCTCATAATTAATTAAATCCTAATTATACATGTGAATATAATAAATAAGAGGTTAACCACACTTTATTTTATGTTCCAACCAAGCATGTACCATTCTCTTAACATATATGATGAGATACTCCATTCTGTTAACATATATGATGAGACACTCCATTTCCAATAAGGTTAACAAATTTTACTAACACTTGTGTTAGGTCACCGCTTTAACATGTTTCCAATAAAGTTAACAAATTTTACTAACACTTATGTTATGTCATGGCTTTAACATGTTTCCAAGATTAACAAATTTTACTAACACTTGTGTTATGTCACAGCTTTAACATGTATAGTGTCACGGCTTTAACATGTATAGTATAAGTGTTTTTAATACCATCACTTTAACAACAAGTGGTGCTCACTTGAGATGCTAAAATATATGTTTTCTTTTTATATTTAGGAGTGGATTTGGAATTTTAAGCCCAAATGTAGTCGTGCTCCAAGTGCTTTTAATACCATCACTTTCACATCATATAAAAATAAGTAGTGCTAACATGTAATGCTAAAAGATGTGTTTTATATTTAGGAGTTGGTGTCAACCTGCCCTCAGCAGCAGTCGCTCCTCACCAGGACCTTCTTCTTCCTTCCCCGAAGAGTTGTAATACCCTTCAATTCCTGTATCGGGACTTCTTGTCACCCACAGGATACTCTTTTGATCTCCCGTCAGTCACTTTGGGAAATCGGGCTTTGCGATATCGCGAACCCTGTGTGCACGGTCTCTTGCAACACAAAACTTCGAACCATGAACTCCGACAATACGCCACCCGTCCTCTCGTGAATCTCGTGGTCCCACAATGCCACGTCGCCGTCGGGATTTCACGGATCGTGAATCCACGATACAAGTTTTCTTTTCTGTCGAAAACCCCAAACGCCGAATCCCGATTCTCCAACTCCTCGGGATCGTGCGTCACATGTCCCTGCTCTGATCAACGACTCTCGTTGATTCGGGAAATCGCGAGTCGTGATTTCTACGACTATGAAACTCTTGTCTCGCCAAATTCCAAACTCCGATGGACTTTGATCCTTCCTGCGCTTAGAGGTTAACTCCCCCACGACTTCCCCGTGATTTGACGGTCTGCGGATCTCGCGATTTTCCACGACGATTTCAAGTCGTCGATTCTCTTCCTCTTGAGGATTTCTCCCACCTCAAAGCTTCTCCTGGTTCAGACCTTCTTCTGAGTCTGTTCCCACAATGACTTGAAGGAACTATCCCTCCTGCGCTTTTGCAACTCTGACTCATTCAGAGACTTTTACGCATGCTTCCTGTGCTCGACTTTTCAACAACTCTCTAAGTGTTGAATTATTCAAATCCCATGCACTCACCTGCAACAGAGATCTTCCACCCACTTAGCTCAGACGAAGTCCTAAGACTTCTACCTTGGCCTACACCTTACCTGCACGGCTTTGATGACCCAATTCAACTTGGGGCGAACGAGAACGAGAGCTTAACTGCTTAAGCCTCATCAACGCACTCTATGCGGATGAATTCGACTGCACTCTATGCAGGAATCTCTTGGATCAAACAGAGAAACAATTGAAACTCATTCTCGTCTTCCTCCCAGATTTCGAATCTACCATGAAATCACGTACATAGCATATAAAACAAAGGCATAACAAGAAGCAAATATGCAACAGCATAATATCAATAACACACAGAGAATAATCACAGCCATGAAATTGAATCAAATCTTTCTTATTAATTCAATATCTGTACATGGGTTTCTTCATACAGTTCTATACTCTTCTCTACTTCTTGCTCCAGAATGAATTTTTCTGCTGCTCTGAATGAATACAATAATACAAAGGAGGGTGCCTATATTCCGTTTTCCCTCACAAAAGTAAAACTGTCTAATCTAGACTTAATTATTTTATCTACCTGCGTTAAATCTAATAAATGCCTCAGCTACCTAAGGACAAGAGCTTATCTGCTCAAGGTCCGTCTTACAATACAAGTGCACTTCATTAAACCATACATTAATGTATTGGCACAACAATATCACAATGTTTCAAAATTGGTGTTGGCACTGCCCAACTGTTCTTTCCTGCTTGGTGTGTTGGCTCGCTTGATGAGGTGTGGATGTTCCTGCATCATACTCCTCGGCTCAAAAATTTTCATGGGCTCCTGTCCATGAGCTCCTGCACGGTGTGACCATGCCTCTGTATCACTGCTTTTGTTTCCCAGCTGGCATCCTCCACTGGGTGATTCTTCAATTTCACCAGGTACTCAAAATACTGCTTTCTCCTGGTCTTCCTGCCTACTCTTTTATCTAGTATGCACTCCATCTGCGGTTTCTGTGCAACTGGAAATTGCTTCTGCCACTGGACGTCTAGTTGATCATCACTCTCAGTTCCTACTTCCCTATATCTGTATGGGTATAAATCCAAAATATTAAATATCGGAGATATCGCAATGCCCTCTTGCAACTCAAGCTCGTATTCATTTTCCCCGAATTTCTTCAGGACTCTGCACAGCCCAATTTTCTTCATCTTGAGCTTGTTATATGTTCCCCTTGGGAACCTTTCCTTCCTCAAGTGTGCGAGAACCATATCCCCAACTTCAAACTGAAGTTGTCTCTTCTGTTGATCAGCTCTGCGCTTGTACTCCTGATTAGACTTCTGCAGTCGCTGCTTCACCTTCGTGTGAAGTTCTCTCATGGCTTCAACGAACTCTTCAGCACGAGCACTGCTAGTTTCAGCCTATCCTGACTCCCTCAGTTCAGAAACTCCCCTCGACTGTGTCCCATACAAAATCTGGAACAGGCTTTTACCTGTACTTCGATTCACTGAATCGTTGTACGCAAATTCTGCCTGTGGCAAAATTTGATCCCAACTGCTATGGTGCTCCGTCACCAAGCTTCTCAATAAATCCCCTAAGCTCATGTTGACCACTTTCGTTTGTCCATCTATCTGGGGGTGATAAGCCGATCTAAATGCCATATTAGTTCTCAGCTTCTTCCATAGCGTCCTCCAAAAATGACCTATGAACTTTGTATCCCGATCCGAGACTATACTTCTCGGCAATCCATGCAATCGCACAATCGCTTTGAAAAACAAATTCGCGATGTGTGTCGCATCACTGGTCTTATGACACAGAATAAAATGTGCCATCTTCGAAAACCTGTCCACCACCACAAAGATGGAATCAACTCCTCGTTGTGTTCTCAGCAATCCTAGCACAAAGTCCATACTAATTGCCTCCCGTGGTCTCTCGGGTATAGGCAATGGCTGATAGAGCCCTCTGTTCTGCTTTCGGCCCTTCGCATGTTGACATATCCGACACCTGTCAACAAAACTCTTTACATCTGTTCACATTCCTGGCCAATAATACGATTCGCTCAGCTTGGCAAATGTTTTGTCATGTCCAAAATGACCTGCTAAGCCTCCGCTATGTTTTTCCTTCACCAAATTCTCCCTCATGGAGCAATCTAGAATGCACAGCTGATTGCCTCTGCATAGAAATCCTTCCTGGACCAGGAAATCTATCCACGGAGTCCGATCCCTGAGAACTGGATTCTCAGCTGCCTCGTATGCTTCTGCAAAATCTGCGTCACCTGCATACATATCCTTCAGATTTTCAAAACCCAAGGTCTTGACTTTGAACTCCTGTAGCAATAAACATTTCCTGCTCAAAGCATCAGCTACTTTGTTAGTAGTCCCCGAAATGTGTTGGATTACAAATGTAAAATTCTGCATGTACTCGACCCATTTCGCATGCTTTTGGTTCAACTTCTCCTGCCGACTCACGAACTGCAATGCGTGATTATGGCTGTACAAAACGAATTCCTTGGGTATCAAGTAGTGCCTCTACTTATTCAATGTTTGTATGATGGCATAGAACTCTTTATCGTACGTGGAGTATTTCATCTTGGCATCATCCAGCTTCTCACTATAATATGCTACAGGTTTATCATCCTGACTCAGGACCCCTCCAACAGCATACCCACTGGCATCACATTTCACCTAAATTTTTTTCTGAAAGTCAGGCAACACCAAAATCAGTTGCTCTGTTATCTTTCGCTTCAACAGATTGAAGCTCCTCTCAGCCTCAGCTGTTCAGTGAAAAATCTTGTGCCGCTTCTTCATAGTGTCCATCATTGCGGCGCTAATTCCACTGAAATTTCGAATGAACTTTCAGTAGAAACTAGCCAGTCCATGAAAACTCCTTACCTCAAAAGCATTCCTTGGCGATGGCCAATTCCTAATTACTTCTACCTTCTCAGGATCCATCTTCAATTCATTCGCCGAGATTACAAAACCCAAATAAATGAGTTCTGTCTGCATGAACGAGCACTTCTTCAAATTGATCAATAGTTTCTCCTGTTGTAGCCTTCTCATCACAATGGCTAAATGGCTCATATGTCCAACCTTGGTCTTGCTGAAAATCAGTATGTCATCCAAGTACACGACCACAAACTTACCGATGAATTCCCATAGGACTTCATTCATCAGCCTCATAAAAGTGCTTGGCACGTTTGTCAAACCAAACGGCATGACCAGCCATTCGTACAAACCCTCGTTTGTTTTGAACGATGTCTTCCATTCATCTCCTTCTCTCATCCGGATCTGATGATATCCGCTCTTGAGATCAATCTTCGAAAAATAATTTTCCCCACTCAGGCAATCCATCAAGTCATCCATTCTCGGCAGTGGAAATATATACCTGATGGTGATTTTATTTATCGCCCTGGAGTCTGTACACATCCTCCAGCCTCCATCCTTCTTTGGACTCAGTACTGTCGGAACAACACACGGACTAAGACTCTCTCTGACCAGTCCTTTATCCAGCAGATCCTGTACCTGCCTTTTGACTTCCTCGTTCTCCTGAGGTGTCAACCTGTACGCTGCCTTGTTCGGCAAACTTGCTCTGGGTATGAGGTCGATGTGGTGACTCACACTCCGCATCGGTGGCAATGAACGAGGTAGTTCATCCACGATGATATCAGCGAACTCTCCCAGCAGTTCCTGAATCTCCTCTGGCAAGTCGTCCACTCGTGTGCTTGTCAGGACAATTCTCGGCTTCCTGACAACAAAGAATTATGGATCTTCATTCTTCTCCATCTCTGTGAGAAGTTCCTTCCCACTCATGAGAAGTATTGTACTGGTTACTTCCGACTTCACTTTTTTATCTTTTATCGGAAGAAATCTATGTGTTCTCCCATCCTTCTCCAAGGTGTACGTGTTCATCCTCCCATCATGAACAACATTTCTATCATACTGCCATAGTCTACCCAGCAATATATGACATACGTCCATGGGAATAACATCGTACACAATCTCATCATGATAATTCCCAATTTTGAATTTAACTAAGCACTGTTTAGTGACACTTACCCGGTGTCCTTTCTGTAACCACGAGACTTTATATGGACTCGGGTGCTTAGTCGTTTCTAGTTCCAATTTCTCCACCATATCGGTCGAAACGAGATTGTTGGTGCTTCCACTATCCACTATGACCTTTCATTTCCATCCCTTGGTCTTGCAAGTCGTCCTGAATAGTCTGCATCTTTGCACTGTGTCCTCCACCTCTTTCTCAGGTTTCAAGAGAACTTTGTGCACTGTCAGTGACTTCCCACTTCCAGTGTCTTCATCCTCATCATCACGCCTCTGCGCCTCAGTGATGTGGGCTTTTCCTCTGTCTGACTTCCTGTCTGGACAATCCACGGCTTCATGTCCATCCTTTCCACATGTGAAACATGTAATCACTCCTCCTCGGCCTCTTCCTCTACCTCGGGTACGAGGAATTGTATTGGCATCATCATATCCACCACCCTGTTCTGTATGCTGCCTCCTCGGCTCAGCATTGTGCTGCCTCTGCTCAATTTGTGGCTGCCTCTGTAGTGAGGTACCACCTCTCTCAGCTTTACCCTGAGGTCTCTTCCATTCCTCCTTGGGCTTCTGAATTCTTTCCTGGACAATTGCTTTGCCTCTGGGCTGACTCCTTCCTCGCCCTCGTTGTCCCTGCTTGCGGCTCAACTTCTCTTCGGCCTTTAGAGCCATATGGTAAACATCTTCTACCGTCCTGATAGTCAACATGCTTAACTCATCCTGAATGTCATACCTGAGACCATTCAGGTATCTCGCCACCTTTTCATCATCCCTCTCTCGATGACCAGCTCGAATGTTGAGCCTGTAGAATTCTTCGATGTACTCTTTCACCATCATCAACTTCTGTCTCAGGTTCTGCATCCGCCTGAACAGAGTGATCTGGTAATCTCTGGGGATGAACTTCGCTTTCATCTTAGCGATCATTCTGTCCCAACTTTTAATCTTTGGTTTTCCTTTGCAGTGCCTATCAGCCTGCAATTCATCCCACCATAAGGCTGCATGTCCTTTCATCTTTGTAACAACATGCCTTACCTTCTTGTCCTCTTCGATGTCTTCGTAATCGAAGTAGGTGTCGAGTGCTTGGATCCAATCCAGCAACTCCTCTGCATTTAGACTTCCCTCATAGACGGGAATGTCCATCTTGGTCTTTGAGCTCATCCTAGCGATAGCTCTGATCAACCTCTCTGTTGAGGCATCCTCTGCTGAGACCTCTTTTGCATCGTGTCCAGCTTCCTCTTCCACTTTGGAATCACTGAACTCTCCTGCGCCAGCTCCGTGCCTTTGGGTGGTCTCCATCTCTTCGAGTCTCGCCCTGAGATCTCGTATCTATCATTCCATTTCTGGATTCCCTGCCGGCCTTCCCCTTCTTCGGGCGTCCTCGTCCTCACGATCAGGTGACTGCCTCTCTCTTCGTGGCGGCATTATGAAATTCGCTTCTCTCTGCTACCGGAACAAAGAGAACTCTTCTTCGGCTCTGATACCACTTGGTGTCAACCTGCCCTCGGCGACAGCCGCTCCTCACCAGGACCTTCTTTTTCCTGCCCTGAAGAGTTGCAATACCCTTTAATTCCCGTATCGGGACTTCTTGTCACGCACAAGATAGTCTTTTGATCTCCTGGCAGTCACTTCGGGAAATCGGGCTTTGCGATATCACGAACCTTGTGTGCACGGTCTCTTGCAACACAATACTCCGAACCCCGAACTCCGACAGTACGCCACTTGTCCTCCCGTGAATCTCGTGGTCCCACAATGCCACGTCGCCGTTGGGATTTCGCGGATCGTGAATCCACGATACAATTTTTCTTTGCTGTCGAAAACCCCGAGCGCCGAATCCCGATTCTTCGACTCCTCGGGATCGTGCGTCACGTGTCCCTGCTCTGATCAACGACTCTCGTTGATTCGGGAAATCGCGAGTCGCGATTTCTACGACTATGAAACTCTTGTCTCGCCAAATGCTGAACTCCGATGGACTTTGATCCTTCCTGCGCTTAGAGGTTAACTCCCCCACGACTTCCCCATGATCTGACAGTCTGCGGATCTCGCATTTCTCCACAACAATTTCAAGTTGTCGATTCTCTTCCTCTTGAGGATTTCTCCCACCTCTAAGATTCTCTCGGTTCGGACCTTCTTCTGAGTCTGTTCCCACAATGACTCGAAGGAACTATCCCTCCTGAGCTTTTGCAACTCTGACTCCTTCAGAGACTTTTACGCCCGCTTCCTGCTCGACTTTTCAACAACTCTCTAAGTGTTGAATTCTTCAAATCTCATGCACTCACCTGCAACAGAGATCTTCCACCCACTTAGCTCAGACGAACTCTTGAGACTTCTACCTTGGCCTGCACCCCTGCACGGCTCTGATGACCCAATTCAACTTGGGGCGAACGAGAACGAGAGCTTAATTGCTTAAGCCTCATCAACGCACTCTATGCGGATGAATTTGACTGCACTCTATGTAGGAATCTCTTGGCTCAAACAGAGAAACAATTGAAACTCATTCTCGTCTTCCTCCCAGATTTCGAATCTACCATGAAATCACGTACACAGCATATAAAACAAAGGCATAACAAGAAGCAAATATGCAACAACATAATATCAATAACACACAGAGAATAATCACAGCCATGAAATTGAATCAAAGCTTTCCTATTAATTCAATATCTGTATATGGGGTTCTTCATACACTTCTCTGCTCTGCTCTACTTCTTGCTCCAGAATGAATTTTTCTGCTGCTCTGAATGAATACAATAATACAAAGGAGGGTGCCTATATTCCGTTTTCCCTCACAAAAGTAAAACTGTCTAATCTAGACTTAATTATTTTATCTACCTGCGTTAAATCTAATAAATGCCTCAGCTACCTAAGGACGAGAGCTTATTTGCTCAAGGTCTGTCTTACAATACAAGTGCGCTTCATTAAACCATGCATTAATGTCTTGGCCCAACAATATCACAATGTTTCAAAATTGGTGTTGGCGCTGCCCAGCTGTTCTTTCCTGCTTGGTGTGCTGGCTCGCTTGATGAGGTGTGGATGCTTGGTGTTGGCGCTGCCCAGCTGTTCTTTCCTGCTTGGTGTGCTGGCTCGCTTGATGAGGTGTGGATGCTCCTGCATCAAAAGTGGATTTGAAATAGTAATAGTGCTCCAAAATCAACTTCTTTTCTTATATGCTAGATATGGAAATGGTTTAGAACCTTAACGAAGGTTTTTATGGACTCAATAAATATCTCAACCCATGACAACAATCTTCTCCGATGACACAATGTGCTTTACCTCAAAATTCGATACTTTGAAGAATTCACGACCGTTGGGTTAATTCACCGATTTCTAACATCAATATACCAACTTGGCGAAGTAATAACATGCATAGTACCTAGTGATGCAGTATTTATTAAAATGTGATCTATCTGTATCGATATCCCACTCTATATATTTCAAGATAGTATATGGCTTGATATTCATGTTCAGTCGACATAAAATAATATTTCACGGTGTATATCTAGATATATATCACCATAAATGCTGTATAACCGCTGATTATATTACCATGAGCGTTGCATAGCTGGTGTATATTTCTTATTTGTAAACTTGGCTTCTGATTTGAAATGGCATGTTTCTCTTGGATCATCTTAAATAGTATTAAGTTAATAAACCTATATAAAACAATTTTTTGTTATTTCATATTTGTACGATTCATACAAGTTTTGATGGGAGAAGTAATAATGCAGAACATCTATTACCTTACTGGCACCATCTTAAAATAAGTTAACAGCACGCTGGCATTTTGTGTGCAGATTCTCTGCAACGAAAGCCGAGTACTGTAATGGCAAAGCTGGAGCGTTGTATAACTGGCAGTCAGATGGCCTCGTTCTTTATCTCTTGAAAAGTCAGGGAACTTCTAAATTGTTGAAATAATATATTTTGTTATTCAAATCATACTTTAGGCTATTTAGATCTATTGAGATTTAATTTTAAGATCCAATTACAGATTGTCGTAAGAATAGTCGGGTTCATTTTTACGGGCAAATTCCTTTCAACTTCCTGTCAGATATGTGCTTGAGAAAAAAGACAGGATAAGTACCATTTATCCCACACTCCAACCTTATGCACCCAATTACCCAATTATGTTAGATGCAATGCAACCCAGTACTTACTTACTGGTCGCTCTTTACGAGGGTGATTATATATCGAGTTATTTCAAAGTGTATTTAACTTAACATACGGTTCGCTGATTCAGTCCTAAAATCACACAGCATACCTGTTATCCTTTACATTTCTGCCTTCGATTTTTCCTAACTGTAGCCTTTCTGATTTACAGATTCATTTTATTGTGTTCATTATGGACCGCAGTAAAATTTTACGCCGAGCAATGGAGAATAAAATTCGTAAAACACACATTGGAAACTACAACGAAAAAAAACGTTCAAATCAATAATCGACTCTTTCGACTCTTTTGGCATTGTAATGCATCAAATCTAGAGGATTACAGTTGGGCATGCTATCAAATAGTAATTACCGTCTCATAGCAGAGAGTCTAACTTGTGGATCTGCAGAGGAATTTGCCTCGGACAAGCTCCCTCGAATATTAATTCACCCTTATCATTCGTCATCAACTATAGCCCAGCTGGTTTCCAAATGTTAGGGTTACAGTCAATCCCAATCATCTGATCTTGTTTTTGCTGAATGTTCTTCAAATTTTTCACATGTTTAAGCTTCCCTTAGCTGGTAACAAACACAATTGCAGGGTTACTGAATAACATACGCAAAGTAGGAATGTTTGGTATACCTGTACTAGATTTCCAAGGGAATAAATGATGTTCTAGAAAGCTCTATATGCATGAATAGAGTTACTGTGGGCGGAATGTGGGTAGATGGGCCAGGGCGCCACCATAAGTGGAGGCAGAAATGAAATTTAAAATAAAAAACCAGCCTCAGAATGCGAATATTACGCTCGTCTCTCCTATGACCTTTTTTCTTGGCATAATTGGCGACCAGAACATTACATCGGTAGCTCAATGCAATCCACGGAAGGATGTTTTTCCCACCTAATTTATTCAATTTTGAACAAATCATCGCCACGTGCCGTGGACGGCACGTCCTCAAGTCTATGCGTTCACTTCTCCCTCGCACTTCCAACGGTCTACGATGTTCTCCGAGCAATACATCGTCGTCTCAAAACCCTTGTGGATAGACATACAGAAATCCATTCATTCATTCAAACGGAGAACTTATCGTTCACCTTCCAAACGCAATTAGGTTACAACTAAAACTTCTGAATATTTTCGATACCAATAGCAGTGGATATGCATGCCTGAATTGTTTATTGTACGGGGTTCATATATATTTGCCTTGCCTATATATATGCAGCCTGTGTAATCTCTCATGGATGGCGCAAGAGCATGCATTGTGACCTACAGCATGCAGTAGAAAGCAGTTTCCTTATTTATATATATATATATATATATATATATGCACCCTGTGTTCTCTCTCATGCATGGCGCAAGCATGACTCAATATGACGGTTCTTCAAGTTATGATTTCGGAAAGATATGGTCACCAAGAATGAATTGATCATGATAGTGCTGGCCAACTGCTGAGTCGGGATATCATGGTCTTCATCCTCTCACTTGAGGCGTACAAGACATCTAAACCATTGGACTTCGTTGTATTCCACAAGGAGGCTTCTTGTTATTTAATTGGATTCATGTATTTCAGTGCGCAGGAATGGATTTGTAACGGGACTTCCGAGGCTTATACACGTGGAATTATTCAATTTTTATAGACTACATTACAAGCTTCGTCAATTCTAAAATAATATCGCTATCAAAATCTCAAACAACTATCTCTATACACGTGGAAATATCATATCAAAATTTCAAACAACTATATCGTCAATATAATTGCCCTTGAGATATGGCTATCCATCCATTGAAGGGGACAAAGTGCTTACAAGCAAACAAAAAGCTCTCTTTCATAAGCTCGAGCAAACGAGCTCCACAATATTGATAAGTATCTTTCGACTCACCAGAAGATGTGTTCATTGGAAAATTAGATTGAGAAGCATTGCTTTCGACTCACTAGAAGATGTGTTCATTGGAAAATTAGATTGAGAAGCATTGCGAGCCGAAGAGGTGGCCTGGAGAGCAGAGACATGCCGACTTCCTTCACCCTTTTCTTCATAGTTCACATTGAACCATTCAGCCCTAGAGCTTGACAACCTCCTACTAATTTAATGAGCAATGTTCCTCTCCATTCTCGGAAGGTGAAATTGTAGAGTCTCCCTCTAGACAATTAGAAGAGGACATTATTGTTATCTTCATACTTTCCAATCTTTCCTCTAAAATTCTACCCTTATGTGAATTCCCATGTGCACGAAGTCGAGGCATAGAGAAGGAGAAGGAGTCTATCGATTCTCTGAAAGCATGAGTCCAACTTCCCATGAAAATCCATCTAACAGAAAGTAAAATGATAACTGGATTCTCCCCATCTAAAATAATACTTCTTGATTTCGATGAGGAAATTCTAGGAAACCGAGATAGAGGAGGCCGAGTTATTATCATCATGAATGAAAGAGGAATATAGTAATTGTTCACCATATCCATTGTAACTCCAACCTTCCTCATCCATATCCTCTCATGCTCAAGGTGATAGAGGTTGTTAATGGTTTGGTTGGCGATGAGACATATCTCATTTATTACGGTAATACATGGAGAATCTATCTCTCAAGTTGTGCCTCTACTTGCCTCCATTTGTCTTGGACTTGGATGCATGTCAAGCTAAAATCCCATCCTGGATGGAGTCCTTCTTCCTTGCCAAACTGAGATTCTCTAAGAAAATAGGATTTTAGGGTCTCTTATTTGAATTACACTCCAAATCGAGATCCCCCTGACCACTCCAATATTGTACAATTTGTCTGCAACCTTATTAGCTTCTCACCACACATGAGAGGGGATGACAGTGAGACAAGGAAGCAGGAGAGATATTTGCAGGCTCAAATCCATTTATAAGTCATGCGATCAAATCTAAATAATTGTAGAGTCACCTTCTACATTAAGTTTGTGATAACCAAGAGAGATGGATTCCTGGATTCCTTTGATGAGAGCTAAGAACTCTACTACATTTTTTGTCTAATATCCCAAACTTATGCCAAAGTGTAGAGTATAAGTCCTTGAGTATCGCTCAATATGACACCAAAAATAGCGGGGCCATGGTTTTTCTTAGAGGTGCCATCAAAATTTAGCTTATAAAATCCCAAGGGAGGAATTTTCCATTTGTTGGGACTGTTGCCACCTCTCCAACATAGGTGGTCAACTCCATGTGCCATGAAGAGATGCATCAACAGATGCTCATTTGTCGAAGAAATTTGGTTCTAGAGGGCATGTTTGGCCCCAACACTTCTTTTTGTATCTGGAATTTCCACACCTCTATGTGGGTCAATAATGTAATAGGTTTGCATGGATCATGTCTAGGTCAGTTACCTTGGGATCAGTTCACTGGCAGAGTTCCTTTAACCAAGAGTTTTTTATCCTCAGGTTATCAATTGGGCTTTTCAGCCTTCTTGATTTCCCTTGATTTTTTCCCTCACATTTGCAATAATTCCTCTAAATTGGTGAACGACATTCTAGTGAGATTATCTTTCGGTAACTATTGTAGGGAATCATTGTAAATGACCATGCAAGACATCATAGAAAGTTTCTTGGAATTCCGTCGAGTCTAGTATAGTTTTTTTAATTAATTAATTTTTAATTAAATTTCCCTAAGTTTTGAGGTTTAATTATTTAATTAATTAATTATTTTTGAGAAAAAATTGTAAAAACTAGGTCCTTGGATTTTTGATAGGGGTATTTGTTCTCAAAATAAATGGAATAACACCCCCCTATATCATAGACCAAGTTTCAGCTCAGTCCGAAAACTTTTGCTATAGGTTGGTCCACTTGGAGACAGTAAAAAACAACAATTTTAATTGCTAAGTCCAAACATAGCAAAAAAGTAAAAAAATGTAATTTTTAAAAATGAGTTAAAAGGATGATGTAAAGATGGATAAAGGTGAGAGAGATTTTTCCTAACCATTCCTAACCTTTTCCAACCCTCACATCACCCCCCCACCTAGCCATAAAGCAAAAACGTCACTTTTCCTAGAGTGGTGTGTTTTCCTTCTAGAAAGTCTCCAAAAAGTAAAAAAATCTAAATGAAATCAATGGGAGACTTATGCTATCCCTTGGTATGCGTTTCCTAGCCTCCCGCTACCTCCTTGCTTCATCCTAATCCTCCCGCTCCCCATCATCGTCTTGTGGATCTCTTAGGAAAATTCATTTTTTGATGGTTGGGCTCCTTTTTCTCCCTTGGCACACATCCCATAAGCCTCACACTACTCTTTTGTGTGATCCCAACATTTTCAACACCAATATACACCTTAGATATATGATCTAAACCCTATATTGTGTGTCTTAGCCTTGGGTTCTCATCTTGTGCTTGGTGGAGGACACTTGGCATTGATCGAAGAGAGGTAGGTTTGCCTCTCCAAGTATACATATATCTCTTTCCTCACTCCCAACTCACCATATCTTGAGCTATTCTTATGCTACTTGATTTTCCCCCCTCTCTCTCTTTCTCTCTCTCTCTCTTTCTTGTTCCATCATTTCCATTCTTTGGCCCTTAGGGTTTTGAAGTATGTTTTCTCCAAGATCCATTTTCTTGGGTAATAAAGAGAAGCTTTGGAGGACAATTGGAAAAGTTATGCACATGCTTGTTCTTGCCATACATATGAGGTAAATTTATTTAGATTTGGTTGGTGATTGCACACATTGGATCTTAGGTAAAATGTTACTTGGGTAGATTTATCAATGCACATTCTTGTAGATTTATATATCTTTCTTTGCTCGATAGGATTGAAATGTCATCTTGTTAGTATATGCAACATATTATCTCTTGTATGCACATCAGCTCTCAAGTCTTGCAGGTTTAACTTCAAGGGTTTCATTGGGAATGCACCAAGGAAGATTCTTCCCTTGAAACACATACAAACTCCATACTTTCTCACCCTTTACTTTTCTTCTTATTGTTGTTCACATTCATATATATTTCAGCTAGTTTAACTTAGCAAGATAGGTCATTTATATCAATCTTTATCAATTTTTCTTAAGAAAAACTTTTGCCCTAAAAAAACAAAAGTTTTTCTTCACTTTGTTTGTTGTGTGTAGCATTTCCAGCAAGGATACCTTGCTGGCTTTTGCAAGTTCAGATATGGTTGAGAGGGGTTTTGGCTACCCAAAGGCATCCACACAACACTTAAAGACCCCCCAAAGGGATTGGTAGTTATTTCTGAACCTTCTTTCTCTTTCTCTAGTTTCTTATGCTTATTATCCTTCATTTTTTTCTGATTTTAGTAGCTTATAGCTTGGGAGAAGGATTGGTATGACCTACCTCCCAAATGTAAGCTTGGATATAGATCTATCTTAGATTTTTTCATCTCAAAATCACTTTCCTAAGCTAGGACGTGGACTTAGTGAGCTTCTTTCTTTCCTTGCTTGCTTGCCTCTCTCTCTTTCTTCTTCCTCTTTCTTCTCTCCTTTTCTCTTTCAAGCATTCTCTAAGTCTAATAATTGCCTACCTATTGGGAGAGGAATACCCCAAAGGTAAGGTTAGGGTTTAACATGTGTTATTGATCTAAGTGCTTAATGTTTTGATATATTCTAGATCTAGATATCACACATAATCAATCTCTAGCTTAATTATATTGGGCATAATAAACTTAGCTAGATCTATTTGTATGCTTAAGCTCCTTAAAGTTTAATCTTTACTTTACATGCTTAAATTTAACTCTAAATGTTTAAATGCTTCAATAAGTTAAGTGAATGGTGTTTTTCTTTCATGCATTAATCCTAAGGCCATTTGCCAACACACTTAAATTAATTCTTATGGTTGAGTTGATAGTATAGGCAAACACTTGAATATTCTTTCTCACACTTAAATCTTCGATCTTAATGCTCTTAATGATCTTAAGATAAGTGTGTTCATTTTCATATCTTGTTGGCAAGTTGTTCTTCCCCCTTGTGGTTTTACTTCTTTACTTTGCAAGCTACATATTGGTGCAACAAGTAATTTTCTCTCACATAGCTTATATTTGTTAATGCCTTTTCATTTCATAAGGTTAAACAACACATTTAAGCTGAAGTAAGTTTCGGCCATAGCACTAAATCACATTTTAAAAGTGTCATAAAAGATTTAAAACACTCTAAAATACACCTAAAAGTCTACCTAATTCATATAATAACTCAATAGACTTAATAAGGTACCTTAGACCACAATCTTTACCATCTAAAACGGTTATTGAAGAGGGAAACAGACGATGATAGGCCGGGGACGGTCTCGTGGCACGAAGGAGTGTCCTTTCTGTAAAAACTCAATTCTTTGGGTTGACTGTGACAGCTAGGGTTAGCCTCGTTGCTATACTATCTTGAGCATCTAGCAACCATTTGGCAATAGGAGGAGGAGGCTTTGGTGAAAATCTTAATAAAGGTAATTAAAACTTGATAATATTAAGAAACCTTTAATAATCCAGCCTTGGGCTAAAACATCTAAATACTTTGTGGATTTAATAACTAAGAGTTGGTAATCTTCATCATCCTTATAACATTTATGCTCAAAGTCTCAAAATCTTCTTTGTTGATTTGTTGATAATAATCTCATAAATGTAATGATGTTTTGATCTCCTTATATCCTGCACACAAATACTTAAAAGTGGTTAGCTTGTTTATTGTATACTAGTTTTTTTTTATTTGTAAATATTGTATCTATTTGATTCAATTATTATTTTGTATATCTTGTAATCATATTTGTAACGAATCACCATTTAACTTTATTTGACCCTTTTCCCAATCTTAGGCACTAGTCTTAGTTTCTCTAGGAAAAGGTTTGCTTAACATACTAACCTTTCATATTGCATTGTTTCCTTAGCATCTTAGGTTAGAATCCCCCTCAAACCTTGACAAACTAAAATCAACTCCTAGAACTTAACTCTAAAACTAATCTAGAAACTAGGGACTACCCCCCTTGGCTTCCCTAGGAGTGAGCCTAGACGGAAGAGGTTCTGGTCAAAGTGATAGCATGGGCTGTGAACCTAGGCATTGTGCCTCCAAGGACACACTAAGTGAGTCGGACTTAGTTCACATTTGCAAGTGTGTATAAGGAGAACAACATCTTTGGCGCCGTTGTCGGGGATAATTCATTTATCCTTGGTCAAAACGACTAATTTTTTTTAAGAACTAAAAATTCTGTGTACTTGCATTTGTTGTTTTTGTTTGCTTCCTTTCCAAGTGGCGACTCCATTGAGAAAATATATCAAGTATATTGAAAGGATCAATCCTTGTTGGCTGCTTGATATTCTTGGAGAATGAGCACTCATTGATTTCCAATTATTATTCCAAACATAATAAATTAACTTATGTTTTCCTTCTTGTTTTTGCTTTGTTTGATGCTCTTGTTTGTCTGAGATAAACTTGGTCATCTGGCGACTCCACTTTAAAATAATTTGAAAAAATATTCTTTGAGAAGGAACTCACGGCTTGTTCTCTGCATTCTTGAACTTGAAAATATTTTTGGATGAAGCTAGCATGTTTCCGCATGAATTGGTTGATGATTTTATGGAAAGATGGAAGGGAAAGAACCTTCAAGATATGGACATAATTAGTTCATACATGGAAGAAGATACTCCACCAGATCCCATTAAGGAGCTTAAATAAATAATTATGAACATGTAGATTGCCCATGCAAAACAATATGAGGCCATAAAGATTGCCCATGCAAAATAATTTGAAGCCATGAACGAACCACTTACGGCTATGGAGGCTCACCTTGCAGAAGATGAAACCTATATTGAATATCCGGACCCACTTGAAATTGAGTTTGACAATGAAAAAGATGAGGAAGTTCATGGGGAAATTTTGGATGAATCCATGGATGAGCCAATCATTCATTTTAAGGAAATAAAGGAACTTGAGTTTAAAAATTTTGAATATCTAGATGATTCAAATCCCCACCCTCCTTCCAAAGAACCAATCTTTTTGAAGGATAACTTTGAAAATATTGAGGAAAACAGTATGATGGTTCCTGTGATATGTTATTTTTCAA
Organism: Picea engelmannii; assembly: GCA_009831015.1. Classification (NCBI taxonomy): domain Eukaryota; kingdom Viridiplantae; phylum Streptophyta; class Pinopsida; order Pinales; family Pinaceae; genus Picea; species Picea engelmannii. Next base: position 59,023 of record ML798492.1, on the reverse strand, counting down.
CCTCTCAACCAAAAGGTGAATTAATGCAGAATTATGAATGAATGGAAGGAAACTTTAGTTTATCAATCTCATATCATTAAGAGTATGGTTGGCCTCCCACCTTGATAGTCACGAGGAACAAAGTATTCAAAGTTTACATGGCTTGTCATATTCCAGTGGTTGTTTGAAGGGAAGAAGGGGCATGATTCTTGGTTGTTTCTTTCTAGCGAAAAATTCCAAGTTAATAAAACTTGGGAAGGGGTATTATGTGAGTCATCCTAGAAAAGGATGTTTCAGACACTTGTGGCATCATTTCATCCATGGCATGGATGGTTGTAACGTATGTCTAACCCTTCCCTGTATTTTAAATTTTGTATTATCTCAATTTATTATGTCAATATGTACTTAGAAATCTTTTATGTTTTACTTTAAGTATTTCATTTTGTAAATATTGTTTATAGCATTTTTTTCATCATGTATATATGTATTCTTATGTTGGTTATTGGTGACCACTCTATTGTAGGTATTGGATTCTCATATTCTCTTCGTCTCATGTGAGAAGATCGAACACATGTCCCCATGTGGAGCCAAATGTTGACCGCCTCTCCAACATAGGTGGTAAACTTCATGTGCCATGAAAATATGCATCATAGGATGCTCATTTTGTGAATAAATTTGGTTCTACACAGAATGTTTGGCCCCAACACTTCCTTTTGTAACTGGAATTTTCGCACCCCTACATGGGTCAATAATGTAATAGGTCTACATGGATCATGTCTAGGTTAGTTACCTTGGGATCGATTCACTGGGAGAGTTCCTTTCACCAATGGTTTTTTATCCTCAGGTTATCAATTGGGCTTTTCATCCTTATTGATTTCCTTTGAGTTTTTTCCTCACACTTGCAATAATTTCTCCAAAGTGGTGAATGACATGCTAGTGGGCTTATCTTTTGGTAACTATTGTAGGGAATCATTGTAAATGACCATGCAAGACATCGTAGAAAGTTTCATAGAATTCTGTCGATTCTAATATAGTTGTTTTTAATTAATTAATTTGTAATTAAATTTCCCTAAGTTTGGAGGTTTAATTAATTAATTATTTTTCAGCAAAAATTGTAAAAACTAGGTCGTTGGATTTTCGATAGGGGTATTTGTGATCAAAAGAAATGGAATAGAACCCCCTACATCCATAGACCAAGATTTATCTCAGTCGGACAACTTTTCTATGGGTTGGTCCACCTGGAGTGTGAGACAGTAAAAAACAAGAATTTTAATTGCTAAGACCAATCATAGCAAAAATGTAAAAATTTATAATTTTTAAAACTGAGTTAAAAGGATGATGTAAAGATGGATAAAGGTGATAGATATTTTTCCTAACCTTTCCTAACCTTTCCTAACATTTTCCAACCCTCACATCAACCCCCCACCTAGCCATAAAGAAAACACGTCAGTTTTCCTAGAGTGGTGTGCCTTCCTTCTAGAAACTCTCTAAAAAGTAAAACATGATAAAAAAAAATCAATGGGAGACTTATGCTATCCGTTTCCATGCTTTTCCTATCCTCCCACTACCTCTTTTCTTCATCCCAATGCCTCTCCACCACCTCCTCCCCCCCCCCCAACCTCTTCTGGATCTCCTAGAAAATTTCATTTTTTGATGGTTGGGCTCCTTTTTCTCCCTTAGCACGCATCCCATGAGTCACACACTACTCAATTTTGTGATACAAACATTTTCCACATCAGTCTACACCCTAGATCTATGATCTAAACCTAATATGGTGTGTCCTAGTCTTGGGATCTCATCATGTGCTTGGTGGTGGAAACTTGACATTGATCCAAGAGAGGCAGGTTTGCCTCTTCAAGTATAAATAGATCCCTTTCCTCACTCCCAACTCACCATATCTTGAGCTATTTTTATGCTACTTGATTCCCCCCCCTCTCTCTCTCTATTTCTTGTTCCATCTTTTCCATTCTTTGGCTCTTAGGGTTTTGGAGTATGTTTTCTCCAAGACACATTTTCTTGAGTAATAAAGAGAAGCTTTGGAGGACAATTGGAAGGGTTATGCACATGATTGATCTTTCCATACATATGAGGTAAATTTATTTAGATTTGGTTGGTGATTGCACACATTGGATCTTAGGTAAAATGTTACTTGGGTAGATTTACCAATGCACAGGCTTGTAGATCTATATATCTTGATTAGCTAGATAGGATTGAAATGTCATCTTGTTAGTATATGCAACATATTATCTCTTGTATGCACATCAGCTCTCAAGTCTTGCAGGTTTAGCTTCAAGGGTTTCATTGGGAATGCACCAAGGAAGATTCTTCCCTTGAAACACATACAAACGTCATACTTTCTCACCCTTTACTCTTCTTCTTATTTCTGTTCACATTCATATATATTTTAGCTAGTTTAACTTAGAAATATAGGTCATTTATATCAAATTTTATCAATTTTTCTTAAGAAAATTTTTTTCCCTAAAAAGGAAAAAGTTTTTCTTCACTTTGCTTGTTGTGTGTAGCATTTCCAGCAAGGATACCTTGCTGGTTTTTGCAGGTTCAGATATGTTTTAGAGGGGTTATGGCTACCCAAAGGAATCCACACAATACTCAAAGACCCCCCAAAGGGATTGGTATCTATTTCTCAACCTTCTTTCTCTTTCTCTAGCTTACTATTCTTATTCTCCTTCATTTCTTGTTGATTTTAGTAGCTTATAGCTTGGGAGAAGGATTGGTATGGCCTACCTCCCAAGTGTAAGCTTGGATCTAGATCTAGCTTAGAGTTTTTCATCTCAAAATCACTTTCCTAAGCTAGGATGTGGAGTTAGTGAGCTTCTTACTTCCCTTGCTTTCTTGCCTCTCTTTCTTCTTTCTCTTGCTTGCCTCTCTCTCTTTATTCTTCCTCTTTCTTCTCTCCTTTTCTCTTTCAATCATTCTCTAAGTCTAATAATTGCCTACCTATTGGGAGAGGAATACCCCAAAAGTAAGGTTAGGGTTTAATATGTGTTATTGATCTAAGTGATTAATGTTTTGATATATTCTAGATCTAGATCTCACACATAATCAATCTCTATCTTAAGCCTATTGGGCATAATCAACTTAGCTAGATCTATTTGCATTCTTAAGCTCCCTAAAGTTTAATCTTTACTTTACATGCTTAAATTTAACCCTAAATGTTTAAATGCTTCAATAAGTTAAGTGAATGGTGTTTTTCTTTCATGCATTAATCTTAAGGCCATTTTCCAACACACTTGAAGTAATTCTTATGGTTGAGTTGATAGTATAGGCAAACACTTAAATCTTATTTCTCACACTTAGATATTGTATCTTAATGCTCTTAATCATCTTAAGATAAGTGTGTTCATTTTCATATCTTGTTGGAAAGTTGTTCTTGCCCCTTGTGGTTTTATATCTTTATTTTGCAAGCTACATATTGGTGCAACAAGTAATTTTCTCTCACATAGCTTATATGTGTTAATGCCTTTTCATTTCATAATCTTAAACAACACATTTAAGCTGAAGTAAGTTTTGGGCATAGCACTAAATCACATTTTAAAAGTGTCATAAAAGATTTAAAACACTCTAAAATACACCTAAAAGTTTACCTAATTCATATATTAACTTAATAGACTTAATAGTGTACCTTGTACCACCATATTCACCATCTAAAATGGGTATAGAGGAGGGCAATGGATGGTGATAGGTCGAGGATGGTCTCGTGGCACAAAGGAGTGTCGTTTCTGTAAAAACTCAATGCTTTCGGTTGACTGTGACAGGTAGGGTTAGCCTTGCTGCTATACCATCATGAGCATCCATTAGCCATTTGGAAATAGGAGGAGGAGGCTTTGGTGAAAATATTAATAAAGGTAATTAAAACTTGATAATATTGAGAAACCTTTAATAATCCAACCTTGGGCTAAAACATCTAAATACTTTGTGGATTTAATAACTAAGAGTTGGTAATCTTCATCATCCTTATAACATTTGTGCTCAAAATATCTAAATCTTCTTTGTTGATGTGTTGATGATAATCTCATAAATGTGATGATGTTTTGATCTCTTTATATCATGCACACAAATACTTAAAAGTGGTTAGCTTGTTTATTGTATCCTAGATTTTTTTTATTTGTAAATCTTGTATCTCTTTGATTCAATTATTATTTTGTATATCTTGTAATTATATTTGTAATGAATCACCCTTTAACTTTAGTTGACCCCGTGCCCAATCTTAGTAACTAGTCTTAGTTTCCCTAGGAAAAGGTTTTCTTAACATACTAACCTTGCATCTTTCATTTCTACCTTAGAATCTCAGGTTAGAATCCCCCACAAGCCTTAACAAACTAAAATCAACTCCTAGAACTTAACTCTAAAACTAATCTAGAAACTAGGGACTACCCCCATTGGCTTCCCTAGGAGTGATCCTAGACGGAAGAGGTTCTGTTCAAAGTGACAGCGTGGGCTGTGAACTTAGGAATTTCACCTCCAAGGACACACTAAGTGAGCCAGACTTAGATCACATTTGCAGGTGTGTATAAGGACGACAACATGGACTATTAGCAGAGGAAGAGTGAGTGTAATACAATTCCGACATTGGGGAAATACATAAGTTCCATTTTTGTAAGACGATCCATTCCATTATGTCACAAGTGATATCCTCTACCAACATTTGGAAAGACTGGCTATTTCTAGGATGCATTCTTTAGTTTTGGCTGAAATAGATTCCCATGGCCTTCAAGAACCTGGTTTTGAAATAGATTCAAAACCAGGTTCTTAAAGGCCAAATTTATCCATCCTTCTAATGTGTTGACTATACAATACCTTTGTCATTCATAAGTTATCATGGTATGAGATGTAATATCCCATATATGAGAATTGAAAGGGAATAGATTAAGAAAATGCTCCATGGTTTCCTTTTGCTAGAGGAAAAGAGGGCGCATAAAGGGACCAATGAATCCTCACTTTTTAATATTTTCTGAGGTGAGGATACACTTATGTGCAGTCAGCAGGAGGAAAGAGTTGAATCTTGGCCATAGACTATCTTTTAAAATGTTACTCCAAATATCATATTTGGCCATTACATGAAATTATTCCTTTAGGCTATAGGATTCCTTAATCATGAGAGTTCCTTTGGTAGAGAGGCCCCATCATAAGATATCCAAACCCTTTTTTATTCTGATTTTGTGGTGAACTGCTTCATTATGAAATTCCTCAAAGTTTACTTATATTGGGATGTTAAGATTTGCATGAGTTGTTTTCCATTTTCTCCAAAGATTGTCATGGAAATTATGTTGTCAATATTCAACAACAGTTCTAAATATATATGGATTTATTTGTTCCTAAATTTCCTCCAAGTGTTCACATTGATTGAGGGGAGACAATTTCTGCCAAGAGTTCGATCGAAATAGGGCCTCGTGGCCTCCTCATATTTCCCAGAAAGAGTGATTTTGGATAGTGGAAAGGTTTTTTCTTGTAGTGTTCCAAATTAGAGAACCCTCTAAGTTCTCTTTCCATATGAAATGTTGATTCTCGACCACCACTTGGGGTATATTTTTCCTACAGATCTAGGGCCATAGATCTTCAGGATTTTTGAGCCATCCCCACCATATTTTTACCCCTAATATTTGATTACTTAGTAAGGGATATCTAAGCCTAGGGCCTCCTTCATGTTTATGTTTACATAGAACTTCCTAGTTGACCAAATCCTATTTACACGCTTCCTTAGTTTCTTTCCATAGGAACCATCATCTAATATTCTTTATAGATCTAGGCACTCATTTGAGAGTTTCTAGAGCTAAGAAGACATACATGGTGATGGCTTGTAGGATAAAATTTAAGAGAACAAGGAGGCTAGTAGGGTTGAGGGTGAGAAAGGTCCAAGAGCTAATCCATTTTTAAATGGAATCAAGAAGGAATTCCCAAGAATATTTCTTGAGAGCATTGTCAATGAGAAAAATGATAAGGTATTTGGAGAAAAGGGAGTTGTAGTGCAAGCCAAGAATATGAGTGATATGGGATTGAACGGTTATAGGAGTATTAAAAAGGAAAATATGGGATTTTTCAATATTTGTTGAAGTGGGAGATTGTTATAACCCTAAATTGCACCACACATGTTTACTTGGCATCAGGCCAAGTCATATCCCTTCATTGCCAAAGCATTTGCTGAGAAACCTCTTTGAAAATCCTTTTGAGTTAAGACACACGCGCCCTAACCCACTACTACATGCGTTGGAACACTAGAAGGCCTACTACTGCACGCGTTGGAACGCTGACAGGCCTACTACAGCCCGCGTTTACCTAACAAAGCACAAAAACAAAAAAATTCCCGACGAGACAAAAAGATATGGGTCAGTTAACTGAAACTCCTGGTCATGCATGGTCGAGAGTTTGTCCAAAACCCTAGCTCCTTCTAGCCTATAAAAGAACGGGTAGGGGTACTATTTGGAGGAGGAAAAATATAGCAATGAAACTCTGCCCATTTGTAGAATCCATTTGTCCCAAACCTTTAGCCTTTCCTCAATCCTAAGGAGAATTAACGCAAAGCAGTTGGAGGACAAAGAAGAGGAAGAGCCCAAGATCAGGATCAAGGAGCAGTGGCCGGTCTCGACTTTGATTGTAAGTTGATTCATTTTTGAAAATAATAAAAGAATACTTTTCCCATCCCAATTCATGAGTTATTTATGATTTGTTCCATTTATGCTTAATTTCTAACCCTCAAGTAGAAAAATAGCATGCATGAGTAGTGTTTTGTCTTGATTGCAGGTTAACTTTGGAAGGAGCAATGCAAGTAAGCGGGCAAAGCGCAACGGAGGATCTACACCAAACATCAGTAAAAAGGTTAGTAGTTCCTTTCCATGCATGTGTCTTGAAAGAGGGGTTTAAGTTTTGGGGTGGTAGGTTAAAAGGTCATTTCTTTGAGGTCAAAATCTGCATGCAAATCTGACCCTAGTTTGCTAGTTCATAGGGTATTATTTCCCAACAACAGAATTGGCGACTCCACTGGGGATTTTATGATGTTTATATATGGTTTTTATCTCTTTTTTGTGTCGTATGGATTATGTGTACAAAAATGTATTTACATGTTTATGTTCATGATATTTTTATATGTGAGCAAGATGCCAATCTAAAATGTGATTAGCTAGAGTATCTGTGATTTGATTTAAACTCCTAGGAACATGAAAATATGTGATATAATCAAAGTTGCGTTCCAAGAGATGTACCCTAAGGAATTGTCGGTGTAAAGTCTGGTCATGAACCCGGTATATTCTGTTTAGCTGCGACACAACTAGTTGAGCGTCTAGATAGACCCAGAGACGAGAGATACCAAATGACAAAGTGTCATGAAACAACTCAATAACTGCACTATACTCAACAACATTATTCGTGGTGTCACCTAAGCATATACCTCCGGGAGATAACAACTGACCCTATGGTGTAAATATTACCCAAGATGCGGAGGCAAGCCTCTGCGTGTGTCGACTAGCACCGTCCGCATACCCAATGAACACCTTGGGCTCACTTGACATCTGCCATATTGATGAAAGATAACATCAATGACACGTCCATAACACGTTTTGAAAGAAATGTAAAAAAGTAATAGTACAAAGACTATACATATGTTACAAAAAGTTACCCACAGTGACCATTCTATGAGTAATACTTCTTGAGGTAGAGCCCATTTCTAGGCTCCGCCAAATCATTCCCTTCAAAATTGACCAAACGATAAGCGCCCTTTTTTAAAACCTCCTTAATAATGAAGGGTCTGAACCACATGGGTTTAAACTTTCCTGCCCCCAGGGGGTCCTTATCTTGGTCATAGACCAGGACAATGTCGCCCTCATAAAAAACCCAAGGACGAACGGACCTATCATATTGACACTTGAACTTATGTTTATGAGCCTCGTTGGCTAGAGCCGCGTCGCGACGCTCTTCATCAAGCTGCTCAAGGTGTACTAACCGTTCTTCAAGTGGAGAAGTGTCTGGCAGTAACTGTACTGCCAATTTCAGAGATGGAATTTGACATTCAATGGGAAAGACTGCCTCCAGCCCATAAACGAGTTGGAAAGGTGAGAAACCGGTTGCAGTCTTAACTCAGGTTCAGTAATCCCATAATGTCGAGTATAACATCAAATGCCAATTTGACTTGGTTGAGTTGATAGTTCGGTGTAGAATCGTCTTAAGAGTTTTTTTTACAACTTCCACCTGCCCATTGGCTTGGGGATAGTAAGGTGAGGAATGTTCTTGCCGTAACCCAAGATTTGATGTTAATTCAGACATCATTTGGTTCTGAAAGTGACTGCCATGATCAGTGACAATCTCTCTTAGGATGCCGAACCGTGCTATAATCTGGTTAAATAAGAAGAGAGTTGTTGTCTCTCCATCATCCTTTAATGTTGGCATAGCTTTGACCCACTTAGTGAAGTAGTCGACAACTATGATGATATAGTGGTGCCCCATGGCTGACGGGGGGTTGCATGTAGTGTAATCAATCCCCCACTTAGGGAAGGGACCAACTGTGATGACAAGAAACATAGGAGCTGGATGCGCCCTCAACTTCTGAGAGAAGATTTGGCAAGGATGACACTTCTTGACCAACTCAATACAATATTTGATAAGTGTGGGCCAGAAGTAGCCTGCTTGTAAAATCTTTTGGGTTGTTGCCAACCTAGATAAGTGACCGCCACAAGCTCCTGTATGACAATCATTGAGCACTATGACGACCTCCTCATGAGTGAGACATTGACGCAAGACACAGTCTACACCTCTCCGATACAATGTATCATTGAGTATGAGATAGTTCTTATCCTGATGGCGTATCCGTCGACGCTCGTCATGAGAAGCAAAGGTGGGGCACTTCAAAGTCTGGAGATAGATCAGTATATCTCCATACTAGGGGTCTAAAGATTCAATCAAAAAAATATCCCCCCGGATAGGTGATTCCTCAGGCACAACGTCACCTGACTCAACCGGAAGCTCCGAGATAAGTTCTGCGAAGACCAATGACTTTTTCGACTTGGCTGAAATGAAGTCTAAGTCAAATTCTTGGAGGATTACCATCCTTCTACTAATTTTTCCTTCGATAACTCATCGTGTCAACATGTACTGGAATGGATTCACGATGGCAACGACGGTGGTCTCGCGAAACAGAACATAGTGACGGAACCGTTGAACAACATGAACTGCTGCCAACGCAAGTTTTTCGAGATGGGAATAATTAAGTTCCGGTCCTACGAGGCCTTGGCTAAGGTAATAGATCACGTATTCAGAAAACGAATCATCCTCCTTAACTAAAACCATGCCTATGGTTGACTCTGCGGCAGCCAGATATAATAAGAAGTCTTTGTTATAATTAAGTGGTCGTAGCAGAGGTGCGGTAGTGAGGGCGTGTTTTAATGCATCGAAAGAGCGTTAAGCGGATTTGTCCCCAAAAAAGGGAACATCTTTCTTCAGTAAACTCATAAATCCCTTGGTGATTTCGGCATAGTTGGTGATGAAGCGTCGTAAGAAGTTCGCCTTGCCTTGAAG
>ML798492.1:16391-49500 GCA_009831015.1 Picea engelmannii | reverse complement strand
CAAATGTCCTGACGTGATGCAAAAGATGCACTTGTTGGGATTCAAGCGAATCCTAAAGTAGCGACAGCGTTCGAAGATTAGTTAGAGGTGCATAGGATGATCCGTTCGTTTGCGAGAGCGTGATGCTAAATCATCTAGATAGGCCTCGACTATATGTTTGAGGTCGTGAAACACAAAAGACATGGCCCGCTGGAAAGTGGCTCCAACATTCTTGAGGCCAAAAGGCATCTTATGATAGGCGAATGTACCCCATGGACAAATGAATGTTGTTTTGTGTTGGTCCTCAGGTTTGATTTGAATTTGATTATAGCCTGAAAAACCATCCATGAACGAAAAGGCTTCATAACCGACACATTCATCAATGATATGGTCGATGAATGGGGTTGAATAATTATCTTTTGCACATGCCTTGTTCAAATCATGGAAATCGGTACATACACGAATCGTGCCTTGTTTTTTATCGACCAGCACGGGGTTTGACACCCATTGAGTCAAATGAATAGGGTAAATGAACCGTGCCTTGAGAAATTTCTCAACCTCACTCTTGATGGATGTTGCTTTCCTAGGATTAACTGGACGAAGTTTTTGTCGAATAGGCTTAGCATCAGGATACATTGTGATTTCATGTTCAACTATTTTTGGATCGATGCCTGGCATTTCCTCATAAGACCAGGCAAAAAGGTCACAAAATTCTTTGAAAAGATCTGTGTAAATCTGAATCTCTTCGGGGAAGCAATCCACTCCGACGAAGACATTCTCTACGACGCCATGGTTTCGGGAGATGTTGATAGGTATGGTTGTAGCGATAGTCACCATATTTCCCTCAGCATAAATTTCCTGTGTAGCTAAGAGGTTAATAGGACACAGTTGATCTCCCGTAATGGTGATAGTGAATTCTCCTACCTTGATTCGGTGTAAATATAGGAGGAAATATGATCTGTGATGAAGATCTTCCCAAGGTTTTTCTGTACTAGTCATTGCTTCGATTACTACTTCATCCGAAGGCAAGACCAAGTCTAACGAATCGGTGTTGGGGAGAGAACCCTGAGCCCAGATAGGGTCTGGAGGTGGATCCAACTCTTGTGCTGGAGTCAGATCAGGAGTGGTTGAAGCTTGCTGGACTAAAGAGTACACTACTTCAACAGACGACAAGGGCATGGACATGCCAGAGTGCCCCGTCTCATCCATCAAGGATGATGGGGAAGAAAGAATCCATGGATCCTGAAAGTAAGTCATGCAGAATGACAAAACATGAAAAATCTCAGCCTTGTGGTGAGTAGATATAAACTTGACATCATCATGAGGAGGTGGGTAATCGAAAGTACCCATCAAAGATGGGCACAAACCAACTCCTACATTAACGACGTTGGCTTGAGGATTATCAATCATGGGAATCGTGGATGCCCCCAAAACTGGGTCAGGTCTAGAGAAGGACAACTGATCGATGGTCACTATCCGACCTTTGTGTGGAAATAACAAGACTTAGAAAATGATAGCGACCACAGCTTGCATAGAATAAGTCCAACTCCGACCTAACAAGAGGTTATAGTCGAGGGGAACATTGACTACCTCTACTTCAACGCACATTGTCTTCCCTCCTAATTGCACATGGAAAGAAGGAACGATGTCATTTGGTCGGAAAGAACGACCGTCGAATGCAGTGAGGAGAGTCAGTGATGGGGACAAAGCGGGCTGGCCAATGGCCTTCCAACATGCTAATGACATAATGCACGTCGAGGCACCCTCGTCGACCATCGTGAGAAAGATATTGTGTGTAAAAGTTTGCATGGGATGAGCCACTACTATTTGAAATGCTATGTGGTAAGGCAGACGAGGTTTTAAGTCAGTTGTATCTAGCACAATGGTACTCGGGTTACAAGTCTCAGTAGCGCCTAAAGCAGTTAGCAAGGCTTTCCTCTGAGCAGGGAAACTTTGGAGGACCTCCAAAGTGGACATAGCAGAAGGGGTTTGTGATAAATATTCCACCACAGAGTAATTCTGGGTTGATCTTGCATTTGGGTTATGAGAAGCTTTCTCAAATGCACCCTTTAGAATGCGTGTCATTGTTTCTCCCAATGTCTTCTCAATCTGTAGAGGAAGAGATGGGATTTCGGCTTCTTTTTCCTTCTTAGAGGCGCTTGGTTTACTATAGTCATGCATTCTAGTCGTTATTAAAGCATCACCCCTAACCATATATACGTTCGCGGATGAGGAATTGTTTGGAGGAGGGCAGGTTTCCTGGCTGCCCCCTTCGACACTTGTAGAGGCTTGAGTTAAATTTTGCCCATGCTAAAAGGGATTAGTCAACACGGCTTGTTGTTGCTATGTGACAAACTTTTGGGCCTCTGCAAGTCGAGGAAAAATATGGGTCGGGTGGTCTTCCGCACACAAGTTGCACGGATACCTCGCCTTCCGTTTTTCCGTGGTGCCCTCGCCAGCATTATCAGTGGGTTTTTTCTTCCCTTGAGGCTACTGGGGGGCCTTTGGGTTAGTCGTCTACACGGAGTGTACTTCCGACATTTGGGTAGGACAAGCAACCAAAGCAGTATTCTAGCTGGGCGTTGAGTGTTGTATAGATAACTGTTGCAATTGCTTTGTCAATTGCTCAGCGGGCTTAGTTTGTGCTGAACCAACAATACCATTGGCATGTGGCCCAACTCTCTGTCTAGTTTTATCCAGTATTGATCATGGAGCATCTGGTAGGATGTTGTATAATAAACCAGACTAAGAGTAGATAAGCTCAAATTGTTGAGCCCTCATGATGGCATCTTCTTCGGAGAAAACTCTTGAAGTTGCGACGTCTTTGGATAGTTGTGGGACTAAAGACTTAAGGAACCACTCAAGCAGGAATTCTAGTGGGACTGGTACTTTGATTAGACTCTTTTGGCGTCTCCACTCTCTGATATGATCAGAGATATGGTCTACTGTCGTCTGTTCTAAATTGGCTAGCAATTATGTGCCTGCGTCGTATCTCACAGGTAACTGGAAATGGTTAAGGAAGGCCATCGCCAGTTTGCCAAAAGAAGAATATCTTGAGCGATCAAGCTTGATGTACCATTTCGAGGCACTCCCGATAAGAGTGCATTGAAACAATCGCAACTGGATGGAGTCATCTTTCAATGAGTTAGATGAACACCAAAGATGGAAATTAGTCATGTGATCACCCAGATCTTTGTTAGGCTTGGCCTCGAACTTTGAAATGTCTGAAGGAAACTTCGTTGGAATAGGAGGCCAACGCAGATCGTGACGGATAGGATCATTTAACAACCTTGTCAAATCTGGCAAGTGTAACGTCACCAGGAATGGTAGTTTGGGTTGTTGCTGATAGCCTGGGAAAAAGGGTCCTGGAGTTTGACTGGCACCAGGTTGCCAGGAAAACTTTGGCTGCTGGCCTGAATTCTGGTAGAAACCATGGCCCTGACCAGCATAAGGATTTTTCATTTGTGGAGACATCATTGGTTGATTCCCCATAAAGGACATAGGATGTTGGGCATTCATCATGTTTGAAGGACTTTGGGAAGGATTACCCCATGTCAGTCCTGCTGGGAGAGGCATAGAATTTTTTCCAGGGTTCCATTAACTGTGGAAAGAATTACCCCAGAATGACATTCCAGAGGAAGGAATGGATCCTTGTCCTAAGTTCCAAGGTCCTGGTATATGTGCCCTCAGCGCAAGAATAGTACCCTACGTTAGAGTAGACTGTCCAAAAATGGGAGTTCCCCTAGATGGGAAAGTAGTGGATACGAAAGTGTTGTTACCAAACGTCCTGTTCCAAACAAACGGTGATGAACCTACCGACAGATTTTGCGCAGGTGTTCCTTGACTCCCGGCTCCAAATGAACTTGTGCGTGCAGGCTGCTCGACGGACTGCTGATGCAGACCACCAAGCGAAGGGGACGAAGGAGAGATATGACCTCTAGCGTAAGGAAAAGGATTGAAAGGGACAGAAATTCCCCCAAGTTGACCTTACAGAGGAGCGTTAGAGCTCCCTTCCCCCAGACCCAAAGTCTGTAAAGTGGAGTAAGTGAGTGCAGGACTTGTGCTCGAACTAGGCATACCGTATGAGAACGGAGGTCCTATTGCACTAGGTGTGAAGGGAGGTGTGGCCGTTGTGATAGATGGGGATGGTCCACTGTGCAATGTAGTTGTGGCTAAGACTGTAGTGGCTTGGACCGATGACGACAAGTTAGGATATGCTTCTCCTGTGGTGACAATGGTGATGGGAATAGAAGAATTCCCAGAGGAAGTAATAGCATTTGTTGCAATAGCTATGTGAGGCACTGACAAGCGTTCATAAAATAGGATTGGTACACTGACCGATGGCCAAGTATCAGTGGTTGGGGTTTCAACTGAGCCAATATTGGTGGTTGATTCCTTCGGGAGTTGTTCGGGCTCAATGGTTTGTAACCCGGTTGCTTCGAAAGACCCTCGTTGGTCTAGCTTTTGCCTCAATGGTGGCGGGGGTGGCTCCAGTATAACCGGCAGCAGGCCCTAAAGCCTTCATGACCGGAAAAGCTCGGGATCCTCCACTGTGTGAGAAGATCCAAGACATGCTAAGGTATTCTACACGTGCAAACAGTAACACACACTAAAAAAATAAGCCCCTAAGAGATAAATCAAGCAAACACTAAACTAGTTGGAAGAACAGTTACAACAACCAACACTAGAGCAGCTTACCATTGCATGTGCGACTCGAATACGGAAGCACCCTCTGGGTATACTCTACAAAGCGTGGCCTGATGTCTTCCCTAGGTATCGCGGTATACCCCCGTCGTCACTTGTGTATGTCCCTAAAAAGATTGACAACTAGTTTTCCAGCACGCGAACAGTCACCAGGCGAGTAGACCACAATGAGCAGGGTATCAAGCCCGAAACCTGTCAAGAGTATCGAGAGAAAATGTTCCGGAAGACAACTGAGGACCTCGAACGGATTCGAGACCCACGAAGCCCCGTGGTAAATGAAAATGACAGAATCCCTCAACAAATCCTCAATATGTGTTCTCCACTACGCTTGGTCTGGCTTTGGAGGGGTTATCTCTGCTACCTTTCCTTACGCGACCTCGTGTTTAGCCCCTGTGTTAGAGGGCGGTCCTGGATAAATTCCACATAACTGGACTTCGACACTCCCTATCACAGACTCCAATGTTTGAGTTTGAGTGGCCTTGGAGAGTTTCCTCTCCAACCTAATCCAAGGCCCTAGTCCTGAACTAGTGTATGAACCCTACAAACAAAAGTCTAATAGATTTTAAATTAGTGTTTATTTTATAGGATTTTTTACGTCACAGGATATGAAGGTGAAACTGATGATGTGTAAAGACTCAAAGAAAAAGCGAATGAGAAAATGCTGGAAACAAAAACTTTTACAAAAATGCAAAAATTAGCAACTTTTCACAAAGAAAGACTTCTTTTTCTTTTCAATTTTTCTAAGATTTCATGCAGCAACCATAAAAGAATTTCACTCAATCTGCGAGCTACTTATGCTCTAAATGCACTGCAAAAACTTATGAACAAAAAGACTTCTTCCTAGCTATTGATGCAGAAACACGATTTTCAAGCAAAGAGGAAAATGAAAAGAATTTTTTTATTTATTTAAGTGCTAAATGAAACAACAAAGGAAAAATGCCGACAAGCACAAAACCAAGAAAACAAGACAAAATTCTGTCTTAAAGTGCAGATCGCAAAGAATCGAAGTAAGGACACTCAATGGCAATTAGGAAAACAACGATTCTTACGCTTGTCTAAAAACCATAAAACAATTTTTTTTTTTTCTTCTATAAGAAAAAGTAGGCTAAGGGTAAGAGGCCCTAACCTACTGACTGTGCAACCCTAGACTCAAACCCCTGAGAGGAACACTTTTCACCACAAGAAGGGATGACTTCCCCCACCCTGATTGAAAAGCTCCCAGTCAAGCCCGCTACTGTCACTGAAACAGCACGCGTGCAAACTCGTGTTGAGCTCTCACAGAGCGCGGGTACCCGTGGGCTGCACTTGCACAGGCCGCGTGTATGTATAAACTCTAAGACGAAACCAAACACAGGTAGCCCATACCTGGAAGAGGCCTCTGGTATTGACAACCAGGGTATCTTAAAGGCTTGGATGCTTCTTCTTTAATAGAAAAGAAAAATAATTGCAAGAAATAGCAAACACAATAAAGCAGACTGAGATAAGACTGTGAACCAACAAGACTCAGACAGGATCCAGAAATCCCCCTAAGAATGTATAATTCTGAAAGGGGAGAGGGGACTGCCTCTTAAGCTCTCTGACTCCTACATGCTACTGAAACCTCTACATAAATCATTCACACACGTGTTGTAGAAGGTTAGGGCGCGGTTTACACGCGTGCAGGCCTTCTGCAGGCTGTGTGTACCTCTGTGTGTCCCAATAATTATCATCAAGCAATAGTCAAGGAAAAACTGGTATAAAGAACCAGGTTCCTTGCTAGCTCTGACCTAACAAAAAAGAGAAAAACAAAGAAACAGAAAATCTAATCCCTTGAACTACCCAAAAACCTCAACTAAATCCAGAAACCCTAAAGAGTAAGATCCCCAGTGGAGTCGCCAATTCTGTTGTTGGGAAATAATACCCTACGAACTAGCAAACTAGGGTCGGATTTGCATGCATATTTTGACCTCAAAGAAATGACCTTTTAACCTACCACCCCAAAACTTAAACCCCTCTTTCAAGACACATGCATGGAAAGGAACTACTAACCTTTTTACTGATGTTTGGTGTAGATCCTCTGTTGCGCTTTTCCCGCTTACTTGCGCTGCTCCTTCCAAAGTTAACCTGCAATCAAGACAAAACACTACGCATGCATGCTATTTTTCTACTTGAGGGTTAGAAATTAAGAATAAATGGCACAAATCATAAATAACTCATGCATTGGGACAGGAAAAGTATTCTTTTATTATTTTCAAAAATGAATCAACTTACAATCAAAGTCGAGACCGTCCACTGCTCCTTGATCCTGATCCTGGGCTCCTCCTCTTCTTTGTCCTCCAACTGCTTTGCGTTAATTCTCCTTAGGCTTGAGGAAATGATAAAGGGTTGGGAAAAACGGATTCGGCAAATGGGCAGAGTTTCTTTGCTATATTTTTCCTCCTCCAACTAGTACCCCTACCCCTTCTTTTATAGGCTAGAATGAGCTAGGGTTTTGGACAAACTCTCGGCCATGCATGGCTGGGAGTTTCAGTTAACTGACCCATATCTTTTTGTCTCGTCGGTAACTTTCTTGTTTTTGTGCTTTGTTACGTAAACGCGGGCTGTAGTAGGCCTGCCAGCATTCCAACGCATGCAGTAGTAGGCCTGCCAGCGTTCCAACGCATGCAGTAGTGGGTTAGGGCGCATGTGTCTTAACTCAAAAGTATTTTCAAAGAGGTTTCTCAGAAAATGCTTTGGCAATGAAGGGATATGAGTTGGCCTGATGCCAGGTAAGCATGCGTGGTGCAATTTAGGGTTATAACAGAGAGGCCTCCCTAAAATCATTAAGGCTGGATAGGATATAGTAAGCTTCTCGAACCGTGGGGACCCCCATCGTCATGGTATTATTAATGAATTGGTTTTGCAAGATGGGAGGCTGCAAACCATGCATGGAAAGGCCTTTAAATGAGACATCATTGATGGTTGCTTTAATATATCAACTAAGACCCTCTGCCATGATGAAAAAAAGGAAGGGGGAGAGGGGGTTTCCATGTCGAATACCATGAAAGGTAAATAAGGGATTGTAGGGAACACCATTGACCAGGATGGAGAAGAAAGCCAAGGAGGTAAGATTCATGATCCAATTGGACCAAATTTCACTAAATCCAAAGGAGAGAAGGAGGGATCTCATGTACTTCCAACTTAGTTTATTAAAGGATTTAGAGAGGTCTAACTTAATGAGCATCCTAGGGGAGCCATAGGATTTCAAGGAGTAGATAATCTTATGGTCTAGAATAATGCTATCCATGACTTGACGTCCCTCCACATAGCTTGACTATTTATGTGAGATAATAAAAGAGAGAAGGGTCTTGGTTCTAAGATAAATTACCTTAGTGATGATTTTGTAGATGAAATTACAAAGTGCAATTGGGAAAAACTACTTGTGATTCGAAGCTTCCTCCTCCTTGGGGATTAAAGTGAAAAAAAAGGCATTGAGAGTAGGGAGAAAATATCCAAAGCCGTGAGAGTCCTCAATCATATGCCAAACCTCCTCTTTGACTAGGTGAAAAAAAATGATAAAAACATTTTGTGGTGAAGACATCCGGTAGAGGGGATTTACCAATGTGAATCTTCTTGATAGATATATTGACTTCCTCCAGGGTTAAGGACCATGTAAGAAAGTAGCATTCTAGTCTATTGTTACTAGAGCTAGGATATTTCTGGTTATTTTTTCAATGGCTATGAACCTATCTTGGAAAGGTTATGTGAGAATAAATTGATAGTAATTAATCAAATCCTGATTTATTTTTTCATGTTCTGTGATATTCTAACCTTGTTCAATTTCCATGGAGAAATTTTTAGTTTTTTCCACTTCTTTGAGATAGTGTACCCTTAATTTTTGATACCAGAGGGTTTCCTCTTGGGGATGTATTTCTTCGAGCTTCTATTTGACTTGTTCCTCTTCCTCTTTTAACTAGTATGAGCTTCCTTGTAAGAGGATCTCATGTTGAATATTCTTCATCCACTACTCCGAGGATCACTGGGATTGAAAAATATTGTCAAAAGTGTGCTTGTTCTAGTCTTTGGGATTCAATTTGAAGTTATTCAACTTCTACTGGGATATATACATCAATGTGCCATGAGGAATAACTACATATTCCCACCAATATTGGACACTCTCTTAAAATTTTGGATGAGTTAACTAGAATATTTCAAACCTGAAAGGATTGCACCTGGGAGTGCTTGAGATGTTTATTCATAGTTGTACAGTGAGAATGTTAGATTCCATACAATGGCCTTCCAACATCAGGTTTTTTGAGACTGAGAATCAATTTAGATGAAAACAAACTTGTTGGGATCTCAAGTGCCAATTGCAAGATGTGAAATCACCATTAATGTTTCCAATATCTACTATTTAGGAAGCCTCGATGAAATCCTTAAAGTCCAAGTTGTTTTTGTCTAATCTGGGAATATCACCCCTATTTTATGCAAGGGAGAGGATAATGTTAAAGTCTCCTCCAAGGATACATATATTATTTTGGATGATGTCCTTCACATATTTCAAGTTCTTTAGAAAATTGGGTTTCTCCAAAGACGTAGGTGGTCCATATACATTGGTGATGTACCCTTGATTATTAGAACCAATGGCTCTGTAACGTGCTGATATGGTCCATTTAGAGGTAAATAAAAGATCAAGAATCATATTTTTAGGGTTCCAAACAATCGAAATCCCCCCTATTGATCCTTTGGATTCAATATTAACATAATCACCTTACCATCAACACCATGCGAGTATGGATTTTCCATCCACATATGCACATTTGGTTTCCTACAAAAGTAAGATATCTCAACTCTCTTCCATTATACCATTTATAAGGATTCTACGTTTACTCCCTTTTTTAAGGCCCCTTATGTTCGAAGAGATTATATTCATGAAGAAGATGGAGGGGAAATGGGGAAGAATCTCTTAGTGAGAAACTAGATCTGTCCTAAATTAACCATATAACTACCCAATTCTTGAATTAAATGTTGGGTGGGATTTATATGATCCAGGTGGATATTGGTTGTCACCCACCTCTTCCAGCTGGCTCACATACAACTTTCATATCGATAGTTTTTTTTTTTTTTATCTTAGTAATTTTTTCTAGCTCTTCATGTCCAAAACATATGGGGCCATTTTGAGGCCCTAAATAATGTTCTTTGGGCCCACCACAGTGACACTATAGACATAGTCACAATGTGATGAAATAATATGTATTCCTCAGACAAAAATTTCCAACGAGATATCGTGCACCTAAAACAGAGATCGTATGCAAGCGTTACGACACCGTGAAGTTGATGTACCAACGTACCCCAACGGGGCCCACATGACTTTTGGCACTTCATCTTCTAGGGTTAGATTTTTGGATGTCTAGGGTTTTTTCATTAATGTTCTATGTAAAGAGGCCTTTGGGATCTCATTGTACTCATATTCTTTTGAATGAGCATATATGTCACATCTCTTCTTAGAGATACGTTTCCACCATTCTAGCAATCTTTTTTCATTCTTCATTTTTACAGTTTGAGCATATTTTTTATTTAATAGAAGTCAAGTTTTACTGTATCTCTGTTATTTTTCATTGTATCTCTTTGTTAATGTTATAGATATATGTTTTCATTTTTTTCGTTCATAGATACAGATCATTCTACCTATTCTTTTCTCTTTTTTGAATGATTTATGAGGATCTTTGTGTGGATCTGAATGGATTCCAAACCTCATGCCAGATATGGAAGTGGTGTTGGAAGTGGAGTTGAGGTATAATTTTTGGACCTTTTGAAGCTACTCCAGGGGAAGTTATAACATTTATTACTTGTGATAAGATTCTTCAAGATGCACTAGATCAATATCTACTAGTTCATTCTCATCTAGTTCTATCTCCATTTCGCCTACTTCTTCTATGACTTGATCTTCCCCCATGGGATATGCATTCAAGTTATGGACTATCTACTCCAACTCTGGCTCTAGGTTCACCTTTTATTTTCCATGAGTATTCTCCTGACTATATTGATGAGAAACCTTTACTCGATCAAGAGAAACTTGGACATGGTTCAGGATATAAAAAGAATTTATAGTTGATAGAGTCTTGGAGGGTATAGAGCTTTTATTTTTATGGTTTTTACATCATTTCCCTTAGACCCGGGTGAAACCATATTTAATTATTTTAGATGATACAACCATAGAACTTGGAGGTTCATTGAGAGTACAATCTCTAAATAAATAGCCATGCTCGTGACACTTCCTGCATCTAAAGGATATGTGCTTGTATTCTATGGTTTGAATCCATTCCTCATCCTCATAGTATAGGAATATAAATACTAGTAGGTTATTGTAGATGTTCATATAAACACATATTTGATCATGGGAAGTGTAGCGACACTGACATGTTGCTTAAACTAACTTGACAAAGATTCCTAGAGTTTTTCCTATCTCAACTAGTATCTATCGTAGCTAGAATTCTTGTGGGATTGATTGGGTTCTGATCCAAATAGGATCATAGGTGAAATATTATTTTTCTAGGATGAATCATTCAGTACAATATCTTAAATAAAGTCCATCCGAGTTAAAAAAATAGGGCTCATCCTCAAAGATCTAGTCCTTATCTTCCATATTTTCAAGGATTACAGTGAAGAAACCCTTAGAGCCTAATTGGATATCAAAATTGCCTTTGGATTTCCACCACATATAGATACATTTGATTAGATCTCCTTTTGAGGGCCATAGACCTAAAAATTTCCCAATGAGAGTGTCATCCCTCATATATTCAACGTTTTCTCCTACTCATGTGGAACTGACTACATACCTTGGTGTCGTAGCAACTTGAGGGATTCATTTACCAGGTTCCCATGCCTAAGACACTTTTGGACGGGAATATTCATCCTCAAATTACATTTCCTTTCCCTTGTTCGATTCCTCATGGTAGGACTTGTTATCCCCTAGGCTAGGGATAAATAAGGATATTATACCTCGAGGCCTACATGTTCTAGACAAGGAGTACCAAGAGCCATATTGACTTGAGCCTAGCCCTAGAGGGCCCATATTTCTTCTTCAACACCTCCACCTTGTCAACAACAACAACATCCATCCCATTGGCCTGGTCCTTCAGCAGCAGTGAGTCTTTCTCCATGAGGTAATGAGTCTGGGTATCATGGTACATGTCACTTTGATTCTCAAAACATTTGAATAAGTGAATTTAATTATTTTTACTTCTAACGTGTGTTTGGAACTTATGCCTTTCCACTTGTCCACACCTAGGGAGAATGACAAGATGCCCTAGCAAGTTGGTTCCCATAGGGTTTAATTTTCCACTGGGTGGGTTCATGAAAGGTCATTGTTCGTTCCCCACATACTTACCACTTTTTAACTTTTTCCCTCTCATCCATCCCATACATTGGTTCAGGCACTAGGTTTTCCAAGATATCAAAGGCTTGTACCTTACCTTGTGGGAAGAGGGGGAGAAAGGCCCAGAGGGTAAAAGTAGCTGGAAAAATATAAAATACAAAATAACAAAACCTTCATATGCTTCTTCCAGGGATCCTCTAGAAAGAAATAAAAGGATTCTCAAAAAGAAATAAAGGGACCCATAAAATAATAAAATGAATACCTAGTTGGAGGATAGGGGGTCTCATCTCGAGCCAACCTATTATGTCCATGGGCATGTAGTGGTATGACACTACAATTTAGCTGGTTACCACGCTAGGGTAGTGGCTCTTGGTGGCATAGCCAAGAGAAATGGGGTATCATCAAGAGCAAACCTTCTCATCTCTGTGAAATGCTTGTGGTTAGCAATGTCACCACTGGTCACCATGTCGGGTAGTGTTCCCTAACTAGTCTCTTGAAATAAAAAAAAATAAGATAAAAATATGAAAGGAATTGAATGGGCTTGGAAACATTTGCATCCATGACAAGGTTCAACTCACCCTCTTCAGAGGCACCCACAGGTAATACATACATTCCCCTTTCATCACTGCACCCATTGCTCAAACATCCCTCACCACCTTATCCACTTGCATGGCCTATATGTGTGTTCACCTAGAAACAACCCATGTCCAATGAGAATTATCCCAATAGGACCTCCTAACGTCCTCACCAAACCTCACTTGTAGAATAACATAACGTCTTTGAGAAATTGTCTAGGTAAGGGGGGTTTTATGCACATGTTTAGATAACTTGATTATTAGATGTGATTGACATTGCTATGATCCATGGGACTTATGAGCCCATGGAGGGCGTACTTTTTTTTTTTTCAGGGCCATGCCCGACGGAAAGGTACATGTGGTAAGATGATTAGTTCGGAGCTCCATAGGGCTAAAATCCCACTAGATGGATGTTGAGACCTGAGCTGGGGGAAAAGACACATCAAAGGTTTTTAACAGAGAAAGAGGAGGTCATTCCACAAGAGACATCATGGCAGGCCTAGACCTAGGGGGGTCTTTTCCTCCTAGTATTATGTAGGCCTTGGAAGGCCCATGACATCACATCTGTGACCCTTGATGTCACCCAATATTTTATGGACAATTTGGAGGTAGTTGTGTTCCAAGTGGCACATGTGGCTTGATCCAGGGGCCTTGGGAGGCCTAACGTTTTTCTCTTGGAGGCCAATGTTTCACCAGAGAGGCTTAATGTGACCCTAAATGGTCATGACATCATCTTTTCTTCTTGATTTAGGGTTTTAATTTGTCATTTAATGTAAAAACTAAATATTACATGTAAACTAGCCATGTCGGCCTTTTTGATCTAATTTTGGTCATTGTGATTGTATAAGTAAGTGATTTTCCCTTGAATTATGTCATCATATTTCACTCACACTTAAGTGAGGTCTAAAATTTTCACCCTAATTAGGGTTTCGTGGATGAATTTAGTGTGCACTTATTGAAGGAGGGTATTTTTGGTGTGTTTTAGCATTTTTCTTGGTAGAAGTCTTTAACTAGGCCTATTGCTAGATGATTCTTCGTGAATGTAAGTAAATTTTCTACAATTATTCTTCATTGAATGGCTATGGTTGTATTTATCTTTAATTTATTCTAATATTATGAAATTTCTAGCTTAAAACCCTAGGAGGATAAAGAACATTTTATTGTTCTTTCCTTCATAACTTTCACTTACTATATTATGCTAGAAAACCGATTTTATTGAATATTTTTGCTAGAGGCCTTGCCATTACAATACCCTAGCATAGAACCTTTTCTTCATCCAGCCGTCATCTTTTTCATCTTTGAGATAAAGAAGGAGTAAAACCGCTAGGTCCTAGGGTTAGCTACTTCCTAGTGGCCATTTTCCCCCTAAGGTCTAGTCATTGAATCCTTGGGCTACCAAGACTTCAATCATGAACCTTATTGTCTCTATCTTTCTTATTACCAATTTATTTCTTCAAGATTTCTGCTACCAAAAGAGACACCATTTACTCTAAAAGCAATGATCTAAGCCTTGTACTTGAGTGATTGATAAAAAATACTCTCAAAACATTTACCTTAATCTCTCTACTAACTCTTACTAATGCTAGAATAGACTAATCTACTAATCTACTTTCCAATGTTACAAAAGTAAGCTACAACCATCTGGTGCAACATTAAAAGCACCTAAAATCAATTGGAAAGTTGATTTATACACTGCCTAATTTTCTTCTGACAAATGTTAGTACTTTGGTATTAATGAGTGATTATTTTGGGTCATTTTGAATCTCTTCCAAGGCATTCATTGTGAATCTATTATCTTATAAACATTTTTGTTATAAAATTCTATTTTATAACAAAAATGTTTATAAGATATTCAGAAAAGAACAGAAAAGATACAATGGAAAATACAAACATTACACAGAGATTTTTCACCTGGAAACCCAAACCGGGAAAACCAACATATATTATATTCATACATTGTTTTACATTGTTTACAATACAATATACATATAGGAGCCAGAGGCATCCAAAACCCTAACCCAATGACCTGGATTAGTTCAAAACCCTAATTCCTTAACCGTAAATAGAAAACCATTGGCAAAAAACCATGTGCCGAAAAAAGCACCTAATATCATGTGGTCCCAGAAATATGTCATCCCGGTAATATGTCGTCTTGGAAATATGTCATCCTGGAAATATGTCATCTCGGCGGAAATATATCGGCCCAAAAAAAAAATATTCGGGGGAGCTGCACCCAAACCCCCGCCGAGGGGGCTCCGCCCCACTGCACCCCCCTGCACGCTCGGCGCTGACGCTTAGACACTACTACTCATGCAAAGTATATAAAACATACCCAAAACTTTCAACTTGTTCACACTTGGGGGGAATGAAAGGATGCCCTAGCAAGTTGTTTCCCATAGGGTTTAAGTTTCCACTGGGTCGGTTCATGAGAGGTCATCGTTCGTTCCCACCATACTTACCATTTTTCATCTTTTTCCTTCTCTTTCATCCTATTCATTGGTTTGGGCATAGGTTTTTCCAAGCTAGAAAAGGGTTGTACCCTACCTTGTGGGAAGAAGGGGCTAAAGTCCCAGAGGGTAAAAGTAGATGGAAAAAGATAAAATCCTAAATAACAAAACCTTCAGATGTTTCTCAAAGGAATTCGTGAGAAAGCAATAAAAGGATTCTCAACAAGAGATAGAGGGACCGGTAAAATAATAAAATGAAGAACTAGTTGGAGGATAGGGGGTCTCATCACGAGCCAACCTATTAGGTCCATGGGCATGTATCGATATGAAACTACCATTCAACTGGTCACCACACCAGGGTAGTGGCTCTTTGTGGCTTAGCTAAGAGAAAGGGGGTCTCATCACGAGTCAACCTTCTCATCTCCTTGAAATTATTGTGGGTACCATTGTCACCATTGTTCATCACGCCATGGAAGTGTCCCCTAACTAGTCTCTTGAAAGAAATATAAATAGGAAAAAAAGATAAAAGGCATTGAATGGGCTTGGAAACATTTGCATCCATGACAAGGTGAAAATCACCCTCTTTAGAGGAACCCATAGGTAAGCCATACATTCCCCTTCCATCACTGCATCCATTTCTCAAACATCCCTCACCACCTCATCCACTTACATGGCCTGAATTTGTCTTCACCTGGAAACATCCCACGTCTAATGAGAATTATCCCAAAAGGACCTCTTGACGTCCTCTCAAAACTTGGCTTGTAGAATAGCATAACGTCTTTGAGAACTTGTCTCAGAAAGGGGGGTTTTATGCACATGTTTAGATAACCTGATTATTAGATTTGATTGACATTGCTATGATACCTGTGACTTATGATCCCATGGAGGCCACACCTGTTCTTATTCCAGTTCCACACCCAACATATAGGTACACATGGGGAGATGAATAGTTTGGACCTCCATAGGGATAAAATACCACCAAATAGATGTTAAGACCTTAGACGAGGGCAGAGACTTATCAAAGGTTTTCACTAGAGAGAGAGGAGGATGTTACACTAGAGATAGGCTAGAAGGCCTGGACCCTAGGTGGTATTTCCCTCCCACTATGATGTAGGCCTTGGAAGGCCCATGACATCACCTATGTGACCCTTGACATCACCCAACGTTTGATGGCCACTTTGGAGGCAGTTTTGTTCCAAGTGGCACGTGTGGCTTGATCGAAAGGCCTGGGGAGGCCTAAAGTTTTGCTCATGGAGGCCAACGTTTCATGAGAGAGGACTAACGTCACCCTAAAAGGGCATGAAGTGACCTTTTCTGCATGATTTAGGGTTTTAACTTTTCATTTAATGTAAAAACTAGATATTACATGTAAACTGGCCACGTTGGCCTTTTTGATCTAATTTTGGTCATTGTGACTGTATAAGTAAGGGATTTTCCTTTGAATTATGTCATCATCTTTCACTCACACTTAAGCGAGGTCTAAATTTTTTTCCCTAATTAGGGTTTCTTGGATGAATTTAGTGTGCACTTATTGAAGGAGGCTATTTTTGGTGTGTTTTAACATTTTTCTTGGTGGAAGTCTTTAACTAGGCCTATTGCTTGATGATTGTTGGTGAATGTAAGTAAATTTTCTATAATTATTCTTCGTTGAATGGTTATGGTTGTATTTGTCTTGAATTTATTCTAATTTTATGAAATTTCTAGCTTAAAACCCTAGGAGGATCAAGCACATTTTATTTTTCTTTCCTTCATAACTTTCACTTACTATATTATGATAGAAAACCGATTTTCTTGAAGATTTTTGCTAGAGGCCTTGCCATTACAATACGCTAGCATAGCACCTTTTGTTCATCTAGCCACCATCTTTTTCATCTTTGCGCTAAAGAAGGAGTAAAACCTCTAGGTCTTAGGGTTAGCTACTTCCTAGTGGCCATTTCCCCTCGAAGGTCTAGTCATTGAATCCTTGGGCTACCAAGACTTCAATCTTTAACCTTATTGTCTCTATCTTTCTTATTACCAATTTATTACTTCAAGATTTTTGCTGCTAAAAGAGACTCCATTTACCCTAAAAGCAATGATCTAAGCCTTGTACTTGAGTGATTGATAAACACTACTCTCAAAACATTTACCTTAATCTCTCTACTAACTCTTACTAATGCTATAATAGACTAATCTACTAACCTACTTTCCAATGTTACAAAAGTAAGCTACAACCATCTATTGCAGCATTAAAAGCACCTAAAATCAATTCGAAAGTTGATTTATACATTGCCTAATTTTCTTCTGACAAATGTTAGTACTTTGTTATTAATGAGTGATTATTTTGGGTCATTTTGAATCTCTTTGAAGGCATTTATTGTCAATCTATTATCTTATAAACATTTTTGTTATAAAATTCCATTTTATTCATCATATATAACATATTTTATTTTATTGATAAAGTTCATGGTTTTATGAATTACTAACGACAAGTTGTGCTTGCAAAAGATATCTTTTATTTTTTATTTTTTCTGGGCAGGTACATCTAAGCACTTCATTACTTCATTGGTTAAAACCCCAGAACTTTCTGATCAGTGTGACTTGTGAGAGGGTATATTTTCATAGACACTTTAACCTTTGACCTCTCAAAACCCAAGGTCACCGGGGATGTCTCCCCTAGGCCATCAACCCTAAATAGAAATAGGTATCATGTTGAGGTGACAGTGATAGGATAACCTCTCGTTACACCAATTTTCCTTCCCGTAACCTTTTCCTTTGGAATAATTACAAATTGTGCGATAACATTTTGGTGTCATTGTCAGGAAACACTGAGTCAATTCTCCTCAAAGAATACACTTCTCGATAAGCCTTTCCACAAAATACTTTACTTTTCAAAGCTTACCCGACGACTCCATGAATGTTGATCTTCTCATCCCTTTGATAATTTGAAAAAAATTATCTACCGACTCCCCTAATGAAAAAACCAACCATGAATTCTCAATTGGACCCATGAAACTTCAAACCTTTAGACATGAGTAAAATCCTTGGATACCCTTGACAAATGCCCGCAAAGTATGAGAAATGGCTCCCTAAATTCCTTGGTAGTGATGGGGAGAGAGTCGACTATCACATGAGTCATTTTTGGGCTTTCTTTAAACTCCATCCTATCAATGATTATGCTCAGGATTTGGAAATGAAACATTTCTCTACCACTCTTCATGGAAATGATAGGAAATGGTATGACACTCTCCTTGATGCTAGCATCACGTCTATGTACCAATTAGAAGAAACCTTTCTCAAAATATGGGGTATTAAATTGGAAGATATCCAAACATTATTGAAAATGCTCGACTATAGAAAACAAACTTAGAATCAGATTGTCAGGGAATTTTAGGATAAGTTTGAGAACTTGCTATATTAGATTCCTAGAAGCCATCATCCTGGAGACAAGTATCTTGTTTATCTCTATACCAATGCACTCTTAGTGCATTTAGGTTTCCTCCTCAATAAAAAGGGGCCAAAAATGATTGATGATGCCTATTACATGGCCATGCAAATCAAGGAGAATATCTCTTTTTCCAAGAGAAAACACATCTTCTCTCTAGAAACCAAAGTTGATGACCCCAAAGATACTCTTAGTCTAGAGAGATTAATTTCCCATGATATCTTTGAAAGAAGGGAACAAGTCATCAACCAACAATAGGTTGAGGAGAGTGATCCTAATGAGGTTTTCCAACCCCATGAATAAGGGAAATAATTTATTCATTCTTCTACCAAAGATAACAAATATGTGGTTAAAGAGCGAGAGCCTGGAGAAGGAGAAATGGAATCCTTGGGCAAGGTAGATCCTCCTTCTTGTACAATTGAATATGTAGAAGCAGGTTTTCCATTTGATGAATTTAACCAACTACTTGAAGATCCTGGAAAATAATAAGTAAGCAAGGTGAGTTGTTTCCCTTTCCAAATTTTTAATGATTCTATATCTTATGATGTGGAAAGAGAAGAAGTGTTGGATGTTTTTACCCCTTCATGCTATAATGAAGATGATGATTTTGTTGATATTATCGAAGAGTTAATACATGTCATGAAGCGCAATTGGGATGTGACTGGATATGATGGGGATCGTATTTATGACATTGAGGGTCATATCCAAAATTTGCCTTTATCATTATCACATGAAGTTACTAATAAATTTGACATTTGGCAACAAGGGCATGACATGATTACAATTTTTTTTTAGACACCCAACGATGACCTGATGCTATGCTTTCCTAATAATTTTAAGCCATACCTTAAGGACTTTGATGATTTTTCCTTTGAGCACTTGGATTTATTCTATGAAGAAAATTATCAACCATCATTGTACTCAGATCTTGATAAGATTGAGGAGGTTTCTTTCCTGAAGCATGATACTTGTGATAAGATTTTCCACTTCCCTTTGATTACTTTACCTCGCTATGTCACTAAAGGTATGGTTTGGAAACATGTTCCTTATCCCAAGTCTTCTGTAGGACAAAACTTCCTTTTCTAGTTTAGGCGAAGGTTGAGTACCTTAAAAAGAGGCTTACTATCACAATCTTCCAGCTTCCCCTTAATAAATTTTTAGTCATCCTCAGGGTTCTTGCTAGTCCATTCCCAGGCCTTAGATTGTGAAGACATTTGAGGTATCCAACATTGAAACTCTTCGAGTTATTATTTTTAACCTTTGACTTATCAAAATCCCTTTTTGATATGGATTGAGCACCCTCCTAATAGTATGACTTGGCACCACTTTTTCCCTCCCACCCGCCTTGTTCTAGACCTTGCAATTTCCAATGAAACAATACTTTTTCTAACTCATGCTATTTTCTTGGTTAACTTATTGTTTCTTTGGTTTATGATGAAGTATTGTGAGACATTTCTAGGATGGTTTCACTGGCTATTTGACTACAACTAGCATTGAGACAACAGGTAAGTAGAGTTAAGTAGGTAGGCATTTGCATTCATTGTATATATTATTTTCATTTCATGATAGAGTAGTTATATTTCCATTTGTATATATTCTTGCTTATTTTCATTTTCTGTACCATATATGATCTAGGGGTGATATCACCTCCCAAAATGATTAGTAATGATTTTTTTTTAGATCTAGTAGATCACAGGTCATGCCAGAGATGTTGAGGTTCTCGTCCGCTCTACGATGAGTGCATGTCCTCGAGTTGGAGCGAGATGTTATCCCCTATCCTAGGGATAACTAAGGAGATTATGCCTCAAGGCCCATAGGTCCTAGACATGGAGAACCGAGAGCCATATTAACTTGAGCCTGGCACTGGAGGGTGCATATTTCTTCTTCAGCGCCTCCTCCTTGTCATCAGCAACAACATCCATCCCATCAGCCTAGTCCTTCAACAACAATATATCTTTCTCCATGAGGTAATGAGTCTGTGTATCATGGTATGTGTCACTTTTATTCTCAAAACATTTGAATATGTGTATTTAATTCTCTTTAATTCTAATGTGATCTTGGACCTTATGCGGCATGCCTTTCCACTTGTCCAGACTTGGGTGGAATGACAGGATGCCCGAGCAAGTTGTTTCGCATAGGGTTTGAGTTTCCACTGGGTGGGTTCATGAAAGGTAATCGTTCGTTCCCACTAGACTTACCACTTTGCATATTTTTCCCTCTCATCCATGCCATTCATTGGTTTGGGCATAGGGTTTTCCAAGCTAGAAAAGGGTTTTACCTTACCTTGTGGGAAGAAGGGGCTAAAGGCCCAGAGGGTAAAAGTAGATGGAAAAAGATAAAATCCTAAAGAAAAAAACCTTCATATGTTTCTCCTAGGAATCCATGAGAAAGCAATAAAAGGATTCTCAACAAGAAACAGAGGGACCGGTAAAATCATAAAATGAAGAACTAGTTGGAGGATAGGGGGTCTCATCACGATCCAACCTATTAGGTCCATGGGCATGTATCGATATGAAACTAACATTCAACTGGTCCCCATGCCATGGTAGTGGCTCTTGGTGGCATAGCCAAGAGAAAGGAGGTCTCATCATGAGTCAACCTTCTCATCTCCGTGAAATTATTGTGGGTACCATTGTCACCACTGTTCATCATGCCATGGCAGTGTCCCCTAACTAGTCTCTTGAAAGAAAAATAAACAAGATAAAAAGATAAAAGGCATTGAATGGGCTTGGAAACATTTGCATCCATGACAAGGTGCAAATCACCCTCTTCAGAGGAACCCACGGGTAAGCCATACATTCCCCTTTCATCACTGCATCCATTGCTCAAAAATCCCTCACCACCTCATCCACTTACATGGCCTGGATTTGTCTTCACCTAGAAACATCCCACGTCTAATGAGAATTATCCCAATAGGACCTCCTGTCGTCCTCTCCAAACTTGGCTTGTAGAATAGCATAATGTCTTTGAGCACTTGTATCGGAAAGGGGGGTTTTATGCACATGTTTAGATAACTTGATTATTATATGTGATTGACATTGCTATGATACCTGTGACTTATGAGCCCACGGAGGGAATACGTGTTCCTATTTCATTGCCACATCCAACATATAGGTACACATGGGGAGATGAATAGTTCGGACCTCCATAGGGATAAAATACCACCAAATAGATGTTGAGACCTTCGACGGTGGTAGAGACAGATCAAATGTTTTAACCAGAGAGAGAGGAGGATGTTCCACCAGAGACAGGATAGAAGGCCTGCACCCTAGGGGGTCTTTCACTCCCACTATGATGTAGGCCTTGGAAGGCCCATGACATCACCTCTGTCACCCTTGACATCACCCAACATTTGATGGCCACTTTGGAGGTAGTTTTGTGCCAAGTGGCACGTGTGGCTTGATCCAAAGGCCTTGGGAGGCCTAAAGTTTTTCTCATGGAGGCCAGTGTTTCACGAGAGAGGACTAACGTCACCCTAAAAGGGCACGAAGCCACCTTTTCTGCATGATTTAGGGCTTTAATTTTTCATTTAATGTAAAAACTACATATTACATGTAAACTGGGCATGTCGGCCTTTTTGATCTAGTTTTGGTCATTGTGACTGAATAAGTAAGGGATTTTCCCTTGAATTATGTCATCATATTTCACTCACACTTAAGTGAGGTCTAAAATTTGTGCCCTAATTAGGGTTTCTTAGATGAATTTAGTATGCACTTATTGAATGAGGTTATTTTTGGTGTGTTCTAACATTTTTCTTGGTGGAAGTCTTTAGCTAGGCCTATTGCTTTATGATTCTTGGTGAATGTAAGTAAAGTTTCTACAATTATTCTTCATTGAAAGGTTATCATTGTATTTATCTTGAATTTATTCTAATATTATGAAATTTCTAGCTTAAAACCCTAGGAGAACAATGCACATTTTATTGTTCTTTCCTTCATAAATTTCACTTACTATATTATGCTAGAAAACTGATTTTCTTGAAGAGTTTTGCTAGAGGCCTTGCCATTACAATACCCTAGAATAACACCTTTTCTTCATCTAGCCGTCATCTTTTTCATCTTTGAGCTAAAGAAGGAGTAAAATTGCTAGGTCCTAGGGTTAGCTACTTCCTAGTGGTCATTCTCCCCCTAAGCTCTAGTCATTGAATCCTTCGGCTACCAAGACTTCAATCATTAACCTTATTGTCTCTATATGTCTCTATATTTCTTATTACCAATTTATTACTTCAAGATTTTTGCTGCTAAAAGAGACTCCATTTACCCTAAAAGCAATGATCTAATCCTTGTACTTGAGTGATTGATAAAAACTACTCTCAAAACATTTACCTTAATCTCTCTACTAACTCTTACTAATGCTAGAATAGACTAATCTAGTAACCTACTTTCCAATGTTACAAAAGTAAGCTACAACCATCTATTGCAGCATTAAAAGCACCTAAAATCAATTAGAAAGTTGATTTATACAATGCCTAATTTTCTTCTGACAAATGTTAGTACTTAGGTATTAATGAGTGATTATTTTGGGTCATTTTCAATCTCTTTCAAGGCATTTATTGTGAATCTATTATCTTATAAACATTTTTGTTATAAAATTCCATTTTATTCATCATATATAACCTATTTTATTTAATTGATAAATTCCATGGTTTTATGAATTACTAACGACAAGTTGTTCTTGCAAAAGATATCTTTTCTTTTTTCTTTTTTCTGGGTAGGTACATCTAAGCACTTCATTACTTCATTGGTTAAAACCCTAGGACTTTCTAATTAGTGTGACTTGTGAGAGGGTATATTTTCATAGACACTTTAACCTTTGACCTCTCAAGCCCCTAAGTCACTGGGGATGTCTCCCCTAGGCCATTAACCCTAAATAGAAATAGGTATCATGTTGAGGTGACAGTGATAGGATAACCTCTCGTTACACCAATTTTCTTTCCCATAACCGTTTCCTTTAGAATAAGTACAAATTGTGTGATAACATTTTGGTGTCATTGCCAGGAAACACTGAGTCAATTCTCCTCAAAGAATACACTTCTCGGTAATCCTTTCCTCAAAATCCTTTACTTTTCAAAGCTTACCTAGCGACTCCACTGAGGGTGATCCCCTCATCCCTTTGATAATTTGAAAAAAATTATCTAGTGACTCCACTAATGACAAAACCAACCATGACTTCTCAATTGGACCCGTGAAACTTCAAACCGTTAGACATGAGTAAAATCCTTGGATACCCTTGACAAATGCCCCAAAAGTACGATAAATTTCTCCCTAGATTCCTTGGTAGTGATGGGGAAAGAGTCGACTATCACATGAGTCATTTTTGGGCTTTCTTTAAACTCCATCCTATCAGTGATTATGCTGAAGATTTGGCAATGAAACCTTTCTCTACCACTCTTATTGGAAATGATAGGAAATGGTATGACAATCTCCCTGATGCTAGCATTACATCCATGGACCAATTAGAAGAAACCTTTCTCAAAATATGGGGTATTAAATTGGAAGATATCCAAACATTACTGAAAATGCTTGACTATAGAAAACAAACTGAGAATGATATTGTCAGGGAATTCCAGGATAAGTTTGAGAACTTGTTATATTAGATTCCTAGAAGCCATCATCCTGGAGACAAGTATCTCGTTTATCTCTATACTAGTGCACTTTTAGTGCATTTAGGGTTCCTCCTCAATAAAAAGGGGCCAAAAATAATTGATGGTTCCTATTACATGGACATGCAAATCGAGGAGAATATCTCTTTTTCCAAGAGAAAACATCTTCTCTCTAGGAACTAAAGTTGATGACCCCAAAGATACCCTTAGTCTAGAGAGATTACTTTCCCATGATATCTTTGAAATAAGGGAACAGGTCATCAACCAACAATAGGTTGAGGAGAGTGATCTTAATGAGGTTTTCCAACCCCATGATTAAGGGAAAGAATTTACTCATTCTTCTACCGAAGATAACGAATATGTGGTTAAAGAGTGAGAGCCTGGAGAAGGAGAAATGGAATCCTCAGGCAAGGTAGATCCTCATTCTTGTACAGTTGAAGATGTAGAAGCAAGTCTTCCATTTGATGAATTTATCCAACTACTTGAAGCTCCTAGACAAGAATAAGTAAGCAAGGTGAGTTGTTTCCCTTTCCAAAATTTTAATGATTCTATATCTTATGATGTGGGAAGCGAAGAAGTGTTGGATGTTTTTACCCCTTCATGCTATAATGAAGATGATGATTTTGTTGATATTATCGAAGAGTTCATACATGTCAGGAAGCAAAATTGGGATGTGACTAGATATGATGGGGATCCCATTTACGAAATTGAGGGTCATGTCGAAAATTTGCCTTTACCATTATCACATGAAGTTACTAATAAATTTGACATTTGGCAACAAGGGCATGACATGATTACAATTTGTTTTTAGACACCCAAGGATGACCTGATGCTATGATTTTATAATAATTTTAATCCATACCTTAAGGACTTTGATGATTTTTCCTTTGAGCACTTGGATTTATTCTATGAAGAAAATTATCAACCATCATTGTACTCAGATCTTGATAAGATTGAGGAAGTTTCTTTCCTGAAGCATGATACTTGTGATAAGATTTTCCACTTCCCTTTGATTTCTTCACCTCGCTATGTCACTAAAGGTATGGTTTGGAAACATGTCCCTTATCCCAAGTCTTCTGTAGGAAAAAACCTCCTTTTCTAGTTTACGCAAAGGTTAAGTACCTTAAAAAGAGGATTACTATCACAATCTTCCAGTTTCCCCTTAATAAATTTTTAGTCATCCTCAGTGTTCTTGCTAGTCCCTTCTAGGCCTCAGATTGTGAAGCCATTTGAGGTATCCAACATTGAAACTCTTCGAGTCAGTATTTATGAGCCTTTGACTTATCAAAATCCCTTTCTGATATGGATTGAGCACCCTCCTAACAGTATGACTTGGCACCACTTTTTCCCTCCCACTCGCCTTGTTCTAGACCTTGCAATTTCCAACGAAGCAATACTTTTTCTAACTCATGCTATTTTTGTGCTTAACTTATCGTTGCTTTGGTTTATGATGAAGCACAAAGTCAAGCATTGTGAGACATTTCTAGGATGGTTTCACTGGATATTTGACTACAACTAGCATTCAGACAATAGGTAAGTAGAGGTAAGTAGTTAGGTATTTGCATTCATTGTATATACTATTTTCATTTCATGATAGAGTAGTTGTATTTCAATTTGTATATATTCTTGCTTATTTTCATTTTCTATACCATATATGATCCAGGGGTGATATCATCTCCCAAAATGATTACTAATGAATTTTTTTTAGATCAAGCAGATCAAATTTCTTTCTAGATATGTTGAGGTTCTCATGCGCTCTACGATGAGCACATGTTCTCGAGTTGGAGCCATATGTTATCCATTAGCCTAGGGATAACTAAGGAGATTATGCCTCGAGGTCCACAGGTTCTAGACATGGAGAATGAGAGCCATATTAACTTGGCCCTGGAGGGTGCATATTTGTTCTTCAACACCTCCACCCTATTAGTAGCAACAACATCCATCCCATCAACCTAGTCCTTCAACAACAATCTGTCTTTCTCCATGAGGTAATGAGTCTGGGTATCATGGTATGTGTCACTCTTATTCTCAAAACATTTGAATATGTGCATTTAATTCTCTTTACTTCTAATGTGATCTTGGACCTTATGCGGCATGCCTTTCCACTTGTCCACACTTGAGGGGAATGATAGGATGCCCTAGCAAGTTGTTTCCCATAGGGTTTGAGTTTCCACTGGGTGGGTTCATGTAAGGTCATCGTTCATTCCCACCATACTTACCACTTTGCATCTTTTTCCCTCTCATTCATCACATTCATTGGTTTGGGAATAGGGTTTTCCAAGCTAGAAAAGGGTTGTACCTTACCTTGTAGGAAGAAGGGGCTAAATCCCTAGAGGGTAAAAGTAGATGGAAAAATATAAAACCCTAAAGAACAAAACCTTCAGATGTTTCTCCCAGGAATCTATGAGAAAGAAATAAAAGGATTCTCAGCAAGAAATAGAGGAACTGGTAAAATAATAAAATGAAGAAATAGTTGGAGGATAGGGGGTCTAATCATGAGATAACCTATTAGGTCCACGGGCATGTATCGATATGAAACTACCATTCAACTGGTCACCATGCTAGGGTAGTGGCTCTTTGTGGCATAACCAAGATAAAGGGGGTCTCATCATGAGTCAACCTTCTCATCTCCATGAAATTATTGTGGGTACCATTGTCACCACTGTTCATCATGCCATGGTAGTGTCCCTTAACTAGCCTCTGGAAAGAAAATTAAATAGGATAAAAATATAAAAGGCATTGAATGGGCTTGGAAACATTTGCATCCATGACAAGGTGCAAATCACCCTCTTCAGAGGAACCCACAGGTAATCCATACATTCCCCTTCCATCACTGCATCCATTGCTCAAACATCCCTCACCACCTCATCCACTTACATGGACTGGATTTGTCTTCACCTGGAAACATCCCATGTTTAATGAGAATTATCCCAATAGGACCTCCTGACGTCCTCTCCAAACTTGGCTTGTAGAATAACATAACGTCTTTGATCACTTGTCTCAGAAAGGGGGGTTTTATGCACATGTTTATATAACTTGATTATTAGATGTGATTGACATTGCTATGATACATGTGACTTATGAGCCCATGGACGACATACTTGTTCGTATTTCAGTGCCACACCCAACATATAGGTACACATGGGGAGATGAATAGTTTGGACCTCCATAGGGATAAAATACCACCAAATAGATGTTGAGACATTAGACAAGAGCAGAGACAGATCAAAGTTTTTCACCAGAGAGAGAGGAGGATGTTCCACTAGACACAGGCTAGAAGGCCTGGACCCTAGGGGGTCTTTCCCTCCCACTATGATGTAGGCCTTGGAAGGCCCATGCCATCACCTCTGTGACCCTTGACATCACCCAACGTTTGATGGCCACTTTGGAGGCAGTTTTGTGCCAAGAGGCACGTGTGGCTTGATCCAAAGGCCTTGGGAGGCCTAAAGTTTTTCTCATGGAGGCCAACATTTCATGAGAGAGGAATAAAATCACCCTAAAAGGGCATGAAGCCACCTTTTCTACATGATTTAGGGTTTTAATTTTTCATTTAACATAAAAACTAGATATTAGATGTAAATTGGCCATGTTGGCCTTTTTTTATCTAACTTAGGTCATTGTGACTATATCAGTAAGGGATTTTCCCTTGAATTATGTCATCATCTTTCACTCACACTTAAGTGAGGTCTAAAATTTGCGCCCTAATTAGGGTTTCTTGGATGAATTTAGTGTGCACTTATTGAAGGAGGCTATTTTTGGTGTGTTTTAACATTTTTCTTGGTGGAAGTCTTTAACTAGGCCTATTGCTTGATGATTCTTGGTGAATGTAAGTAAATTTTCTACAATTGTTCTTAATTGAATGGTTATGGTTGTATTTATCTTGAATTTATTCTAATATTATGAAATTTCTAGCTTAAAAGCCTAGGAGGATAAAGAACATTTTATTGTTCTTTCCTTCATAACTTTCACTTACTATATTATGCTAGAAAACCGATTTTCTTGAATATTTTTGCTAGAGGCCTTGCCATTACAATACCCTAGCATAGCACCTTTTCTTCATCTAGCCATCATATTTTTCATCTTTTATCTAAAGAAGGAGTAAAACCGCTAGGTCCTAGGGTTAGCTACTTCCTAGTGGCCATTTCCCCCCTAAGGTATAGTCATTGAATCCTTGGGCTACCAAGACTTCAATCATTAACCTTATTGTCTCTATCTTTCTTATTACCAATTTATTACTTCAAGATTTTTGCTGTTAAAAGAGACTCCATTTACCCTAAAAGCAATGATCTAAGCCTTGTACTTGAGTGATTGATAAAAACTACTCTCAAAACATTTACCTTAATCTCTCTAGTAACTCTTACTAATTCTAGAATAGACTAATCTACTAACCTACTTTCCAATGTTACAAAAGTAAGCTACAACCATCTATTGCAGCATTAAAAGCACCTAAAATCAATTGGAAACTTGATTTATACACTACCTAATTTTCTTCTGACAAATGTTAGTACTTTGGTATTAATGAGTGATTATTTTGGGTCATTTTCCATCTCTTTCAAGGCATTTATTGTGAATCTATTATCTTATAAACATTTTTTTTATAAAATTATATTTTATTTATCATATATAACCTATTTTATTTTATTGATAAAGTCCATGGTTTTACGAATTACTAACGACAAGTTGTGCTTGGAAAAGATATCTTTTCTTTTTTCTTTTTTTTGGGCAGCTACATCTAAGGACGTCATTACTTCATTGGTTAAAACCTTAGGAATTTCTGATCAGTGTGACTTGTGAGAGGGTATATTTTCATAGACACTTTAATCTTTGACCTCCCAAACCCCCAGGTCACCCGGGATGTCTCTAATAGGCCATCAACCCTAAATAGAAATAGGTATCTTGTTGAGGTGATAGTGATAGGATAACCTCTCGTTACACCAATTTGCCTTCCCGTAACCTTTTCCTTTGGAATAAGTAAAAATTGTGCGATAACATTTTGGTGTCATTGCCAAGAAACACCGAGTCAATTCTCCTCAAAGAATACACTTCTCGTTAAGACTTTCCTTAAAATTCTTTACTTTTCAAAGATTACTTGGTGACTCCACTAAAGGTGATCCGCTCATCCCTTTGATAATTTGAAAAAAATTATCTAGCGACTCCACTAATGATAAAACCAACCATGACTTCTCAATTGGACCCATGAAACTTCAAACCTTTATACATGAGTAAAATCCTTGGATACCCTTGACAAATGCCCCTAAAGTATGAGAAATCGCTCCCTATATTCCTTGGTAGTGATGGGGAGAGAGTCAACTATAACATGAGTCATTTTTGGCCTTCCTTTAAAATCCATCCTATCAGTGATTATGCTGAAGATTTGGGAATGAAACGTTTCTCTACCACTCTTGATGCAAATGATAGGAAATGGTATGACAATCTCCCTGATGCTAGCATCACGTCTATGGACCAATTATAAGAAACCTTTCTCGAAATATGGGGCATTAAATTGGAAGATATCCAAACATTACTGAAAATGCTCGACTATAGAAAACAAACTGAGAATGATATTGTCAGGAAATTCCAAGATAAGTTTGAGAACCTGCTATATTAGATTCCTAGAAGCCATCATCTTGGAGACAAGTATCTCATTTATCTCTATACCAATGCACTCTTAGTGCATTTAGGGTTCCTCCTCAATAAAAAGGGGCCAAAAATAATTGATGATGCCTATTACATGGCCATGCAAATTGAAGAGAATATCTATTTGTCCAAGGGAAAACACATCTTCTCTCTAGGAACCAAAGTTGATGACCCTAAAGACACCCTTAGTCTAGAGAGATTTCTTTCACATGATATCTTTGAAAGAAGGGAACAAATCATCAACCAACAATAGGTTGAGGAGAGTGATCCTAGTGAGGTTTTCCAAACCCATGATTAAGGGAAATAATTTACTCATTCTTCTAGTGAAGATAACGAATATGTGGTTAAAGAGAAAGAGCCTAGAGAAGGAGAAAGGGAATCCTTGGGCAAGGTGGATCCTCCTTCTTGTACAGTTGATGATGTAGAAGCAAGTCTTCGATTTGATGAATTTATCCAACTACTTGAAGCTCCCGCACAATAATAAGTAAGAAAGGTGAGTTGTTTCCCTTTCCAAATTTTTAATGATTCTATCTTATGATGTGGAAAGCGAAGAAGTGATGGATTTTTTTACCCCTTCATGCTATAATGAAAATGATGATTTCGTTGATATTATCGAAGAGTTCATACATTTTAGGAAGCACAATTGGGATGTGACTGGATATGATGGGGATCCCATTTACGACATTGAGGGTCATGTCCAAAATTTTCCTTTACCATTATCACATGAAGTTACTAATAAATTTGACATTTGGCAACAACGACATGACATGATTACAATTTTTTTTTAGAGACCCAAGGATGACCTGATGCTATGCTTTCCTAATAATTTTAAACCATACCTTAAGGACTTTTATGATTTTTCCTTTGAGCACTTGGATTTATTCTATGAAGAAAATTATCAACCATCGTTGTACTTAGATCTTGATAAGATTGAAGAAGTTTCTTTCCTGAAGCATGATAGTTTTGATAAGATTTTCCACTTCCCTTTGATTACTTCACCTCGCTATGTCACTAAAGGTATGGTTTGGAAACATGTCCCTTATCCCAAATCTTTTGTAGGAAAAAACCTCCTTTTCTAGTTTAGGCAAAGGTTGAGTACCTTAAGAAGAGGCTTTCTATCACAATATTCCAACTTTCCCTTAATAATTTTGCAGTCATCCTCAGGGTTCTTGCTAGTCCCTTCCCAGGCCTTAGATTGTAAAGACATTTGAGGTATCCAACCTTGAAACTCTTCGAGTCAGTATTTTGAACCTTTGACTTATAAAAATCCCTTTCTAATATGGATTGAGAACCCTCCTGATAGTATGACTTGGCACCACTTTTTCCCTCCCACCCACCTTGTTCTAAACCTTGCAATTTCCAATGATACAATACTTTTTCTAACTCATGTTATTTTTGTGCTTAACTTATTGTTGCTTTGGTTTATGATGAAGCACAAAGTCAGGTATTGTGAGATATTTCTAGGATGGTTTCACTAGCTATTTGACTACAAATAGCATTCAGACAACAGGTAAGTAGAGGTAAGTAGGTAGGCATTTACATTCATTGTATATACTATTTTCATTTCATGATAGAGTAGTTGTATTTCCATTTGTATATATTCTTGCTTATTTTCATTTTCTGTGCCATATATGATCCAGGGGTGATATCACCTCCCAAAATGATTACTAATGAATTTTTTTAGATCAAGTAGATCACATGTCATGCCAGATATGTTGAGGTTCTCATGCGCTCTATGATGAGCACATATCCCCAATTTGGAACCAGATGTTATCCCCTAACCTAGGGATAACTAAGGAGATTATGCCTCGAGGCCCAGGGGTCCTAGACATGGAGAACCGAGAGCCGTATTAACTTGAGCCTAGCCCTGGAGGGTGCATCTTTCTTCTTCAATGCCTCCACCTTGTCAGCAAAAACAACATCCATCCCAACAGTCTGGTCCTTTAGCAACAATTTGTCTTTCTCCATGAGGTAATCAGTCTCGATATCATGGTATGTGTCAATCTTATTCTCAAAACATTTGAATATGTGCATTTAATTCTCTTTACTTCTAATATGATCTTGGACCTTATGAAACATGCCTTTCCACTTTTCCACACCTGGGGGGAATGACAAGATGCCCTAGAAAGTTGTTTCCCATAGGGTTTGAGTTTCCACTGGGTGGGTTCATGAAAGGTCATCGTTCGTTCCCACCATACTTACCATTTTGCATCTTTTTCCCTCTCATCCATCCCATTCATTGGTTTGGGCATAGGGTTTTCCAAGCTAGAAAAGGGTTGTACCTTACCTTGTGGGAAGAAGGGCCTAAAGGCCCATAGGGTAAAAGTAGCTGCAAAAAGATAAAATCCTAAAAAACAAAACCTTCAGATGTTTCTCCCAGGGATTCATGAGAAATAAATAAAAGGATTCTCAGCAAGAAATAGAGGGACCGATAAAATAATAAAATGAAGAACTAGTTGGAGGATAGGGGGTCTCATCATGAGCCAACCTATTAGGTCCATGGGCATGTATCAATATGAAAATACCATTCAACTAGTCACCATGCTAGGGTAGTGTGGCATAGAAAAGAGAAAGGGGGTCTTATCACGAGTCAACCTTCTCATCTTCATGAAATTATTGTGGGTACCATTGTCACCACTGTTCATCACGCCATGGAAGTGTCCCCTAACTAGTCTCTTGAAAGAAAAATAAATAGGATAAAAAGATAAAAGGCATTGAATGGGCTTGGAAACATTTGCATCCATGAAAAGGTCCAGATCACCCTCTTCATAGGAACCCGTAGGTAAGCCATACATTCCCCTTCCATCACTGCATTCATTGCTCAAACATCCCTCACCACCTCATCCACTTACATGGCCTAGATTTTTCTTCACCTGGAAACATCCCACGTCTAATGAGAATTATCCTAATAGGACCTCCTGACGTCCTCTTCAAACTTGGCTTGTAGAATAGCATAATGCCTTTGAGAACTTGTCTCGGAAAGGGGGGTTTTATGAACATGTTTAGATAACTTGATTATTAGATGTGATTGACATTGCTATGATACCTGTGACTTATGAGCCCATGGAGGGCATACTTGTTCCTGTTTTAGGGCCACACTCAACATATAGGTACACATGGGGAGATGATTAGTTCGTACCTCCATAGGGATAAAATACCACCAAATAAATGCTGAGACCCTAGATGGTGGCAGAGATAGATCAAAGGTTGTAATGATCCCAAGCCATTATGCAAGGATCATCACTGTTTTGGTGTCCTTTTAAAAACTTTTTCTAAGTGAGGTATTTCGTCAAACACTTTGCTGATCTACCTTTTAGATGTGTTTATATGTGTGTATGCAGCAAATAATAGAAAGAGATAACCATGGAACATACCTCAACCATATGCAATAAGATAGACAAGCCA
>ML798491.1:390659-406895 GCA_009831015.1 Picea engelmannii | reverse complement strand
AATATTAATAGGTAAAATAACATATGTGTCATAGATCAATTGAAATGGTGACATACCTATTGATCTCTTGGTGTTGATTTTGTATTCCCAAAGTGCATATTTCAAATGAATATGCCAAGATTTTTTTATTTTCAGTCAAAACTTTCTCAATTATCCTCATCAAAATTATGTTAGAAGATTCAACTAATCCATTTCCTTGAGGATAATAAGTTGTAGAATGACCCAAAATAATATTATATTTCTGACAAAATTTTATCATAGAAACATATTTAAAAGCTTGTGTATTGTCTGTGATTATTTTTCTTGGACAACCAAATCTTGCTAAAATATTTTCTTCCAAACAAATTATCACCACTGAGTATGTATCATTCATGGTTGGAATAGATTCTACCCACTTAGAAAAATAATCAGTGGCAGTTAATATCCATTTTTGTTGGGAACTGGATTGAGGGTGAATCTCTCCAATGAAATCTAGGCCCCTTTGTTGGAAAGGAGCTTCATCTTTGACAGGAACTAAAGGTAAGGAAAGAAGGTTTTGATTTCCAACAAAGAGTTGGTATTGTCTGCAAGATCTAACCCTTGCATTTACATCTGTGAACAATTTTGACCAATAATATCCTGCCCTTAGGATATTATATGGTTTTTCTCTCTAATAATGGTGTCCTCCACATATTCCTTTGTAAAATTCATCAATAACACCTTCTATTTCAGACTTTGTTAGGAAATTTAATAATAAACCTAAAGGATCTTTCCAATATATCTTTCCTTTAATAATGTAATATTTGATTGCTTGAAGTTTTAATGTTATTTCCTTTGATGGAATCATATCAGAAGGGCATTGTAGAGTAAGAATATATGAAACTATATTCTTGTACCAGGGAGAAACATAAAAGTTTTCATGTATTTGAGTTGTTGGCACTTGATCATCAATTTCTTCAATATCTGGTAAATAATATTCATAATCAAAGTGATTTATTCCAAGAGATTTAAGATTAGATTTAGAAAGAAGTTTTTCTAAACCTTGTCCTTTTACCAATTTAGTTGGCTTGATCTCCAGATCATATTCTTGAATCTTTGCCAACCACTTTCCTCTTCTTCCATCACTATCAGGTTGCACTAAGATTTATTTTACAGAACTGGTGGGTACATATGCTATCACTTTGGATTGTAATACATATGTCCTGAAAGATTTAAGTGCTTTAACCATAGCATAAGCCTGTTTTTCTAAAATATCATATTTCAACTCAACATCTCTAAGGATTTTACTAAAAAAGGAAATAGGTTGTTCAAATCCATCATTACTCTTCTGTAAAAGCACTACTGCAATTGTATGTTCTAATGCAAAAGAAAAAATTAAAAATCATTTTGAATAATCTAGACTTACCAACACTGGTGCTTCTCCTATGGATTTTTTTACTCATTGAAAATATACCTTAGCTTCACTTGTCCATTTCACTTCATTGTCCTTCTTTAGCATTTATGTGATCAATTTAATAATTTCAGCAAAAATTGGAATGAACCTTCTCAAAAAATTGATTCTTCCTAAGAATTATTGAATTTTGTTTTTGTTTCTTGGTATATTAATCTTATCAATGGATTCAATCCTTTGTGGACCAATTTTAATTCCATCTTTTGATACAATATGACCTAACAATTTTCCCTCTTGCATAGCAAAATGATATTTCTTGGGATTTAGAGAGAAGCCATATTTTTTGCATTTGTCAAATGTTTGTCTGAAGTGTTTCAAATGTTCTTCATCATAATTGAGAAAAATTGTCAAATCATCTAAATAAATAACAACAAATTTATCTCTTTCACCCATAAAAGCTAAGTCCATGGCTCTTTGAAATGTTGCACTTGCATTCATCAAACCAAATGGCATTTTTTCATACATAAAAGTTCCCCATGGCGTATTAAATGTAGTTTTTTCTTTACCATCCTCATGAACAACTATTTGATTATATCTCGAGAAAACATAAATCATAGAAATTTTACTTGCCCCTACTACCTTTTCAAGAATATGATCCATTTTTGGGAGAGGGTAATTATCTTTTAATGAAGATCGTTTTAGGTTTTTGAAATCCACACATAATCTTATCTCCCCATTTTTCT
Organism: Picea engelmannii; assembly: GCA_009831015.1. NCBI lineage: Eukaryota > Viridiplantae > Streptophyta > Pinopsida > Pinales > Pinaceae > Picea > Picea engelmannii. The sequence continues at coordinate 404,783 of ML798491.1, read as the reverse complement.
TTCTAGCTGGAACACGATTAGCTACCCATTCACAAAATCTCATATGTACAATAATTTTTGCATCAAGAAGTTTATTAACCTCCCTTTCTATTACAGGCAAAAGAATAGGATTGATCTGTCTAAGATTTTTTTTTAAAGGCTTGACACTTGGTTTTAAAGGAATCGTTTGCTCAATAATAGAAGTATCATAGGTTTTCAAATATTTGTAGGAACATGCAAAAACATATTTATAATCCTTAAGAAATTATGTGTATTTTTTATTCTGTTCAATGGGAAGATATTTAGACAACTTTACAAGCTTTGGACTTTCATTAGAACCAATATGACAATCTTCGACTTCTTTTGTTCGACGCTGCAAATTACATTTCAAAGGGATATCATTTTGATCAAACAATCTTTCTAAAGGAATGAGCCTTTTTGGAATATGATTTCTTTTTAACAAAAGCATTTTATGATATGCAATTGTGTCTTTAAACTTCTCTTGAGTTTCCCCTTCTTGCATAATCCAAGCTAGATCATTTTGATTTTCTTGATCAATATTTGTTTCAGAAAATTCATCCACCATTTCAAGAAATTTCTTTATCCATTCATCATCTTCAAATATTTGCAAATAGTGAACATTATCAGGTATTGAAGGTTTATGTCTCATCTCAATATGATATTTCAATTTCAAAACAGTAGGTGGTATGAAAGTACTTTCTGCTTTAGCCTATGAATCAGCTTGTTGAATATGCAATCTCGGAATAGCATGAATGTTAAAGGATAGGAAAAAAAATTCAATCAAATCCCATGCACAATTTCGGTAAGACCTCATTCTAGGATGTTTAGCTTGATATTTTTATCTTACCTATTTCACAATAAGTTCAACATCTCCATCTCCATATACAATCAAGTGTTGAATTTTTAGTTTTCTTGCATCTTCCAATCCCAAAATCAAAGCTTTATATTCACATACATTATTAGTATAATCAATATCAAACTGCAATCTATAATAAAATGGAATGTAATACTCATCATTTGGTGCCAAAAATAATACTCCAGCTCTAGCTCCTTCCCATGAAGAGGAACCATCAAAATACATTTTCCACATTCCTTCTCTCATATTTACATTTTCTTCTGGAGTTTTAACTTTCTCATTCTTATTCTCTGTACAAGTTTCAAAATCATCATCAATAGATAATATACAATTTCCAAAGTCCTTCTTGACAACATAGACTAGATAATTATTAGGATTTTGTGGATCACTAACTGTATAAGTCAGTCTTGTCTCTTTGTACAATCTTGTAAATTGCCCACCAAAAACAGGAATCGTGGCATACGTCATATGTAATTGTACTGATCCCCCAAGAAAAGCATGTCATATTTTGCAGGTACATCAGCTACTACCACATCCATAAGAACACTTTTGATTGGGATTTGAGCCAAATTTACAAATAAATCCTTTATCATACTCAAACACTTAACTTTCCTAGAATCAAAAGAATATAGGTCTTGATAAAGTTTGGTAATTTGCAAACCTAATTTATCCATTATTACCTTTGGCATCAAATTGTGTGAATCACCTGAGTCTAGCATAAAAATCTGTAGCAAATGATCATGTACAGTAAGAGTGATGTAAAATGGAGCCACAAAATCTTTATCATTTTCAATATGAGGCCCAAACATGATTGTTTGATGCTCATCCTGCAAATTAATAGCATCCGCTTGACTCTCTGAATCTGGAAAATTTATGACTTTTGATATTTGTTTCTTATATACCATATTCTTAGCGAGTTCTATCAAAGGTATTGGAATCTTAATTTTTTTAAGTTCATTTTCCAGATTAAAAGTGATAACTATTTTTTCTAATTCTCTAGTCTACATTTCTGCTTCTTTCTTCTCCAATGTTTTAGTTTGTGTTGCCTTTGCTTCAACCTTCTTCGTTTGACTATTGATTTTTTGGTTGATGGTTTTAAAACTATAGCTTCATTTCCTTTCTTTCACAGTAAAAAAAATTTTGGTTGATCTACAACAACAGTTTTATCTCTTGGCCTCAAATCATACTTATCTTATAATTCATCCAATATCTAATTAGTGAGAACTTTTTATTGTGAGGCAGGTTCATCAAAGTTATTAATATGTTCTTCATTAAGTAGTTTTCTATAACCTAAATATTGTTCATAATCTTGTTGGGTTAGATGAGGTTCACTAACACCATCACTTAGAAAATTCATTTCCTCGTCTAATTCATCATATTCTTGTACTTCATCTCCTTGTATTAAATTCTCAGTTTCGAAAGGATATTGAATTTTCTTATCCTCGTTCTTAAGTGGTCTCTGTTGAAATTGAGGATTTTGATTGAGGTTTCTCCTGAATTGATTTGGATTCCTAACATAAGGGTCAGGTTTGGCTTTCTCCATCTCCATCTTGGATAACTTATTTGACAAATCCTTAATCAACTTAACCATTTCATCTAGTTTCTTCTCTTGTGCATTCCTTCTTGTACCTGAAGGTCCCCCTTGTTCTTTAAACTTCCTCGGCTCTCTAATTCCCATTTCAACCTTAGTTTTTAGTTTTCCTGGTGCCATCATATTAGATTTGATTTCAATTGCATCATCTTCCATCCCAGCTAATGTTGTATCTCTTCTCTCCCTCAAAAGTAATGCAAAATCAGAGTCAAATGCCCTTGCAAAAGTAACTTTTGCAGTTGGTTGGGATGGCTTGACTTCAGCTCGGATATTACTGTAATGCTTATTAAATATTTGGATAAATTCAGAAATTGTTTTAGACAACTTATTTCTTAAAGCATCAAATTCAATCAAATAATATAGGTGGTATTTTTTCTCAGCCCACTGTCTTAAGAAATCATTTTATGATTCGTCATAAGTTGTTATGGAATTTGTAGGAAGTCCCCTAAACCAAGTTATGACTTGACCCTCAAACATTTGTACAAACAATCTCATGTAAACATCTTTAAATTCAATGCCAAGTACATCAGCAAATTCATCAAAGAATTACATATGCTCAGTGGTTGTTAAATCCCCTTCCCCAGTAAATTTAGGTAATATTTTCATATAGTTATCATGTAAATCATGCAAATTTGTAGGAAGGGCTAAAGGAGCATACCTAGCAGGTACTTTGGAAAAGATCCTTGGGGGAGGTGGTGGTGGATTTACTTTTCCACCACCTCCACCTCCTACACCAACCACTATGGGTTTTGGAGATGAGATGTGAGGATTGTAATGAAGATTATCAAAGATTTCAAAAGATTGTTGCACCAAGTCCTTAATTTATTCAGGAAGATAATAATGAAGGCATGCTAGATAATCAAAAGGTGATGGATCTCTTGATATAGATGAATAATCAAATTCAAAAGGAAAATGAGAACTATTACTTGGTCCTTTATATCTACCTGATGAGTAGATGGGAGAAATAATATGAGAAGAGCCAAAATATGAAAGATCTTCTTCTGAATAAGCAAGGATATAAACCCTTACTTCGGGAAGAATAAGGATAGGTTGACTGTAAATGGCGTTAAGCACTAAGGATTCTTTCTTAATCTCACAGTCATAAATTCATGTAGAAGAAAAAGGTGTATTTTGTAAAAAAATTCCTTTTAAATTGTATAATTTTACTTCAGGGATATCAATATTTAGACTTTCAGACTTAACTTTTGGAATACTAGTTAAGGCTTCAATGGAAGGATATTTAACTTGATGTGTTCCTTTAAAATCAACTAAACTTATTTATTCTTCTGAAATCTCAACCTTAACTTGAGAAGATTTAGGTTGATAAACCTTACCTACTGATGCAGAAGTCTGTCTTAAATAACCTTTAGGTTTGAGAAATTTTTCAGGATCTGAGACAGGTGTGGTATGCTTCTTATTTGGATTATGTCTAGTATTATTTCTTTTGAATGTCAGCTTTACAAAAATAGAGTCGCCAAGTGACAATCAAAATGAGCCTAAAACGTGTGTTTGATTCGTGTTCACCTTCAAGAACAAAAACTAAACTTTGTCGTACTCCCAGGGAAAAATAACTTCGTTCCTCGGTAACGACGCCAAAAATATGTTGTTCCTCAAATTTACTCTAGGCTCACAGAAAAATGTCAAGCATCCAAATTTAATAATATTTGCTTTCACAATGCTTTTCTACCTTCAACATAGAATGAAACTTCAAAACTCTAATAATTTAGAAACATAGAGGCAGTATCTCTTCTTTTGAGTTTTTAACAATAACCAAGAGATGGAAAGTAGAATTATAGCAAAAAAAATTGAAAAAAAAAAGCAAGGTATTGAATGTTGATAAATATTAACTTATTTGCAATAGAAGAAATATGAAATGTATGTCTAAAAGATGAATTAAGATGAGAATATCTAAACAGACATAGGTCTTGTTTCACTTACAGTAAAACCAAGGAAAATCTATACCTAAATAAACATCTAATTATGTGAACAACAATAGATGTATTACTAAATTGCAGTCATTCATTCCTTAAACATCATAGAGTGAAGAAGATGAATTGTGATAAAGTAGCAACACATAGAAAATACATAACTCAAATAAATGAGAAGTAGAATCTATGTCTTCCTGTAGAAATTTATATTAAAAAGTCTCTCTTTACATCAGGCGAGAAAAATCCTGATTCATCTCTCAAATGTGTTTATTTATACAATTTTGTCTTAACCAAAATCGGTTACACTTCCACACTTCTAGATCTTAAAATAGAAGAAAATATTTTAAATACTATGCTAACTAAATATTACCAAAGATTTGAACATCTGTCTTTCTTCTGGAAACTTCATTGCTTCCTAGCTTTTTGGAGGATTATCTCCACATTTTTTGCTTGTAGATGCAACTATCTTCTTTTGATCCTTGTATTGAGTGTGCAAATTTAATAATACAACTATTAACTTAGAGGGTTCCATATTAATGTTCAATTCAAAGGTAATATCCTTTTATGTGCCAATGGTAAACTCTGAACTTTTATAGCATCCTACTGAGTATTCTAATATTGTAAACTTTGTTTGACGAAGAGATCATTTAAAACCTTCAAATTAACTTGATTGACTTGTAATATAGTATTTTTCATCCTTTCCCTGTTCCTCTTCAAAATTTCCCTTTTTTTATCAACCTCATATTTCCTAATAAAAGAGTGAACATCACCGAGATTAATTTTTGTCATTTTTACACCCACAGCTAATAGAGCGTTTAGATAAGAAACTTTTTCTTCTTTAGCTAATCATTAGCTTTCCTTGAGACTATTTTCCCATGATTTTAATGTCATTTCTCCTTTTAATTGTTCAATCTCTGAAAACAGAACAAGCCCTGGTATATTGAGATTTTGCTTCTAAACTATAAGTTCTTGAAATTTGGATCTAGCAGTGATAGATTATTTCACTTTGTTAGCAATAATTTGTAATAAATTATTAATGACATGATAATGCTTATAGATAATTTCCAAACTTTCATAGAAACTTTGTTAAGTTGTCTGAAATCCCTCATTGATCTCTAAGGCTTGTTTCTTAAAGGCATAAATATCAATAATTGTACTTTCAATTGTATTTATTCGGGCTTGCAATTGTCTTATTAATGCATCTTTCTGAGAAATGGTATTCTTACTCATTTGTTGATCTTGAAGACTTGTTCTCAGTTTTTCTTCTAGTTGTTTGATCTACTAACCATAAATTTGTCTGACCTAATCTAGTTCATAATTTACTCATTTTCCAATAATTGCTTTTGTTTGTTTTAAATCATTTTGCAATTTCTCAATTAAAAGATTTTGTTGATCAATATTTTCTCTTAAATTTTCTATAGACCACAAGTTTGTTGTTTCAAAATTCCCCAAGGAATCAACTACCTATTTTGCAAATTCAGGGTCACTTTGTCCCTGACCATCAAATATCATCCTCTATATTTTGGTGATTATACCTCATTTCTTTTGAATTTCTCTATGCACAATAGCTTTCCTCTTTCTGCTGAAGAAGAAATTTAATGAAGGAATTTATTTTGGTTCAATGGGTGTCAAATATTCTACATTCACTACCTCTGACCCAGGTATCCCAAAACTTGTTGCAAGAAGAGTTAAAGATGGGATGGGGGATGCAAGTGCAGTAGATTCCCCTTGCGTAGTAACATCCTTTACAAAAATTTCAGTGTTTGAAGTCATCTGAGGAAAAATATGTCCATGCTTCATAAAAGCTTCAAACATTGTCAATGTTTCTTGTAAGGTCTTACCTGGTAGAGTTGATTATGTCACTGTTGTACCCTTGGATGATGTCTTTGGTGTTTTGAAGATTGTTCTTTGTCAGGAATATTCTGGAACCTGGATATAACTTCATCATATAACTTTGCTCCTTTGAAAATATCATCAAATGGAGAGTCTTCATGAGTCTTCATGAAAATACTTTTTCATGCCAAACTGTGCCAAATGATTTTCAACCACCTTATGAGGGTCATGTCTTTTGAATTCAATAAAATACAATACATTATCTTCTAAGGTTGAAGCTTCAACCTTGGCATGTCCAAAATATAACAATGAATATTCACCAACTTGTATGGGATAAGTTGGCCATACCCTCTTCTGTGTTGCCTTCAATTATTTTGTTATGCCTACATAAACTATTTGGTATGCCACTTCCCTGCAAATGAGCCTATCTGGAAAAAAAATTGGTAAAGCATGAGGAGATGTGAAAGAACCATACACTCTGATATAAGAAAATATCTCCTCAATATACCAGTCTTCAATTGTTCCTAAATTTTCCATGATTTTCTTAGAGATCCTGGGAGGAGGGTTTCCATATAATGTCTCATGGATCAGGATGATAACATTATGGAAAATTTCATAGAAATGATCTTTTTGCATTTTCCTTGCATAGTTTGGAATGATATATGTGTATTGGTTCAACATTTTTTGGAGTCCATCTCCAATTCATCAAATGGAAAGGGGTTTTGTAACAGATAGAATTCATAATATATGCTGACATATAAAAATGAGTTGGTTCACCTTTAGACCTCTGACTTTTATGAACCCCTATTTGTTTGACCAAGTTATCAAACAATAATTTTCCCCAATCAAAAGTAAACCCTTCTGCAACCTCATGAATAATAGGGACCCAATATACAATAAAATGTGTAGGGTTTTTATTTCTATACAGCCTACACAACATCATGGCTATGTACATAATATGTGCATCACAAAAAGTTGTAGAATATATACCATGATTAGTTTCTTTAAATTTGTTTTCATTTCCCCACCAAGTTTTTACTATATCATGGATATTTTTGTCATAATATGTACATTCTTCTTTCTCAATCTTCTTCACAAATTCTGCATTGTAAACCTATTTGGGGTTACTAGACAATTTATACATTACTTGGATATCTTTGCGTTGAAACGAGCAAACAATAGTCCTTTGATGGTTGTAGATGGTTCTAGTTGGTATGTCCACATGCTCCAGAGCCCAGCGTATCATGTATGTATAGGGTAACAATTTTGGCCTTGTTGGGACTTTATGAAGCTATGACTTGGCCACCTCCTTGAGATTGTTTATATTCAGAACATCTTCTTCCTCGTTTTCATCATCAGAAACTGTGTATTTCTCTTCCGCGAGGATTTCATAAACCTACATCCAATATTTGATGCTTCATGTTAAACAAGCAGTAGTATCCGAATACAGGTCAGAATTTGGGTTTGGCTCCTCTGCAGATTGGTCTTGGACCTACTTTTTCGCTCCCCAACAAGGTGCCATGAATTCGTGTTGATGATATTCACCCCTGTAAGAAAAATAAAGCTTGTGAATGTGAATGCAGAGACGAGATAGAAATATGAATGCAAATACAGAAATGATATAGAGTTCAAATATTATATCAAATCCTAATTAGGACACTAATTAATTCTACATTTAACACTTAGTATCTAAATGGCAGGGTAATCATGTTAAAATATGGAAAATTTATTACCTGACGGTAGCGAACTTTATTCAAATATTTCACACTAATCATATTTAATTTACATTAATAATCGTGATTTGTGAAAGTAAATATTTTGGCACTTCAACATTCGGGGCTTTGAATAGAGAATGTTAAACATGTCCCGAAGGTCGAAGTCACCGAGTGATTAATTATATTTAATCAAGATTTACTTAATTAATTGTTGTTTTGTTTTTTAATCCTTCAACTCTTCGGAACTTCGGGAATTCGGGATTATTGGAATAGAAAATTTTAAAATTATCGTGAAGGCCAGAGTCGCGAAGTGATTACCTACCTTTAATTAAGCTTAATAAATCATTATTTGACCTCTAATCTTCGGCATTTCGGCACTTCGGTGTTTTGGTACTTTGACACTTCTTGGTTTTGTTAATAATGTGATATCCTGGAGGACAGTCTCCCGGAGTAATGTGGTAGGATGATGTCACATATGATGACATGTCGTGAGAACATGGGTGACACATGTCATCCTGAAATGTGTCAATTATGTGTCCCAAAATGACCAAAATAAGTGCCACATGTCCCCACGTGTAAAGAATTTCAAGTCGCATAAAACATGTCTATTGAGTACTTTACTTTATAAAGTAATATTCTGGAACTTCGAGACTCCGGAGCTTCGCAACTTCGGGGTTAAGAGGAACTTTAAAATTTTAAGCTTAGATTGTCGAAGCGCTAAGTTCCGAAGTGGAAATTCAATTGGGAATTATACTTCGATTAAACATTTTGCATATTTAAATCCCCGAAATCTCGTGAATCGTCGATCTTGATAATCATCCTTTTTTACGTCTTAGGATTGATCTTCCCTATCAAAACATAACAGAAAATTTATTAGTGTGTAAAATAGAAATCCTAAAGAAAAAATTTATTGATTAACGACTAATCAGGAATAATTTAACAAAGGATTCAAAATCTGAATTTATATTCAAAATTTTGACTTATGTTCTAACAATATTTTGATGAACAGTGTATTCAACAAGTTCTTGGAAAAATTTGTATGAGTCTTTATTGATGACATCCTAGTTTACTCAAGGAGTAAGGAAGAGAATGAAGAACACCTAAAGTTAGTACTCCAAGTACTAAGAGAGCACAAGCTCTATGTTAAGATTAGCAAGTGTGACTTCTTCCAAAGGAAAGTCCATTATTTAGGCCATGTTATCTTTGAGAAAGGGGTAGGAGTTGACCCTGATAAGATCAAAGCCATTATAGATTGGCCCACACCCAGGGATGTCACTGACATTAGATCCTTCATGGGATTAGCAGGATACTACAGGAGATTCATAAAAGGATTTTCTAACATTGGTCACCCAATAACTTCACTACAGAGAAAGGGGGTGAAATTTATTTGGAAAGCAGAATGTGAGGGAAGTTTCCAGTAGCTCAAACACCTCTTAACACATGCCCCCATACTGAAAATTGTAGACCCAAACAAGGAATACCTGGTGTGCATCGATTCCTGCAAAGAGGGACTCGGAGGAGTCCTCATGCAAGAGGGACATGTAATATTTTATGAATCCAGAAAATTGAGTAAACGTGAAATAAATTATGCAACCCATGACTTAGAGCTAGCTGGCATAGTGCACACTTTGAAAATGTGGAGGCACTACCTCCTAGGAAAAATGTTTGTCCTCATGAACGACTATAGTCGGCTGAGGTATTTATTTGACCATCCCAAGCTAAATGTTAGGCAAGCTAGGTGGATGGCTCTTATCAGTGAGTTTGACTTTGAAATCAAACACATCAAAGGAAAATAAAATCAAGTGGTTGATGCTCTCAGTAGAAGTATGAAGGTAATTCATTTAGAAACCATGCGTACTTGTGAAACAGACCTCAAGGAAAGAGTCAAAAGTGCATAAGAGGTAGATGAGTTCTTCAAAACCACGAAGATACACCTGGAGCAAGAGCTCAATAGACGAAAGTATGCAGGTTATCAACTTACAAGTGATGGCCTACTAACATACAAAGGGAGATTGTATATCCCAACTTGTGACACTTTGAAAAAGTTTGGATTGGATGAACTTCACAAAAGACCATATGTTGGCCACCTTAGTTATCAGAAGATGATTACAGCCCTTAGGAAACTGTTTTATTGGCCAAGAATGAAAAAGGACACAGTTGATTATCTGGATAATTGTCTAGAGTGCCAACAAGTCAAGGTAGAACACCAACACCCAGCAGGGCAATTGTTTCCCCTACCTATTCCAAAATGGAAATGGGAAACCATTTCCATGGACTTAATCACCGGACTACCCAAAATGACCAAACAAAATGATGCCATCATGGTGGTTGTGGATAAATTGAGCAAGGTTGGCCACTTCATCCTGATAAAATCCACTTGCAAGGCAATAGACAGTGTCAACATATCCATGAAAGAAATATGCAGACTGCATGGGATTCCCAAGGAAGTTATATCTGATAGGGATGTCAAATTCACCTCAAAATTTTGGAATTCCTTTTTCACTGGATGTGGATCACAACTGTTGTTTAGTAAAACCTACCACCCTCAAACTGATGGACAAACAGAGAGGGTGAACTGAATATTAGAAGACATGTTAAGAATTCATGTAATGCATCAACCCAAGAAATGGGAAGAGTATCTTCCCCTGGTAGAATTTTCCTGCAATAATGGATACCAAGAATCCTTGAAAATAGCCCCTTTTGAGGCGCTTTATGGCAGAAAATGAAATATTTCAATCAATTGGTATAATCTAGTAGACAGGGTTACCCTTGGGCATGAAATGTTAATGGAACTAGAACAACAAATGACCCGGATAAATAGAAATCAGAAGGTGGCCCAAGACCAACAGAAGAGTTATGCAGATAACAAAAGAAGTCATAAAGAGTCTAAAATAGGAGATCATGCGTATCTCTGAATCAAACCAAGGAGAATCTCCTTAAGAATGGGAGTGTGTGCTAAGTTAACACCCAGATTTTGTGGCCCTTTTTAAATTCTAGACAGAGTGGGACTTGTATCCTATAAATTGGCCTTGCCCCCCACAGTGAAGGCACATAATGTATTCCATGTTTCCTTATTAAAGAGATATATACATGATGCTACTCACATAATTGACGGGTCTGTGATACAGGTGGAGCTAGAGGGAGAGTTCCAACCAAAGCCACAGTGCATCCTAAACATGAGAGATATATCTCTAAGGAACATAACCATTTCACAGGTTAAGGTGCAATGGAAACACTTTGGTCCCAATGAAGCGACTTGGGAAATGGAGGATGCCATGAAATAAACATACCATTTTTTGTTCACTGTTGAATGTGGAATTTGTTTGTGTTAAAAGGAACATTGAGGGCGATGTTCCTTTAAGGGGGAGGGGATTCTAACACCCATGTTTCCCCCTGTCTATAATGATAAGTGTTATTATGGAAAAACAATAAGCCAACCCATGGGTGATCAAGGATAAACAATGGAACTTGATAGATTTTGTAATATTTCTATATATATAAATATGTTTGGTTTTTAATAAAATAGAGAATGTTGAGTTATTGTTGAAGGGATGGCCTTTACAGGTTAAGATGTCATGAGAGGAGTGGGAAAGAGGGAGGCCATCATTGTTTTGAATGAATATTCTAGGAAGTACCCTGCGTAATTAAAATGATATGGATCTGAGTTGTCCTCAGCCTTAGAAACTGACTACTAGTCAAGATAGTAGTTGGAATAGTTCTCGAAGGAGTTAAGAATGGATGGGAAAGTACCTTCAGGAAGTTTTTAACATGATCCACGAGGTCCTAAGGGAAGAAGACGAGAAGAAAATGGGGAGAGCAAGGGCAGAAGGGTCACCAGAGAAACATCTTGCGGAACTCCTCTCGTGACATTGTATCCTGGCCCAGGGGTGGATGGTTGTAGTGGAGTTTAACACAACCTTGCCTACAGTTGGGTGGAGAGCGGTTATATCTACAACAATACTCAATATATCTCGATTTTATGTAGATAAGTGTCTCATCCACCTTTGTGTATTGACATGATTATGTGTATGGTTAAATGAACATCATAATATTTAGATGTAACCATTTGGTCTACAAATCAAATTGTGTATTCCAGAGACACCAGAAATTGTGAATAATGTTTAATTTCATGAAAAGTGTTACATTCTTGCTTGCGAATACTTCATGTCTTGTGAGAACTATTTCTGAATTTACGTCTGTGAATAAGGTTGTGTGTCTGGTATATAGGAAAGGATACAAATCTTTATGGTTGTTGTGCACATGTATAATTCAAGTTCTTTGTACTAGCCTGAGGGGAGAGATGTCCCTACTCATTGTGTGTATCTTTGTAATCATATGAAATATGCATATACTCCCATGCATCTACATATATATATATACACCTTGTGTGCCACGACGTTGGAATGCCCAACCTTAACCATTCTTTCAAAGAATAGGGTACTGTGAAGAATCCCTGAGGAAAGTATGGAGTACCTTGGTCAAGGGCGAGAACCCTTAAGGGTCAATAAGAATTGAGAAGGACTAGAAGAAAGGTATCCATGAAATGGCTAGGTCTGGGCGTGGACTGTTAAGTTAGTGGAGAAACCCTAATTTGTTTCAAAAGAATCATTGTCATGGATTTGACACAATGAATAAAATCAGGTGATTTATCAGGATGTGGTCGAGATGCAACCTCGACCGTCAATTGGAATGAAGGGAGGCATCCTAACCCTTCATCAACGTTGAGCACAAATCCCTACTTCGAAATTTACAAGGGTCATTGATTTGTCGGGGAGTGAACATGAACAATCTTGGATCGTTGGGTCCGTGGAAAGTAACACGGTCAGAGACTCCTAGTCAGAATTACCTTGGAAGCCCAAGGGATAATCTATATCGTCCATCGGGGTGAGGCTGCAATGAAAACTCCACCATAGATCTTAGTGAATCTCATTGGAACGGGACTAAGGGAAAAAAGTGATTTCATCACGATGTACCCTACTGACTAGCATTGTCGTGTGTCATGACAGAAGGAGGCCACTTTCACCCTAAGAAGGGGTCATGTGTCACGTAGTTTTGGAAGAATTAGACAAGGGTCCACAGGGAATATGGATGCCACGTGTAAAGCGGTGTGTATGACATGTACCACCCCACATGCCATGCCACGTGTTAACAGAAGATGCAACAATGAATAGGTATGGATACTTCTCGGTGTTATCACTGAAATTTCGTCAGCACATGGCGACAAGAACTCTGCATCGTCAAAACAGGACTGAAGTCATTCATGGCACAGGATTAGTTCCACAACATGGCAAAAGGGTCAAAAACTATATAAAATGACCAAAAATTGAAGGGCGCTTCACCGAACCTGGGTGCGCGCGCATATGCACGTAACATAAATGTATAATGCGCGCATATGTGCACGACACGTGGCTGTTGGGCAAAAAACCCGCGCACCTGCTAAACGACACATTTATTGAAATTGGTCGGCCTCCCAACCACTAATGGATCATCTCCCAAGTCGATTTGACACCAAATCCGAGCTCAATCTGCATGGTAGGCTGGTCAAAGACCTAATTGTGCCCTAAAGAGCCCCTTTTCACATTCAAAAGAGGTCACATAATAACCCAATGCTAGGCTATAAAAAGCCATGAATAACCATCACTTTCTCAAGGAATTCTTTATATTGTTATGATGCTGAGATTGCTAAGGACCCATTCTTTAGCAATAAACATCACAAGCTGCATTTCATAGAGCTATTCACCCCTCTCTTGAGTGAATAAGCTTGGATTTCTTTCACCCACATCTTCATCTTTGCATTGTAAGGAGAGCAATCAAGTGAGGGCCTCAAGAGCCTTCCATTGGAGAAAGAAGGGACCCAAGTCCCCTTTCTTCTTTGTGTCTTTGGATTTCATCAATAAGATCAGCTTATACATTGGTGATATCGGTCCATGTATATGTATTTTTCATTTGTTTCATATGCTCATAGTTTTTATTTGTTTTAGTTTGTTTTTGTTTATAGTTTTGTTGTTTCTCTTTCTAACCTTTCCTTTTACAGCTGTCATGCCTAGCAGAGCCCAATTGGGCATGTAAGCACTCTTAATTTTCTCACCTAGTGACGAATTGGGTGCAAACAGATTGGCGACCATACTGGGGAGAAGGTATCAATTCCTCCCTCATTTGGGTTCATTTTGCTTTCCTTTTGATTTCATTAACTTGCAGGTT
>ML798491.1:376701-388513 GCA_009831015.1 Picea engelmannii | reverse complement strand
CCAAAGCCTTCTTGACCTTTTTCCAACTACCCATCCGCCATGACAATGGTCTAGAACTACTGTCCAATTTCAAACAGACCTCAGCCACCCACATCGCTGACCACATTCATGAGTGGCGTAGGTGACGTAGTTTGTGTAAAGCATAAACCACCAAGCAGCAATGCCTCGACTGGTTTCTTAGATCACTTGTCGCTCTCCTTGGTAAGGATGTCGCTTCCACCTTCCCACAATCCGAAGAGGAAGCCATCAGTAAAGCCCAACAATATGACCTCATCTACGCACAGTCAGGATACTTATACACGGTACTTCTTGATCTTCCGAAACCTATGCCATTTGGTCAAGACAAACCTAGGATGTCTCACTCAGCAGACAGACTAATAGGTGCCACCACACACCATGGTCCACAACCCCAACCACCACTGATGTATGGAACACCTCAATACCCGCCGGCATATGGGGGCACTCCTTATTTCCCCCCACCCTCTTATCAACAGCCATATCCTATTGCTATACCTCCACCCATTAATGGACCACCACCGGCACCCCCCATACATCAACCTCCTCCAAACACTAGTGATACTCCCTCCACATCAGCTTATAGTACTAGTGAAAGCACTACGCCTTCCTACGTACCTTATGGAGCGGCACCACCACAGAATCCCTACTTCCCTTTTCCTAGTCCTCCACAACCCATGGCTCCCCCACATCCACATGCGGGGGTAAACTTTGTTCAACCCTCTGCTGCTCAACAATACCATAATTTTGAACAATTAAATACAGCCAACCCAACCCATCTATCAAACAATAATAGGAAGAAAGGACGGAATAGGAATAACAACAATCCTGGTCAAGGCGAAAATCAACCCCCACAGCATCCACCCACTGGGCGCAACCCGAACCAAGGGAACCAAAACCTCCAAGGGGGCCATAACAACAAACGCCAAGGACAAAATACCATTAAAACCATCCACCCTTGTGCTCTTTGTGGTGTGTACGGTCATTACACTCACCATTGTCCCCAGATTGCTGATTTCAAAAGGTTGAAAGATTCTGGGAGCCTTCCCCCCTCCCGAGTGCAACCTGCCCCGCAGCAGGCACAACAACAATATGCGCAACAACCCCCCCCTGCCGTACTGCAAAATCCTATCCCACATCAAGGTGTCATAAACACCCAGCAGGACACGCAGCATCCCCCACCTCAGATGGGCCAATACCACAACCCCAATAACCCAGCAGAGCGTACAATTCTCCTCACCAGCAAGGAAGAAATTCTTCTGCAAACACGCAATCGTCAGTATCCTACAACAACTGAGTCGACTCCTATCTCTCCAGAGACAAACCCTACACCAACGGGACCCTCGTTGATGATCCCTCGCCCTTCTGCCGAACCACCATTACGCATCCCTCGCATCCCTTTACGCAGGAATGTTCACAATCCACAGGCTAGGGCAGCACATAACTACAACTTGGTAGATGACTTAGCGCAATCCCCGGCTGCCATGTCAGTTTTGGAAGTCCTCCAAACTTGTCCAACGCAGCGAAAGTCACTACTTTCTGCCTTGGGGGCAGTCGACCCTGCCGATACTCAACTCATCACTTTTGACCTTGATAGCTGCGAACCTCGTCTTCCCACCGCGGTTGCTATTCAAATACCAGTCAAAATACGGAACATCACCGTCCATCGGTGTATCATCGATGAAGGGGCATCTACCTGCATCATGTCCAAAACAGTATGGCAGAAACTTGGTTCCCCAGACCTTTTACCCTCTGCCATCACATTGCGCGCTTATGACGGGAGACCATCATCCCCCGAAGGGCTCTTTCAAAATGTCCCCGTAGAACTCGGGGGCAAAACCATTCTCATTGACATTGAAGTTATCGACGCTCAACTTGATTACAACATCTTGTTTGGCCGTACCTACATGTATGCTATGAAGGCAGTGGCATCATTCGTCTTTCGGACAATCATGTTCCCTCATAACGGGAAGATTGTGACCATCGACCAAGTCTCGCATTACGAGCCTAACCCATCTGCCAATCTCGATAACATTCTTCCTCTCATTCATTCAAACAAAGACGTGTATCCACTCGTCGAGATGGGTCCTGGGATTTTCAAAGATCCATCCTTGTTAGGGACATACCATGGAGCACCACCACTCCTTCCCCCTAGCCAAGTATGCGTCGTTTCCTCTAAGGAAACTCTCCAGGAGGATGCTCATCCTCCTCAGGAGGCTTCAGTCATTCCTGACGTCTCACTAGTCGCAGCACCACTCCCATAGGAGCCTCCTGCGAACTCGTCGACCCCCACAGTCCACGAATCAACACCCCCTTAGGGGCCTAATCCCATCTGGGAGGCATTTCCCCGACCCCTCACTCAAATTCCCTTCTTTTATCCTCCACCCGGTGTAGAAGCTTTCCAGGTAGCCGCAATGCTCACCTTACCCAATATGGTGTTAGCAATCCCAGTGTGGTACTTACATCCACCTGAGATGGTCCCTCGCCCACAGGCAGGACTCCCCATGACGATTCCTATCATCACTCCCACTACCCCCACTACCCCCATACTCCCTACCCCCCCTGCTACCGCTAGGGGCAGGAGACAGAAGAAGGAGCCCACAACTCCACTTCCTCCACGCATCTCACCACCTTGCACATTGTGTGAAAAAGAGGGTCACCAAACCAACAACTGCCCATCATTACCGGAATTAAGGAATTTTATTCCCCCCAATCCAACCCCCACACCCCCCATTACTACTGCTTGCACTCAACCTTCCAGTAGTAAAGGGTTGAAGACCAAATTCGCGTGTGCCATTTGTTCTGAGTATGGCCACTACACTCATCATTGTCCAGCACTACCACGTTTTCGGCAGGCATTAGCTATCATATGCCAGGACTTTCATAACAACGTCCTCTAAAACACCAATCACTGGTATGCCCTACCACGTCCTCTAAAACACCAATCACTGACATTCGCTATGTCACCACTTCAGTCAATGAACACATGAGATTCCCTTGCTCTCTTTGTGATTCATTGGCTCACTTTACATACCAGTGTCCAATAATCCCCGCATACAGGCAACGTCGATTGGCCCTACAACACCAACCCGCAGCAGCAGTAATTGACCTTACTTCATCACTCGAGGCTCTTCATGTCATTTCTCCAGAACCCGAGGCACTCCCAACACCTCCTTGGTTCGTAGATGGCACATATGAGGATTTACCCCGTAACCCTCCCAACTCTCCTGCTCATTCCCCTGTAGAGATTACCCATCCAACCACCACGGGTACCCCTCAGTACTTCAACATATAGTTCATGACGAGCGAACCCTCACCATCTGCTCACACCTCTCCCCTTACTTCACCAGCAGGGGGAAATCACACTAGAGCTAAGATCACTCCTCACGATCCATTATATTCTCGTCATTTTCAATGTGACGAAGACATATTGGAAGAGCTACAATGCCCAGACTCTCCTTGGGACGCACTACATCACCGTGCTCTCTTCCTTCCGCAGGAAGCCCACATGCCTCCTAGCCATAACCCCGTTTATGCGGTCGAAACCAAAGACTTTATCCCATCAGGACCTATCGATTGGTTCAACAATCCCATTCCTTCACCCGATGCTTTCGAAGAAGGCAATTTGGCCAACATTTCCCCCACCATCAAAATCGACATTTCCATTAAACCGGGCATAGTCGAAGAAATCATCATTGGAGCCGCTTGTACTCCACAGGAAATCATTGACTACAAAGCCCTCTTCCAAGAATATAGGGATATCTTTGCCTGGTCATACACAAAGATGCCTGGCCTAGACCCATCTATTGTCGAACATCGTATCGACACCTGGCCCGACATCACACCTGTTCGCCAGAAACAACAACCGCTACACCCATCTAAGGTCGCGACTATCAAAGCAGAAATTGATAAATTACGTACGGCCAGATTCATTTACCCCATTGCTTATACATCATGGGTTTCCAACCCTGTACCCATCGACAAAAAACAGGGATCTATCCGCGTTTGCACCGATTTTCGCGATCTCAATAACGCATGTCCCAAGGACAACTTCCCAACGCCTTTCATCGATCAGATTATCAACGAATGCGCCGGCCACGAGGCTCTTTCCTTTATGGACGAATTCTCTGGCTATAACCAAATTCAAATTCACCCAGCCGATCAATACAAAACCGCATTCATTACCCCGTGGGGTACGTTTGCATATCGTGTCATGCCTTTCGGCTTAAAAAATGCCAGCGCAACCTTCCAGCGGGCGATGACATACATAGTTCATGATCTGGCTAAAAATATCCTCGCCTACTTGGACGACCTCACTACTCGGTCCAAGAAACGCACCCAACATCTCGATGATTTACGAATCATCTTTCAACGGTGTCGTCAGTACAACATCCGCTTGAACCCTCTCAAGTGTGTGTTCTATGTCACTACAGGGCGCCTCCTCGGTTTCATCATTTCGCAAAGCGGTATCACCGTGGACCCCCTCAAAGTCCAAGCTATCACCGAAATTCCACCGCCTCGGAATTTGCGACAACTACAGAGTCTACAGGGCAAAGCCAACTTTCTTCGGCGCTTTGTTCCTGATTACACTATACGCGCACATGGTTTCCTTCGCTTACTACGTCACGACATCCCTTTTCATTGGGACGACTATGCCCAACAATCGTTTGACGATCTCAAAGTAGTGCTTTCCAATGCACCTCTGATTAGTGCACCTGACTACAACTGCGACTACATCCTCTACGTATCAGCATCAGCTGTATCAGTAGTCGGCGTCCTTGTCCAGCTCGGAGATGACAATCATAAACACGTCATTTACTACGTCAGTAAGAACCTCTCAGGACCACCCCTGAAGTACAAACATGAAGAGAAACTTTCTCTTGCAGTTGTCCTTGCAGTTCAAAAACTGTGCCATTACATTCTGCTTCGCACCACCAAGGTCGTCGCCGATTCCAACCCTATGCAATACTTTCTCAGCCATCACCAAGTTAACGGAAAATTCGCTCGATGGATCGTTATCCTTCAGGAATATGACCTTGAGTTCTCAACACCAAAGAGTAAGAAGGCCCTCGTTCTCGCTGAACTTGTCACGGCCCTTCCCTCTGACACACCCAGTCCTCCCGTCAATACTGACTTTCCTGACGAACATCTCTTTTACATTGCTTCAGATGATCCTTGGTATGGCGACCTCCTCGTCTACCTACGAACTCAAAAGTTCGATAACCACCTATCACGAGATGATCATCGGTGCATTCGTCATCAGGCCCCCCGCTATCTCCTCAACGGTGGCATCCTATATCGGCGGGGCGTCGACACCATTCTTCATCGCTGCCTGACTATTGACGAGGCCGACAAAGTCTTAAACGACTGCCATAGCGTCGCCTGTGGGGGCCATATTTCCGGTATCTCCACCGTGCAAAATATTATCCGGGCCGGTTACTTTTGGCCTACCTTATTCCACGATTGCATTCATGCCGTGAGACGATGTGAGCAATGTCAGCTCTATGCCAACAAAGCCCGCGCTCCCCCCACTCTTCTTCACCCTGTCATTACTGCAGGCCCCTTTTGTAAATGGGGCATTGACTTTATGACTTGTAATCCCCCCTCCAGCAATGGTCACAAATACATTGTTGTCGCTGTCGATTACTTCACCAAATGGGCCAAATCTATGCCCACTTTCAACAACACCGCTGACACTGCAGCACATTTTTTCTTCAACCACGTCATATCCCGGTTCGGAGTACCACTCCAACTAGTTTCCGATCATGGGAAACATTTTGAGAATGTGATCTTCGTCGAACTCTCATCTCGATTAGGCTTCTCTCACGAGTTTTCCTCCCCATACTATCCTCAGTCAAACGGACAGGTCGAGGCAGTGAAAAAAGTCCTCAAGACCATGTTACAACGCACGGTTAATAAACATAAAACCAATTGGCATCATATGTTATTTTCCGCACTATGGGCTTATCGAATGGCAGTGAAGACCTCCACGGGTTTCACGCCCTTTCACTTAGTCCATGGGGTCGAGGCAACTCTTCCCATCGAGTGCGAAATTCCCACCCTTCGCACCGCAATCGAGCTTTTACCTGACACTGCTCCAATGGAGCAGCACTTGCTAAACTTGGAGTCTCTGGATGAGGATCATCGATCCTCATTACAGAACAACGAGGTAGCTAAAAAACGATCCAAGGCTACCTTTGATCGCCATGTCAACCTTCGATCATTTCACGAAGGCGACCTTGTCCTTGCCTATGATATCGCTCACGATACCTTTGGCCACGGAAAATTTGAATCCCTTTGGCATGGCCCTTACATCATCCAACATTGCCTCACCAAAGGCGCATACATCTTGGCCTCCCCCGAAGGCCTCACGCTTAAAGAACCCGTCAATGGGTTATACCTCAAGAAATTTTATGCTTAAACGTAGTCATGCTACTTTAGGTTATTTTTTCTTTTTTAGAGTTTTTAATATTTTTTATCCCTCATATAAAACTATCCTTTGTGCTATTGACAGATGCCTCCTCCACCAGCTTACCACATTGGTTATGCCGACGGCGCCAGCCGTTGGACACAAAATCTCGCTTCAGCTACTTGGGCTCTCTACACCCCTTCACATGAAATGCTACATTCCAACGGCATCTGTTTAGGACCAGCCACCAACAGCCAAGCCGAATACACTGCTATCATTGGCCTCCTGACCGACGCCCAGTATCATCATATTCGTCACCTTAGCATTTTCCTCGACTCCCAGCTAGTCGTTCTTCAGCTCAACAATGTGTACCGTGTACGCGACCTGTGCCTCTTTCGTAAATACCTGCAGGTTAGATTATTATCTCGACATTTTGATTCCATCACATTTACACATATTCCAAGAGAATTGAATCAAACAATAGATGAAATAGCTAACACAGTGTTAGATTGGCATATATCACATCAAGCTACACATACATAAACATCTCATACGTCATGTCACAACATATAGATAGGATCAACATCATCATCATCAACACACAAAACACATGTACAACACATTTAGATCTCAAAAACATGTATACTCATATATATATATATATATGTGGGCCCCCCAGGCCATCTGAATGTTTATATACAGCAAAAATACATCGGCCCTCAGGCCCGTGCCACATATCGGTACAAAAAATCGGCTCACCAGCCTATCAAAACTGTGTACAAAATACATAATACCCTCAAGGTGCCTCTATCGCACCCCCAGTTGCCCCTCCCTCAGGAGGAGGTGGTGGCCCACCCCCACCAGCCCCAGGCGGTGGTGGTGGCACATCCGCACGACCTCCCTGCTCAGGCGGCAGACGCCCGCTAGTCATCGCGGCGAGCACTACTGCTCGTCGCACTAGGCTCCGCCATGGTGGCGGTAACCCTATACACTGTTCCAGGAACCCCTCGTCCTGGATACGGATCCACATGCCCTCGGGCACGTCCTGCAACACCGTCTCAAAACGGCGGCGTATATCATCCAAATCCCCTCCGGCTGCCGCCGGAGGAACGTGCGATGGCCCCGCACCAGGGTCATCAAAACGGCGCCTCTGCACCGGTCTCCCGGGCTCTGCTGGTGCCCCGACGGCCTCATCCTGTCTCCGCCTCCCTCCATGTGGAGGTCTCTCTGGCTCTCTCTGAGTCGGTTCTCTGTACAACTCCACCTCGCGCCCGCGAAGTGCCAAATCTGCACATGCACAAAACAAGCAACATCAGATCATATCAGTATCTATACATCATACATATGAACCGGTATATCAAAAAACACAATGTAAATCAAAACATACAACACTCAACATACCTCGATCATCAAACACCTCCCCAAGAGGCAATACCATGTCTGGGTCTCCCCGAAAGTCAACCCCAGCATAGGGGAACTGCATCATAACCTGCGGCATCTGCCGCCATATCTGCGCCGCCTGCGCAGAAAAATAATGCCCGCCTTCGCCACCACCGTGGCGAACCAAAAGCTGGGACCACCGCCTCAAACGCGGCTCTCGTACCCCTGGTGCCTCTAATAGCACCCTCGGGCGCAGCATCGGCACCCTCTCCAAAAAATAGGCCACCAGGATGGAGCCAAACGCAAACTCCCCGATACCTATCGATCGACATCGGTCCAGCTGCGTGATCATCTGCGCGTGAAGGGTCAAACCCCAGGCGAACCGCTCACGGCCCACCACCACCCTCTCCATCACCAGCAGCTCGCCACCACTGATCCGATGGGTCGCTCATGACCCATACACCCGGACAATCATCGCTGCTACGCAACGATGCAACAGGGCATCCAACCCACTGATACTCACTGCACTCCCAGCCATGTAGTTCTCACCTGAACAATATTGTCGGGTGACATCAGCCAAGTGAGTATCCCTCGGCAGCACAGGCTCTGCCGGCAACGGTATTCCCCGGAAGGGGAGTCCAGTCAAGAAGTATATATCCTCCACCGCAGTGAAGGGGATCTGCTCTCCTCGCACGAGGAAGTAGTGTTGATCAGGGCTCCACATCTCAAGCAAGAACTGGAGTAAATACTCCTGTGCCCGTGTCAAAGTGCACTCAAAAAAATTTAGCAACCCACTGGCTGCTAAAGACGCTCGAACTGCAGGCCTCGCATTGGCCACATCATCTCGCAGCTGCGACCAGTCTCGCTCGCGCCATCACACATCCATGATCACTGATAACCACCTGCACACAACCCAGAGTCCTATATTAGTTTATGCAAACACCAAATACATCAAAAAGAATCCCTTTTTACCCTTTAACCTTGCCTCAAAGGCGCGGTTTCACCACCCACAGGCGCGCACACATGCACACATGTTCACTATACAGGCGTGCACGTATGCGCACCTATGTTTCTCACAGGCACGCTCAACATTGCCCCTGTTCACACTACAGGCGCGCGGTAATGCGCACCTGTCAACCTCACAGGTGCGCTCTAAAGCGCGCCTGTTCACCCCACAGTCGCGCACTCGTACGCGCCTGTTACCCTCACAGACGCGCCCCTAGGGCGCGCCTTATTTTCCTCCTCACGCGCACCACTGCGCATTTATTCAGTGGACAGGCGCGCACACATGCGCGCCTTCCACTGAATCGCCCGCGCATGTGGGCCCACTCCCTAGAAAAATTCCCCTTTAACCTCTTGTACGGCCCCCCGTACCTACCCTGCCCAAAAATTAGAAACCTATTTCTATGCAGGACGATCAGACCACTAACTTGAAACTCGCACGCCGTCGATCGGGTACCTCGTGCTCCCTGAATCACTCAATCTCCTCTGAATCTGCTCGAAAATTCACTGTAGCAGCAGGTACAAATGAGGTGGCAATGTGGGCCCTACAGCTATATATAGGCCTTTTGCCAAACTTCCACTCAACATTCTGGGAGCCCACGGTGTCCATTTGACAAACCGTCTTCAGCCACGGCATTAGCATCCCGCCGCCTACGTCACGGTTGTCCTTGGGCCACTTTTCATCCTAGGCCCCCGGGGCACCTTTTTTTCCATATCATGGTCAGGTACGCACACGCATAGTCACATTTGTCAGATACATGCTCATATCTTCGATTCTCTTCAGATATTGTTCACTTTGGGTATTTGGTTGTTCTGTGCGCAGGTACTTGGTCATCAGTCACCGACATCATCCCTTCAGGTATATATATTCAGCACTGGCATGTAGTCTCTCCCGCTGTCTTGCATTTACATTCCCAGTCACACCCTCTGATATTGACCTCTAGGGTACCCATTCCCGTCTCTGAAGTACTCACACCTCCCTTTGCATCTTCAGTACTGTAACCCAGTAGCATTTTCACCCACATGAGTTGTCCCATTCATAGCACCTTTTGGCACTTTCGACACTCATGCTATTCTTCATCACCCTTTAGGGATGGGAGTCCAGATAGTCTTTCATCATGTTGCAGATCGACCACATACTTCTTCTCCTCATTTTTCTAGCTTCCCATACGGACTCCCAGCTCATCACTTTATGGTTATGTTCTGTTTACCTGCACCTCCGCAGGATCATGAACCCACCATTTCATCCACCATCAGTTTGCCCATCTGCGAACCTATCTTCATTCCACCTACCTCATACAGAAACTCGCCAATGGGGCCCCCACCCTTCATCAGTTTTCCAAGAAATTTATGCCCTCCCTGGGGCACTCATTTCACACTGGGGCACCCGTTTCTGTATTTGTACATTTTTTCCAAAAATTCTTCATTATTTATTGTACAAATGCCTTTATTTCCATTCCTTACACTTTCTTTTGTCGTCACCGTTGGTGACTTGCTTCCTCTTTTTGGCCACACACAACCCATGTCACCCTTGGTTGGAGCATTACTTCTCATCTACCCTCGCCGGCATCGTCCATCTCTTCAGAGTACTCCACAGGTCCCTTACCTCTACCCTCTGAATTTGTTCACCTTGTCCCGCCTCTGGCACAACTTATCCTCAGTCTTGGCGTCCCCCTGACACTCGACTTTGTCACACAGTTGCGGCCATTATTTATCTCATCCATCCTCCAGCCAAGGGCTGTCTTGAGTCTTCCCACTTCTTGACTGCATCCATGTACCTCTGCCACTTCTTCACCTCAGTAGATTCCACGGACCCCTTTGCTCCTGGGAGTCGCGTCTCCCTTTTTGTCGACATCAACACAATTTTCCAAAAGGGCGACAGTATCTTGATTCTCATTTTCCATTCAATGAGAGATCTCGGACGACACAGGGGGAAACACCATTGTTCCCTGATGTCGTTGACCCCCATAACATTTGACGCCAACACTTTCTCATGTTGCGGTGGGTCTTACTTCGCGACTATTGCAGTTATTATTATCAGTTGCCGAAGACCTATGAACTTGGTAGGGCCATCACTGCCCGCATCATCGTCGCTGCTTGTTACTACGATCATTGCCTCTTGTTCAGAGTATGTTCACTTACAGAATTGTCTTCCGCCTTTATCATACCGCCCCCGAGGGCGCTGCAGTTGTCTACACCAGCATTTCCGTCATCTTTTTCAGAGTTACATCATACAAGCATGGGGCATGCCCGCCTCGTTTGTACACAGTTGTATATTGTTACGCACCTTGTGGAAGGTCGGGATCTACAGGTTCCTTTCTTCTCCAAAGGATTGCTCTACACGGTCCCACTCTTGCTCTCCCTTACAACACCATTCTCAGTAAAAGAAACATTGATGGATTTCGGCTATACGTATGCTCCTAACCTCATCCATCAGGGGGCATCTGTTATCACTGAAATTTTGTCAGCACATGGCGACAAGAACTCTGCATCGTCAAAACAGGACTGAAGTCATTCATGGCACAGGATTAGTTCCACAGCATGGCAAAAGGGTCAAAAACTATATAAAATGACCAAAAATTGAAGGGTGCTTCACCGAACCTGGGTGCGCGCGCATATGCGCGTAACAGAAACGTATAATGCGTGCATACGTGCACGACGCGCGGCTGTTGGGCAAAAAACCCACGCACCTGCTAAACGACGCATTTATTGAAATTGGTCGGCCTCCCAACCACTAATGGATCATCCTTCAAGTCGATTTGACACCAAATCCGAGCTCAATCTGCATGGTAGGTTGGTCAAAGACCTAATTGTGCCCTAAAGAGCCCCTTTTCACATTCAAAAGAGGTCACATAATAACCCAATGCTAGGCTATAAAAAGCCATGAATAACCATCACTTTCTCAAGGAATTCTTTATATTGTTATGCTGCTGAGATTGCTAAGGACCCATTCTTTGGCAATAAACATCACAAGCTGCATTTCATAGAGCTATTCACCCCTCTCTT
>ML798491.1:279197-368499 GCA_009831015.1 Picea engelmannii | reverse complement strand
TAACTCAACATTCTCTATTTTATTAAAAACCAAACATATTTATATATATAGAAATATTACAAAATCTATCAAGTTCCATTGTTTATCCTTGATCACCCATGGGTTGGCTTATTGTTTTTCCATAATAACACTTATCATTATAGACAGGGGGAAACATGGGTGTTAGAATCCCCTCCCCCTTAAAGGAACATCGCCCTCAATGTTCCTTTTAACACAAACAAATTCCACATTCAACAGTGAACAAAAAATGGTATGTTTATTTCATGGCATCCTCCATTTCCCAAGTCGCTTCATTGGGACCAAAGTGTTTCCATTGCACCTTAACCTGTGAAATGGTTATGTTCCTTAGAGATATATCTCTCATGTTTAGGATGCACTGTGGCTTTGGTTGGAACTCTCCCTCTAGCTCCACCTGTATCACAGACCCGTCAATTATGTGAGTAGCATCATGTATATATCTCTTTAATAAGGAAACATGGAATACATTATGTGCCTTCACTGTGGGGGGCAAGGCCAATTTATAGGATACAAGTCCCACTCTGTCTAGAATTTAAAAAGGGCCACAAAATCTGGGTGTTAACTTAGCACACACTCCCATTCTTAAGGAGATTCTCCTTGGTTTGATTCAGAGATACGCATGATCTCCTATTTTAGACTCTTTATGACTTCTTTTGTTATCTGCATAACTCTTCTGTTGGTCTTGGGCCACCTTCTGATTTCTATTTATCCGGGTCATTTGTTGTTCTAGTTCCATTAACATTTCATGCCCAAGGGTAACCCTGTCTACTAGATTATACCAATTGATTGAAATATTTCATTTTCTGCCATAAAGCGCCTCAAAAGGGGCTATTTTCAAGGATTCTTGGTATCCATTATTGCAGGAAAATTCTACCAGGGGAAGATACTCTTCCCATTTCTTGGGTTGATGCATTACATGAATTCTTAACATGTCTTCTAATATTCAGTTCACCCTCTCTGTTTGTCCATCAGTTTGAGGGTGGTAGGTTTTACTAAACAACAGTTGTGATCCACATCCAGTGAAAAAGGAATTCCAAAATTTTGAGGTGAATTTGACATCCCTATCAGATATAACTTCCTTGGGAATCCCATGCAGTCTGCATATTTCTTTCATGGATATGTTGACACTGTCTATTGCCTTGCAAGTGGATTTTATCAGGATGAAGTGGCCAACCTTGCTCAATTTATCCACAACCACCATGATGGCATCATTTTGTTTGGTCATTTTGGGTAGTCCGGTGATTAAGTCCATGGAAATGGTTTCCCATTTCCATTTTGGAATAGGTAGGGGAAACAATTGCCCTGCTGGGTGTTGGTGTTCTACCTTGACTTGTTGGCACTCTAGACAATTATCCAGATAATCAACTGTGTCCTTTTTCATTCTTGGCCAATAAAACAGTTTCCTAAGGGCTGTAATCATCTTCTGATAACTAAGGTGGCCAACATATGGTCTTTTGTGAAGTTCATCCAATCCAAACTTTTTCAAAGTGTCACAAGTTGGGATATACAATCTCCCTTTGTATGTTAGTAGGCCATCACTTGTAAGTTGATAACCTGCATACTTTCGTCTATTGAGCTCTTGCTCCAGGTGTATCTTCGTGGTTTTGAAGAACTCATCTACCTCTTATGCACTTTTGACTCTTTCCTTGAGGTCTGTTTCACAAGTACGCATGGTTTCTAAATGAATTACCTTCATACTTCTACTGAGAGCATCAACCACTTGATTTTATTTTCCTTTGATGTGTTTGATTTCAAAGTCAAACTCACTGATAAGAGCCATCCACCTAGCTTGCCTAACATTTAGCTTGGGATGGTCAAATAAATACCTCAGCCGACTATAGTCGTTCATGAGGACAAACATTTTTCCTAGGAGGTAGTGCCTCCACATTTTCAAAGTGTGCACTATGCCAGCTAGCTCTAAGTCATGGGTTGCATAATTTATTTCACGTTTACTCAATTTTCTGGATTCATAAAATATTACATGTCCCTCTTGCATGAGGACTCCTCCGAGTCCCTCTTTGCAGGAATCGATGCACACCAGGTATTCCTTGTTTGGGTCTACAATTTTCAGTATGGGGGCATGTGTTAAGAGGTGTTTGAGCTACTGGAAACTTCCCTCACATTCTGCTTTCCAAATAAATTTCACCCCCTTTCTCTGTAGTGAAGTTATTGGGTGACCAATGTTAGAAAATCCTTTTATGAATCTCCTGTAGTATCCTGCTAATCCCATGAAGGATCTAATGTCAGTGACATCCCTGGGTGTGGGCCAATCTATAATGGCTTTGATCTTATCAGGGTCAACTCCTACCCCTTTCTCAAAGATAACATGGCCTAAATAATGGACTTTCCTTTGGAAGAAGTCACACTTGCTAATCTTAACATAGAGCTTGTGCTCTCTTAGTACTTGGAGTACTAACTTTAGGTGTTCTTCATTCTCTTCCTTACTCCTTGAGTAAACTAGGATGTCATCAATAAAGACTCATACAAATTTTTCCAAGAACTTGTTGAATACACTGTTCATCAAAATATTGTTAGAACATAAGTCAAAATTTTGAATATAAATTCAGATTTTGAATCCTTTGTTAAATTATTCCTGATTAGTCGTTAATCAATAAATTTTTTCTTTAGGATTTCTATTTTACACACTAATAAATTTTCTGTTATGTTTTGATAGGGAAGATCAATCCTAAGACGTAAAAAAGGATGATTATCAAGATCGACGATTCACGAGATTTCGGGGATTTAAATATGCAAAATGTTTAATCGAAGTATAATTCCCAATTGAATTTCCACTTCGGAACTTAGCGCTTCGACAATCTAAGCTTAAAATTTTAAAGTTCCTCTTAACCCCGAAGTTGCGAAGCTCCGGAGTCTCGAAGTTCCAGAATATTACTTTATAAAGTAAAGTACTCAATAGACATGTTTTATGCGACTTGAAATTCTTTACACGTGGGGACATGTGGCACTTATTTTGGTCATTTTGGGACACATAATTGACACATTTCAGGATGACATGTGTCACCCATGTTCTCACGACATGTCATCATATGTGACATCATCCTACCACATTACTCCGGGAGACTGTCCTCCAGGATATCACATTATTAACAAAACCAAGAAGTGTCAAAGTACCAAAACACCGAAGTGCCGAAATGCCGAAGATTAGAGGTCAAATAATGATTTATTAAGCTTAATTAAAGGTAGGTAATCACTTCGCGACTCTGGCCTTCACGATAATTTTAAAATTTTCTATTCCAATAATCCCGAATTCCCGAAGTTCCGAAGAGTTGAAGGATTAAAAAACAAAACAACAATTAATTAAGTAAATCTTGATTAAATATAATTAATCACTCGGTGACTTCGACCTTCGGGACATGTTTAACATTCTCTATTCAAAGCCCCGAATGTTGAAGTGCCAAAATATTTACTTTCACAAATCACGATTATTAATGTAAATTAAATATGATTAGTGTGAAATATTTGAATAAAGTTCGCTACCGTCAGGTAATAAATTTTCCATATTTTAACATGATTACCCTGCCATTTAGATACTAAGTGTTAAATGTAGAATTAATTAGTGTCCTAATTAGGATTTGATATAATATTTGAACTCTATATCATTTCTGTATTTGCATTCATATTTCTATCTCGTCTCTGCATTCACATTCACAAGCTTTATTTTTCTTACAGGGGTGAATATCATCAACACGAATTCATGGCACCTTGTTGGGGAGCGAAAAAGTAGGTCCAAGACCAATCTGCAGAGGAGCCAAACCCAAATTCTGACCTGTATTCGGATACTACTGCTTGTTTAACATGAAGCATCAAATATTGGATGTAGGTTTATGAAATCCTCGCGGAAGAGAAATACACAGTTTCTGATGATGAAAACGAGGAAGAAGATGTTCTGAATATAAACAATCTCAAGGAGGTGGCCAAGTCATAGCTTCATAAAGTCCCAACAAGGCCAAAATTGTTACCCTATACATACATGATACGCTGGGCTCTGGAGCATGTGGACATACCAACTAGAACCATCTACAACCATCAAAGGACTATTGTTTGCTCGTTTCAACGCAAAGATATCCAAGTAATGTATAAATTGTCTAGTAACCCCAAATAGGTTTACAATGCAGAATTTGTGAAGAAGATTGAGAAAGAAGAATGTACATATTATGACAAAAATATCCATGATATAGTAAAAACTTGGTGGGGAAATGAAAACAAATTTAAAGAAACTAATCATGGTATATATTCTACAACTTTTTGTGATGCACATATTATGTACATAGCCATGATGTTGTGTAGGCTGTATAGAAATAAAAACCCTACACATTTTATTGTATATTGGGTCCCTATTATTCATGAGGTTGCAGAAGGGTTTACTTTTGATTGGGGAAAATTATTGTTTGATAACTTGGTCAAACAAATAGGGGTTCATAAAAGTCAGAGGTCTAAAGGTGAACCAACTCATTTTTATATGTCAGCATATATTATGAATTCTATCTGTTACAAAACCCCTTTCCATTTGATGAATTGGAGATGGACTCCAAAAAATGTTGAACCAATACACATATATCATTCCAAACTATGCAAGGAAAATGCAAAAAGATCATTTCTATGAAATTTTCCATAATGTTATCATCCTGATCCATGAGACATTATATGGAAACCCTCCTCCCAGGATCTCTAAGAAAATCATGGAAAATTTAGGAACAATTGAAGACTGGTATATTGAGGAGATATTTTCTTATATCAGAGTGTATGGTTCTTTCACATCTCCTCATGCTTTACCAATTTTTTTTCCAGATAGGCTCATTTGCAGGGAAGTGGCATACCAAATAGTTTATGTAGGCATAACAAAATAATTGAAGGCAACACAGAAGAGGGTATGGCCAACTTATCCCATACAAGTTGGTGAATATTCATTGTTATATTTTGGACATGCCAAGGTTGAAGCTTCAACCTTAGAAGATAATGTATTGTATTTTATTGAATTCAAAAGACATGACCCTCATAAGGTGGTTGAAAATCATTTGGCACAGTTTGGCATGAAAAAGTATTTTCATGAAGACTCATGAAGACTCTCCATTTGATGATATTTTCAAAGGAGCAAAGTTATATGATGAAGTTATATCCAGGTTCCAGAATATTCCTGACAAAGAACAATCTTCAAAACACCAAAGACATCATCCAAGGGTACAACAGTGACATAATCAACTCTACCAGGTAAGACCTTACAAGAAACATTGACAATGTTTGAAGCTTTTATGAAGCATGGACATATTTTTCCTCAGATGACTTCAAACACTGAAATTTTTGTAAAGGATGTTACTACGCAAGGGGAATCTACTGCACTTGCATCCCCCATCCCATCTTTAACTCTTCTTGCAACAAGTTTTGGGATACCTGGGTCAGAGGTAGTGAATGTAGAATATTTGACACCCATTGAACCAAAATAAATTCCTTCATTAAATTTCTTCTTCAGCAGAAAGAGGAAAGCTATTGTGCATAGAGAAATTCAAAAGAAATGAGGTATAATCACCAAAATATAGAGGATGATATTTGATGGTCAGGGACAAAGTGACCCTGAATTTGCAAAATAGGTAGTTGATTCCTTGGGGAATTTTGAAACAACAAACTTGTGGTCTATAGAAAATTTAAGAGAAAATATTGATCAACAAAATCTTTTAATTGAGAAATTGCAAAATGATTTAAAACAAACAAAAGCAATTATTGGAAAATGAGTAAATTATGAACTAGATTAGGTCAGACAAATTTATGGTTAGTAGATCAAACAACTAGAAGAAAAACTGAGAACAAGTCTTCAAGATCAACAAATGAGTAAGAATACCATTTCTCAGAAAGATGCATTAATAAGACAATTGCAAGCCCGAATAAATACAATTGAAAGTACAATTATTGATATTTATGCCTTTAAGAAACAAGCCTTAGAGATCAATGAGGGATTTCAGACAACTTAACAAAGTTTCTATGAAAGTTTGGAAATTATCTATAAGCATTATCATGTCATTAATAATTTATTACAAATTATTGCTAACAAAGTGAAATAATCTATCACTGCTAGATCCAAATTTCAAGAACTTATAGTTTAGAAGCAAAATCTCAATATACCAGGGCTTGTTCTGTTTTCAGAGATTGAACAATTAAAAGGAGAAATGACATTAAAATCATGGGAAAATAGTCTCAAGGAAAGCTAATGATTAGCTAAAGAAGAAAAAGTTTCTTATCTAAACGCTCTATTAGCTGTGGGTGTAAAAATGACAAAAATTAATCTCGGTGATGTTCACTCTTTTATTAGGAAATATGAGGTTGATAAAAAAAGGGAAATTTTGAAGAGGAACAGGGAAAGGATGAAAAATACTATATTACAAGTCAATCAAGTTAATTTGAAGGTTTTAAATGATCTCTTCGTCAAACAAAGTTTACAATATTAGAATACTCAGTAGGATGCTATAAAAGTTCAGAGTTTACCATTGGCACATAAAAGGATATTACCTTTGAATTGAACATTAATATGGAACCCTCTAAGTTAATAGTTGTATTATTAAATTTGCACACTCAATACAAGGATCAAAAGAAGATAGTTGCATCTACAAGCAAAAAATGTGGAGATAATCCTCCAAAAAGCTAGGAAGCAATGAAGTTTCCAGAAGAAAGACAGATGTTCAAATCTTTGGTAATATTTAGTTAGCATAGTATTTAAAATATTTTCTTCTATTTTAAGATCTAGAAGTGTGGAAGTGTAACCGATTTTGGTTAAGACAAAATTGTATAAATAAACACATTTGAGAGATGAATCAGGATTTTTCTCGCCTGATGTAAAGAGAGACTTTTTAATATAAATTTCTACAGGAAGACATAGATTCTACTTCTCATTTATTTGAGTTATGTATTTTCTATGTGTTGCTACTTTATCACAATTCATCTTCTTCACTCTATGATGTTTAAGGAATGAATGACTGCAATTTAGTAATACATCTATTGTTGTTCACATAATTAGATGTTTATTTAGGTATAGATTTTCCTTGGTTTTACTGTAAGTGAAACAAGACCTATGTCTGTTTAGATATTCTCATCTTAATTCATCTTTTAGACATACATTTCATATTTCTTCTATTGCAAATAAGTTAATATTTATCAACATTCAATACCTTGCTTTTTTTTTTCAATTTTTTTTGCTATAATTCTACTTTCCATCTCTTGGTTATTGTTAAAAACTCAAAAGAAGAGATACTGCCTCTATGTTTCTAAATTATTAGAGTTTTGAAGTTTCATTCTATGTTGAAGGTAGAAAAGCATTGTGAAAGCAAATATTATTAAATTTGGATGCTTGACATTTTTCTGTGAGCCTAGAGTAAATTTGAGGAACAACATATTTTTGGCGTCGTTACCGAGGAACGAAGTTATTTTTCCCTGGGAGTACGACAAAGTTTAGTTTTTGTTCTTGAAGGTGAACACGAATCAAACACACGTTTTAGGCTCATTTTGATTGTCACTTGGCGACTCTATTTTTGTAAAGCTGACATTCAAAAGAAATAATACTAGACATAATCCAAATAAGAAGCATACCACACCTGTCTCAGATCCTGAAAAATTTCTCAAACCTAAAGGTTATTTAAGACAGACTTCTGCATCAGTAGGTAAGGTTTATCAACCTAAATCTTCTCAAGTTAAGGTTGAGATTTCAGAAGAATAAATAAGTTTAGTTGATTTTAAAGGAACACATCAAGTTAAATATCCTTCCATTGAAGCCTTAACTAGTATTCCAAAAGTTAAGTCTGAAAGTCTAAATATTGATATCCCTGAAGTAAAATTATACAATTTAAAAGGAATTTTTTTACAAAATACACCTTTTTCTTCTACATGAATTTATGACTGTGAGATTAAGAAAGAATCCTTAGTGCTTAACGCCATTTACAGTCAACCTATCCTTATTCTTCCCGAAGTAAGGGTTTATATCCTTGCTTATTCAGAAGAAGATCTTTCATATTTTGGCTCTTCTCATATTATTTCTCCCATCTACTCATCAGGTAGATATAAAGGACCAAGTAATAGTTCTCATTTTCCTTTTGAATTTGATTATTCATCTATATCAAGAGATCCATCACCTTTTGATTATCTAGCATGCCTTCATTATTATCTTCCTGAATAAATTAAGGACTTGGTGCAACAATCTTTTGAAATCTTTGATAATCTTCATTACAATCCTCACATCTCATCTCCAAAACCCATAGTGGTTGGTGTAGGAGGTGGAGGTGGTGGAAAAGTAAATCCACCACCACCTCCCCCAAGGATCTTTTCCAAAGTACCTGCTAGGTATGCTCCTTTAGCCCTTCCTACAAATTTGCATGATTTACATGATAACTATATGAAAATATTACCTAAATTTACTGGGGAAGGGGATTTAACAACCACTGAGCATATGTAATTCTTTGATGAATTTGCTGATGTACTTGGCATTGAATTTAAAGATGTTTACATGAGATTGTTTGTACAAATGTTTGAGGGTCAAGTCATAACTTGGTTTAGGGGACTTCCTACAAATTCCATAACAACTTATGACGAATCATAAAATGATTTCTTAAGACAGTGGGCTGAGAAAAAATACCACCTATATTATTTGATTGAATTTGATGCTTTAAGAAATAAGTTGTCTAAAACAATTTCTGAATTTATCCAAATATTTAATAAGCATTACAGTAATATCCGAGCTGAAGTCAAGCCATCCCAACCAACTGCAAAAGTTACTTTTGCAAGGGCATTTGACTCTGATTTTGCATTACTTTTGAGGGAGAGAAGAGATACAACATTAGCTGGGATGGAAGATGATGCAATTGAAATCAAATCTAATATGATGGCACCAGGAAAACTAAAAACTAAGGTTGAAATGGGAATTAGAGAGCCGAGGAAGTTTAAAGAACAAGGGGGACCTTCAGGTACAAGAAGGAATGCACAAGAGAAGAAACTAGATGAAATGGTTAAGTTGATTAAGGATTTGTCAAATAAGTTATCCAAGATGGAGATGGAGAAAGCCAAACCTGACCCTTATGTTAGGAATCCAAATCAATTCAGGAGAAACCTCAATCAAAATCCTCAATTTCAACAGAGACCACTTAAGAACGAGGATAAGAAAATTCAATATCCTTTCGAAACTGAGAATTTAATACAAGGAGATGAAGTACAAGAATATGATGAATTAGACGAGGAAATGAATTTTCTAAGTGATGGTGTTAGTGAACCTCATCTAACCCAACAAGATTATGAACAATATTTAGGTTATAGAAAACTACTTAATGAAGAACATATTAATAACTTTGATGAACCTGCCTCACAATAAAAAGTTCTCACTAATTAGATATTGGATGAATTATAAGATAAGTATGATTTGAGGCCAAGAGATAAAACTGTTGTTGTAGATCAACCAAAATTTTTTTTACTGTGAAAGAAAGGAAATGAAGCTATAGTTTTAAAACCATCAACCAAAAAATCAATAGTCAAACGAAGAAGGTTGAAGCAAAGGCAACACAAACTAAAACATTGGAGAAGAAAGAAGCAGAAATGTAGACTAGAGAATTAGAAAAAATAGTTATCACTTTTAATCTGGAAAATGAACTTAAAAAAATTAAGATTCCAATACCTTTGATAGAACTCGCTAAGAATATGGTATATAAGAAACAAATATCAAAAGTCATAAATTTTCCAGATTCAGAGAGTCAAGCGGATGCTATTAATTTGCAGGATGAGCATCAAACAATCATGTTTGGGCCTCATATTGAAAATGATAAAGATTTTGTGGCTCCATTTTACATCACTCTTACTGTACATGATCATTTGCTACAGATTTTTATGCTAGACTCAGGTGATTCACACAATTTGATGCCAAAGGTAATAATGGATAAATTAGGTTTGCAAATTACCAAACTTTATCAAGACCTATATTCTTTTGATTCTAGGAAAGTTAAGTGTTTGAGTATGATAAAGGATTTATTTGTAAATTTGGCTCAAATCCCAATCAAAAGTGTTCTTATGGATGTGGTAGTAGCTGATGTACCTGCAAAATATGACATGCTTTTCTTGGGGGATCAGTACAATTACATATGACGTATGCCACGATTCCTGTTTTTGGTGGGCAATTTACAAGATTGTACAAAGAGACAAGACTGACTTATACAGTTAGTGATCCACAAAATCCTAATAATTATCTAGTCTATGTTGTCAAGAAGGACTTTGGAAATTGTATATTATCTATTGATGATGATTTTGAAACTTGTACAGAGAATAAGAATGAGAAAGTTAAAACTCCAGAAGAAAATGTAAATATGAGAGAAGGAATGTGGAAAATGTATTTTGATGGTTCCTCTTCATGGGAAGGAGCTAGAGCTGGAGTATTATTTTTGGCACCAAATGATGAGTATTACATTCCATTTTATTATAGATTGCAGTTTGATATTGATTATACTAATAATGTATGTGAATATAAAGCTTTGATTTTGGGATTGGAAGATGCAAGAAAACTAAAAATTCAACACTTGATTGTATATGGAGATGGAGATGTTGAACTTATTGTGAAATAGGTAAGATAAAAATATCAAGCTAAACATCCTAGAATGAGGTCTTACCGAAATTGTGCATGGGATTTGATTGAATTTTTTTTCCTATCCTTTAACATTCATGCTATTCCGAGATTGCATATTCAACAAGCTGATTCATAGGCTAAAGCAGAAAGTACTTTCATACCACCTACTGTTTTGAAATTGAAATATCATATTGAGATGAGACATAAACCTTCAAT
The DNA here is from genome assembly GCA_009831015.1 of Picea engelmannii. Taxonomy (NCBI): domain Eukaryota; kingdom Viridiplantae; phylum Streptophyta; class Pinopsida; order Pinales; family Pinaceae; genus Picea; species Picea engelmannii. The sequence goes on along the minus strand of ML798491.1, from coordinate 357,665 downwards.
ACCTGATAATGTTCACTATTTGCAAATATTTGAAGATGATGAATGGATAAAGAAATTTCTTGAAATGGTGGATGAATTTTCTGAAACAAATATTGATCAAGAAAATCAAAATGATCTAGCTTGGATTATGCAAGAAGGGGAAACTCAAGAGAAGTTTAAAGACACAATTGCATATCATAAAATGCTTTTGTTAAAAAGAAATCATATTCCAAAAAGGCTCATTCCTTTAGAAAGATTGTTTGATCAAAATGATATCCCTTTGAAATGTAATTTGCAGCGTCGAACAAAAGAAGTCGAAGATTGTCATATTGGTTCTAATGAAAGTCCAAAGCTTGTAAAGTTGTCTAAATATCTTCCCATTGAACAGAATAAAAAATACACATAATTTCTTAAGGATTATAAATATGTTTTTGCATGTTCCTACAAATATTTGAAAACCTATGATACTTCTATTATTGAGCAAACGATTCCTTTAAAACCAAGTGTCAAGCCTTTAAAAAAAAATCTTAGACAGATCAATCCTATTCTTTTGCCTGTAATAGAAAGGGAGGTTAATAAACTTCTTGATGCAAAAATTATTGTACATATGAGATTTTGTGAATGGGTAGCTAATCGTGTTCCAGCTAGAAAGAAAAATGGGGAGATAAGATTATGTGTGGATTTCAAAAACCTAAAACGATCTTCATTAAAAGATAATTACCCTCTCCCAAAAATGGATCATATTCTTGAAAAGGTAGTAGGGGCAAGTAAAATTTCTATGATTTATGTTTTCTCGAGATATAATCAAATAGTTGTTCATGAGGATGGTAAAGAAAAAACTACATTTAATACGCCATGGGGAACTTTTATGTATGAAAAAATGCCATTTGGTTTGATGAATGCAAGTGCAACATTTCAAAGAGCCATGGACTTAGCTTTTATGGGTGAAAGAGATAAATTTGTTGTTATTTATTTAGATGATTTGACAATTTTTCTCAATTATGATGAAGAACATTTGAAACACTTCAGACAAACATTTGACAAATGCAAAAAATATGGCTTCTCTCTAAATCCCAAGAAATATCATTTTGCTATGCAAGAGGGAAAATTGTTAGGTCATATTGTATCAAAAGATGGAATTAAAATTGGTCCACAAAGGATTGAATCCATTGATAAGATTAATATACCAAGAAACAAAAACAAAATTCAATAATTCTTAGGAAGAATCAATTTTTTGAGAAGGTTCATTCCAATTTTTGCTGAAATTATTAAATTGATCACATAAATGCTAAAGAAGGACAATGAAGTGAAATGGACAAGTGAAGCTAAGGTATATTTTCAATGAGTAAAAAAATCCATAGGAGAAGCACCAGTGTTGGTAAGTCTAGATTATTCAAAATGATTTTTAATTTTTTCTTTTGCATTAGAACATACAATTGCAGTAGTGCTTTTACAGAAGAGTAATGATGGATTTGAACAACCTATTTCCTTTTTTAGTAAAATCCTTAGAGATGTTGAGTTGAAATATGATATTTTAGAAAAACAGGCTTATGCTATGGTTAAAGCACTTAAATCTTTCAGGACATATGTATTACAATCCAAAGTGATAGCATATGTACCCACCAGTTCTGTAAAATAAATCTTAGTGCAACCTGATAGTGATGGAAGAAGAGGAAAGTGGTTGGCAAAGATTCAAGAATATGATCTGGAGATCAAGCCAACTAAATTGGTAAAAGGACAAGGTTTAGAAAAACTTCTTTCTAAATCTAATCTTAAATCTCTTGGAATAAATCACTTTGATTATGAATATTATTTACCAGATATTGAAGAAATTGATGATCAAGTGCCAACAACTCAAATACATGAAAACTTTTATGTTTCTCCCTGGTACAAGAATATAGTTTCATATATTCTTACTCTACAATGCCCTTCTGATATGATTCCATCAAAGGAAATAACATTAAAACTTCAAGCAATCAAATATTACATTATTAAAGGAAAGATATATTGGAAAGATCCTTTAGGTTTATTATTAAATTTCCTAACAAAGTCTGAAATAGAAGGTGTTATTGATGAATTTTACAAAGGAATATGTGGAGGACACCATTATTAGAGAGAAAAACCATATAATATCCTAAGGGCAGGATATTATTGGTCAAAATTGTTCACAGATGTAAATGCAAGGGTTAGATCTTGCAGACAATACCAACTCTTTGTTGGAAATCAAAACCTTCTTTCCTTACCTTTAGTTCCTGTCAAAGATGAAGCTCCTTTCCAACAAAGGGGCCTAGATTTCATTGGAGAGATTCACCCTCAATCCAGTTCCCAACAAAAATGGATATTAACTGCCACTGATTATTTTTCTAAGTGGGTAGAATCTATTCCAACCATGAATGATACATACTCAGTGGTGATAATTTGTTTGGAAGAAAATATTTTAGCAAGATTTGGTTGTCCAAGAAAAATAATCACAGACAATACACAAGCTTTTAAATATGTTTCTATGATAAAATTTTGTCAGAAATATAATATTATTTTGGGTCATTCTACAACTTATTATCCTCAAGGAAATGGATTAGTTGAATCTTCTAACATAATTTTGATGAGGATAATTGAGAAAGTTTTGACTGAAAATAAAAAAATCTTGGCATATTCATTTGAAATATGCACTTTGGGAATACAAAATCAACACCAAGAGATCAATAGGTATGTCACCATTTCAATTGATCTATGACACATATGTTATTTTACCTATTAATATTGCTCTTCCTGTGATAAAATTATGGCAGGATACTAATGAAGAACTAAATTATTTGACAAGAAGGATCAATCAAATAATTGAGGTCCAACAGAATAGGGAAGAAGTTGATGAAAAAATTCAAAAGTATCAAGACAAAACGAAGGCTATCTTTGATAAGAAATCCAAATACAGAGAATTTCTCATGAGAGATTTAGTTCTAAAGTCGGAAGCTAGAAGAGAGGACGCAAGAAAACATGGCAAATTTGATCATCTTTGGTTTGGTCCTTTCAATATTGCAACAATTAAAGGGATAAATTATTTCTCTCTTGAAAATATGAATGGAGATATTCTTGACGCCCCTATCAATTGGCATTATTTAAAACATTTCATTCAATAATTTAGTTTTCTATTTTTCTTATTATGCATACCAGTGTGGATTGGATTTACATTGGCATTTAAATTTCATTTTCTTTTAAAATCCTTGATTGGGTTGAGAACTCATCATTGATGATTTATAATCCAATTAAAGTTTATTTTTATGTTTCTGGTTTGTTGAAAATTTTTTATGTAAATATTTTTCAGAAAATTATCTTTTTCGATTTAAAAAAAAAAGAAGGTTGTCTTTGAATCATGAATCATTTTTTGCTTTTTAGTGAATAAAACAATAGTTTCTTTTGACAACAGTAGTTGAAGATTTTATTAGAAAAAGTAGAGCTGTGAAAAATCATTATAATACTGGATACAAAATTACAGAGATTCTAAGTCCAAAACTGGAAAAAGTTTCTATAATATCTGCCTACATCTTTGTATCTTAATCCTTCACAAGTTTTTCAACTTAATTTCTACAAGAAACAAATCCAAAAAAAAAACAAGTTGTCTTTGAATCATGAATCGTTTTTTTCTTTTCAGCGAGTAAAACAATAGTTTTTTTTGACAATAGTAGTTGAAGATTTTATTAGAAAAAGTAGAGCTGTGAAAAATCATTACAATATTGGAGACAAAATTACAGAGATTCTAAGTCCAAAACTAGAAAAAGTTTCTATAATATCTGTCTACATCTCTGTATCTTAATCCTTCACTTTATCAACTTCATAGCTACAATAAACAAATCCAAAAAAAAAAAAAAACACGGTAACCTATCATTGGCTATTAATGAGAATTGTATCTTCTACATGCTTTGCTTCCATTACTTTCACTGAATTGCCCAAATGTTGAAACTCTAGATTCGATGGGAGCCCCAATTGTTGAACCTATTCAATGTTCTGATGCTCTGTTTCGTGACCTGGAATGAGACAAGTTGGGGGAGAATGATCCCTGGGAAAGGGGGACGACACTATTGAAGCTTTGGATTCGACTGAGTCTTCAGGAAAAAATATTGGTGGTTGTTACCTTTGTAGTTGTATTAAATACCGATGATAGGAGCTTATATGCTCTGTATTTCAACTTACAACTCTCATTACCATTTCCAGTTCTTCACGATGTTGCAATTCCCGTGTTTGGAGCCGTTTTTGAAGTTGATCATTCGAATTTTGAATCTCTTGGATTATTTCTGTTAGCTCCCGAACCTGCTCCTAAAGGATATGAATTGCACAGTTAAATCATTCACAATTATCATGGTTCCAACTCATCTTTATCTTTTCTATTGAATTCCTAGGAACAATGTGATGAATAGGCTTGATTCTTCTTTTATTTATTTATTTATTTTTTTTTTTTTATGTCTGGAGGAATCAACAACTAGTTGGGCACGTGCTCGCGTTACACGTGGCCGTGTTATCCAACCACTACCACTATAACCTCCAGGTGTGCCCACGACGCCCCTTACGTGGCACACAAGGTAAGTCGGGGGGAGTTGAACTTGAAACCTCATGGAACTTCATTTTCACGACACTTGCCAATTGAGCTGCCCCCCGGGGGCTAGGCTTGATTCTTCTTAAACTTTAGGGGAAATATGGTAAATACTTCCCCCTTTGTTTTCTTACCATTTTATTGTGTACATAAGGCCTTTTCACAATAGATATGGGGGATAATTCCCACGAATTGAAGGATAGATTCATTATTGGATGAGAATATTGGAGAGACTATGAAGATGGGATTTGTAAGGTCATCGCCATTGGGTATGTGATCATCACTAGTACGAAACAGAGAGGATAATCATGAGAAGAATGTTGGAATATAAGAAGTTTGTTGCGGGATAGATTGAGGCAGAAGTCCGGATTTGACAGAGATAATCATGAGAAGTATCTTTCGTCCATTAGAGATAATGATGACTTCTCCTACACATGTCACCCCTAACATTAGTTTTACCAACAAATAAAGTTTTCTTTCTTATTTAATCATATTAATCTTTATAGAAATGATAAACTTAGCCAATATTAGAAAATTAAAGCATGTTATTTTAACAAGTCTGGCAAAGATCTTATACATTTCTTGATTCTAATTGAAAAAGTATATTTAGGCTAATCCTAGTAAATTTAGTTTTAATATTAGATTGTAATTGATGAGTTTTCTCAAGGTTAATCCTTAAAAAATAAATTATTTCCAGTTATAATTTACCTATAGGTGAAGGAATACCTAGAATTGAAAGATAACTAATCTCAGAGTATTCTAAAACTGTAGACATACCAAATTTACACCAGATAAAAAACAAATGTCATCCCTTGTATCTTAAATACATTGATTTCCCCCACTTTAAAGTAATAAAATTAAATAAGACAGATGATGAAAGGAAATTCACAAAACGATTCCCCCAATCTTGTCTAAAAAGAGTTGATGAAAGGAAATTCATACAATGATTGCCTTCATCTCAATCAAATGAAAGCATGTTTTTGAAGTGGTGAAAGGAAATTCAATATGGGGTATATAGATAACTTCATTGGGGTACTGAACATGTGTAATACCCCAAGGATGTGCCCTAGTTATATTATGTATTGTAATCATGTTTATAGGATGGTGAGCCAAGTGTATATAAGCTGGTGGGATTATGTGTTATTTAGGCTGAAGAGCCTCGGTGTTAAAGGCCAGGAGCCTGATTTTAGTATATGTAATTATACAGATCATTAATAAAATATAAACATCGTTGCATGCCGACCGACCACAAAGAAAGAGTGACGGGGGACTAAGATTCCACAAGGTTGGGCAAGGGAAGGAGGCTAAGTGTTGGGCCTAGGGGATAATCTAGGGGGCTTACCTCTAATGGGGATAATAATTTATTATTATTTCCTAAAAGGCTAAGGTGGTCTATTGACCAAGTGTTGTCCTAAGTTCTTTGAAAAGGAACGTGTGCAAAAGGGAATTCATGCAACTCCAGGAAGACAAGTGTCGACTTGGGTGCATGCAGTTAAAAGTTGAAGTGTCATCTATGTTGGGGGTTCGTGGGTCATTCTTCCATCCTTCACCTGAGTCGTTCGACGATTCTTCCATACTCCACCTGAGTTCGTTGGAATCTTTCTCGAGAACCATTTTGCCTCTGCATTCAACCTCTGTGTTTTGTTCTTTGATCACACACCTTGAAACCAGTGGGAAAAACCCATGGACTGATCTGTCGTCTAACTTGTTCAACCTATGCATAGTCACGCATCCTGAACCCAGTGAGAAACCGTGGACTGAGTCGCGTCTTCTGTGAAACTTGAGCATACCGTAATTGTCTATGCTGTGTGTGTTATAACTGTGGGCTGTTGTGGCCACGTAGTCCCTTTGCTGAGTGTGATTTGCTGCCATCATCTATTCCTTGCCAAGCCTTACTGATGTCCTCCTTGTGCTGGAACGAAGCTAAAGAAACAGGTTGTCAAGCCTATGTGCAACACTCTCTCCAGGTGAGGGAGGTGGTTGTGGTTGAAGTGGCAGGTTGTCGAGCATGCTAGCAACTCTCTCCAGCTGAGAGAGTGCATGGAGGAAGTGAGATCTCTTGGAAGGGGTCCTGTAGCTGCCACAGAGCTCAGAGAATTCCGGTCTGACCTGTTTCTGAAGCCTAAGGAAAGGGAGGTTTAGCAGCTGAAGGACTATCTTGTGTGACAGTGAAGGTGTATACTCCTGCGGTGGGACAGGCATGTGGGGAATGAGATTCTATGAGAAGTGGGAATAAGTGGCTCCTAGGAGAGAATCCATCCTCATAAACTGTGTGTCTTCCTATTGACCTTGCCTAGCCTAGGATTCCCTTGCTCGATGGAGCTTAGTCCCAACTCGGGGGTGACCTACTGCTGAGAGTGATGAGCAACGCAGTCTAAGGCTGGGAGGTTCGTGGAAGGTCTGAACGTAGTTGGTGGTGTTATTCCAATTGAAAGATAAGTATAATTTATGTGCTTAAATTTTATGTTACACATAATGCTTGAATGTTATCATGAATTCTGTTGCATGTATGAATTACTATTAATTCTAATTAAGTCTGTATGATGGTAGTAACTCTATGTTAAATGTGTTAATTTGATTTAATGCATATTATATATAAGTGTATTTTTTGCAGTAGTGGCATTGCCTGGCCTGTGGGTGGCCGGGGATGTTACAACAAGTGTGCTGGTAGTGAATCAATATCGATGATATCTATAAGGATGTCTTACATATCTTCATCACATACTATGTTTTTTAGTTCTTTTTCAAGGATACTTATGTCCTGATCCAATTAGTTTTCCTTAATGAAATCCACATAATATATTTGTAACCTTGAGACAAAACTAGGTAAGTAAAAGTATGATATTCTAGTTAAATTTAGTTTGATTATCTTGGATAATTCTTGAGTAAATTATAAAAAATAAAATCTTTATTAGCTTGACTTGAGATTTATCACTAAGCATGTTCTACATTTCTATATTTGGTTATTTTTGTTACTTCTATATAGGATTAAATCTCTAGAGGAAAGAAAATATTTAGTTCAATAAAAAGAAAACCAATAATGACTCCATTTACCCAATAAAGGCACCTGGTTTACTATTCTTTAGTGCCTCACAAAGGATACATAATTCCCATATGGAGCCTATGTTAGAACATAAGTCAAAATTTTGAATAAAAATTCAGATTTTGAATCCTTTCTTAAATTATTCCTAATTTTGTCGTTAATCAGCAAAATTTCTCTTTAGGATTTCTATTTTATACACTAATAAATTTGTTATGTTTTGACAGGGAAGATCAATCCTAAGCTATCAAACCTGATGCTTATCAAGATTGAAGATTCACAGGATTTCAAGGATTTAACGATGCAAAATGATTCACGGGATTTCAAAGGATTCCCATTTGAATTTTCACTTCAGGACTTCACGGTTTGGCATTCTAAGCTTAAACGTTTAAAGGTCCTCTTAACCCCGAAGTCATGAAGCTCTAGAGTCCCGAAGTTCCAGAATATTACTTTATAAAGTAAAGTACTCAACGAACGTGTTCTATGCCTGTCATAACCCTAATTTGCACCAGACATGCTTACTTGGCATCGGGCCATCTCAGATTCCTTATTTGCCAAAACACTATTGAACAACTCTTCTTAAAAACCCCTTTTATAAAGGCCCATGCGCCCTGCTCCATTACTGAACACGTGTACATGCTAGCTGACCCAAGACAGCCCGCATGTACCTACAAAAGCACGGAAAAAGGAAAGTTTCTGATGGAACACACAACTTTGGGTAAGTTAACTAAACCTTTCAGCCATGCATGGTCGGAAGTTCAACCAAATACCTAGCTTCTTCTAGCCTATAAAAGAAGGGTTAGGGGTCCCATTTGGAAGAGGAGAATCATAGTAAAGAAACTATACCCGATTGTGCATTCCCTTTGTCCCAACCTTTAGCCATCCTTGTGCAAAGAGAAGTATAGAGCAAAGAAGTTGGAGGACAATTGAAGAGGAGCCCAGGACCAGGTTCGTGGAGCAGTGACCGACTTCATCATTGTAAGTTGATTTGTTGAAGTTAATAATAAAGAAGTACTTTTCCCGTCCCACCATATGAGGTTTTCATGGTTTATTGCATACATATTGATTAAATCTCTAACCCATTAATCTGTAGATCAAATGCATGTGGAGTTCTTTGTTTGTATTGTGTGAATGCAGGTCAGCCTTGGGAGGAGAGATGCAGTCAAAGAGAAACCAAGTGTGAAGAAGGATCGATATCAAACACCCGAAATGAGGTATGCTCACATGGTCTTCTTAACTACGTATTTGCTTAAGAATAATGAGGATTAGGTCAAGGATGACGGTAGAAAGTAGGAATCTTTAGGTCTTTTCTGCATGCATGATAAAACCCTAAGTGCTAGTCCGTAGAGAGATTTCCCACTCACAACAGAATTGGCGACCATACTGGGGATTATCTAGGGTTTCTGGGAATGTTTTTTCTTGGGTATTTTTAAGAACTGGTCTCATTTCTTGTTTTTAAAGTTTCTGCAAAATTCTGAGCTAATAAAGATTTTGGTCTTCCATACTAGTTATCTCTGTTTCTTTGCTTGACTGTATTTTTTTTTCAAGACCCAAAGAGGTACATGCAGCCTGTATGAGGTCTACACACGTGTACCCACACCCTACCTTCTCACAGCCCGTGTGTACACGCTAGATGAGGAAGTGTCAGTCATGTGTATGATTCCAGAAAATTTCTTTTAGAGAGGCAGTCATCCTCTCCCCTGTCAGAAATAGTCCTTCTCAGGGGTTTTCTGGAACTCTTTCTAGTCTTTGTTGTTTGCAGTCTATAGCTTAGGTTTCACCTCAGATTGTTTTTTTCTATGAAGTTTTCCTTGAATTGTTTTATTTTTCTGTTAAAGTAAGTGTCTAAGTCTTCAAGAGATCCTGGTTCTCAGTACCAATGGTCTCTTCCTAGGCTTGATTGCTTGGCTTTTCATTTTTCTCAGAGTTTCAGAGATACAGGCGGCCTGTATAAGGCCAGCGTGCGTGTACACGTGCTATGACTTTACACAGATCACGTGCACACGCTTGCTGTTGAACTGTTAGCAGTGTGCTTGTGGAGAAATTTTTTGTTGAAGGTGAGGCATTCATCCTTTCCTTTGACAAAAGTTATACCTCTCAAGTTCTTGGGTCTCTGTCATAGCAGTCAATAACTTAGGTTTGATCATAGCAATAGCTTTCTTTTTCATTTAGAAGTTTTTCTCAAAATTTTCTTTTATAAGGTTTTTAGACAAGTGTGAGAGTCCAATTTTAATATGCTTGTGTGTGATTTTTAAAGTGACTCTTTGCGATCTGCGCTTAGTTCAGAAGTTTTCTTGGTTTTGACTTGTTGATATTTTTCCTTTTTGCTTTGTGAGCATTCAAATAAAATAAAAAAAACTTTTATTTCTTTGTTTGGTGAAAAAGTGTTGTTTGGCACTAGTAACCAGGGAAAAGTCTTTGCTTTCATAATTTCTTGATGGTTTAATTAGATCATAAGTAGCTCGTAGTCTAGTGAAATCCTGCTTTGAGTTTGCTATTCAAATATCTTATAAAAATTTTAAGGTTGAAAAGTTGTTTAAGATTTGAGTTAAATGAAGGTATTTTGTTTCCAGCTTTCTGTTTATTTTTCTTTCATCTTTCAAACATCACTAGTTTCACTTTCATAACCTTTGACTTAAGACAAGCCATAAAAATTAACGCTAAATCTAAAATTCATTAGACTTTTTATGTTTGTAGGGTCAACCAACTAGTTTAGGGTTAGAGCCTTGAATTAGGCTGGAGAGGAAACTCTTCAAGGCCATTAAAATCAAACATTGGAGTCTGAGTTAGGGAGTGTCAAAGTCCAGTATCGTGAAAGTTATCCGGGACCCCCCTCTAACACAGGGGATAAACACGAGGTCGTGTGTGGAAAGGTAGCGAAGATAACCCCTCCAAAACTGGACCAATCGTAGTGGAGAACACATATAGAGGGCTTGTCTTGGGATTCCATCGATTGCATTTGCCACAGAGCTTCGTGGGTCTCGAATCCATTCGAGGTCCTCAGTTTTCTTCCAGACCACTTGCCTTCGATACCCTTGACAGGTTTTAGGCTCGATACCTTTCTCATTGTGGTCTACTTGACTTTCGATTGTACTCGCCTGGTGACTTGTCGCGCGCTGGAAACCTAGTTGCCTATCTTTTTAGAGACATACATAGGTGATTGTGGGGGTATACCACAGTACCTAGGACAGACATCGGGCCACGCTTTGAAGAGTATACCTGGAGGGTGCTTCCATGTTCGATTTTCACTTGCACCGGTAAGTTTCTCTAGTGTTGGTTGTTGTAACTGTTCTTCCAATTAATTTAGTGTTTTCTTGTTTTATCTTGGAGGGATCTTATACCTAGGGTGTCTTTGATATTCTCACACAGTGGAGGATCACAAGCTCCTCTGGTCACGAAGTCTTCTAGGCCTATCACCAGTTACACTGGAGCCACCTTTGCCACCACTAAGGTGAAAGCTAGACCAATAAGGGTCTTTTGAAGTGACCGGGTCACAAGAAATTGTACCTGACCAACATCTGGAGGAAACGACCATTTTAGACTTTGGAGCGAAATCTCTTGGTCCATATGAAACTCCAACCACTGATATTTCAACACCCATCATCGTACCGATTCACCCTTATGAGTGCCAGACAGTGTCACACGTAGCAATGGAAACAAATGTTGCCACTCCTTCTGGGAATTCTTCAATTCCCACTACGGTTGTCACCACAAGAGAGTTTCCACCTCCTAACCCACCGTCACCAGTCTGAGCCACCATGGTCTCAATCGCCTCCACCTCGCACAGTGGTCTGATCCCGTCTATGGAGGCGGCCACAACCCCTTTCACACCTAGTGCGACAGGCCCTCCATTCTCATACGGGATGCCTAGCCTAGGTACAAGTCTTGTACTTTCCTACTCCACTTCACAGACTTTAAATCTGGGGGTAGGGAGCTCTAACTCTCCTCTGCAAGGCCACATGGGGGGAACTTCATCTCCTTTTAATGCTTTCCCTTATGGGGGAGGTCATATACCTCCTTTGTCCCCTTCACTCGATGGTACCCACTAGTAGTCCAAAGGGCCACCGACACACCATAGTTTATTTGGAGTAGGGAGTCAAGGACCACCTTCGCATAATATGGTAGTAGGTTCGACACTGTTTTCTTTGTTCAGTGCGTTTGGTAACAACACTTTCTCGTCAGCTTCTTTCCTGACTGGGGGCAATCCCGGTTACGGACAACCTATTCCTATGCAGAGTACTATTCCTGCACAGGGGGCAAACCCAGGAACTTCTTCCACATAAGGGCCTTGGAATTCTTGGCAGGGATCAGTTCCCTTGTCTGGAATGCCAATCTGGGGAAATTATTTTCACAACCAATGGAACCTTGGACAATGTACTATGCTTATCCCCATGGGATTGGCATGGGGCAACCCATCCCAAAGTCCTCCGAATGTAATGCACGCCCAACCGTCTACATCCTATTTTGGGAATCAACCGATGATGTCTCCTCACACGTAGAACCCATACGCTGGTCATGGACATGGTTTTTACCAGAACCCAGGCCAGCAGCCGAAATTTTCCTGGCAACCTGGTGCCAATCAAACTCCAGGTCCCTTTTTCCATGGTTATCACCAACAACCCAAACTACCTTTCCTGGAAACCTTGCATTTTCCAGAATTGACAAGGTTGTTGAATTACCCTATCTGTCATGATCCACATTGGCCCCCTATGCCAACGAAGTTGCCTTCGGACATACCAAATTTTGAGGCCAAGCCTAACGAAGATCCAGGAGATCATGTGACCACCTTCGATATTTGGTGCTCGTCTAACTCGTTGAAAGATGAATCCGTACAGTTGCAATTGTTTCAACATACTCTCATTGGGAGTGTCGTGAAATGGTACATTGAGCTCGACCACTCAAGATACTCTTCCTTCGGCGAATTGGCAATGACTTTCCTAAACAATTTCCAATTACCCGTGAGATATGACGCTGGCACAAAATTGTTGGCCAATTTTGCACAGACAAAAGCGGACCATATCTCTGATCACATTCGAGAATGGAGACGTCGGAAGAGTTTAATTAAGGTGCCAGTCCCACCAACATTCCTGCTTGAGTGGTTTCTTAAGTCTTTGGTCCCACAGTTATCCAAAGACGTCGTGACATCGAGAGTGTTTTTCGAAGAAGACGCCATCATGAGAGCTCAACAACTTGAGCTAATCTATTCTCAGTCTGGTTTATTATACGAGATCTTGCCAGATGCACCACGCTCAATTCTTGATAAAACTAGACAGAGAGTTGGACCACATGATGATGGTATTGTTGGTTCAGCACAAACAAATCTCGTTGAGTAACTGACGAAGCAATTGCATAAATTGTCTATAAAACACACAACGGCCAGCTAAACTACTATTTTGGCTGCTCCCCCTACTATAACGTTGGATGTACACACAGTGAAATCGACAAATCCAAAGGCCACCCAACAGCCTGAAGGAAGGAAAAAACAACGAAAGAAGGGTAAGGGGGATAAGAAACCTACTAATAATGCTGGTGGGGGAACCATTGAGAAACATAAGGCGAGGTATCCGTGCAACCTGTGCGTGGAAGATCACCGGACCCACCAATGTCATCGGCTTGCAGAGGCCCAAAAGTTTGTGACACAGCAACAGCCTGCCGTGTTAACAAATCCATTTCAACATGGGCAAAACCTAACCCAAGCCTCTACAAGCGCGAAAGGGGGCAGTCAAGGAACCTCTCCATCTTCGAACAATCTCGCATCCACGAATGCGTATATGATGAAGGGTGATGCTTTTATATCGACAAGAGCGCATGACTACAGTAAACCAAGCACTTCTGAGAAGGGAAAAAAAGCTGAACTCCCATCTCTTCCTCTCCAGATCGAGAAGACTTTGGGAGAAATAATGACATGCATCCCAAAAGGCGTGTTCAAAAAAGATTCTAATAACCCAAACATAAGGGCTGCCCAGAACTATTCTGTGGTGGAGGATTTGTCTCAAACCCCTTATGCGATGCCCGTTTTGGAGGTCCTCCAAAGTTGCCCTTCCTAGAGGAAAGCTTTGTTATCCACTTTAGGATCTACCGAGACTTGTAATCCAAGTACCATCATGCTAGATACAACTGACTTAAAACCTCATCTGCCTTACCATGTAGCATTTTAGATAGTAGTGGCTCACCCCATGGAAACTTTACTTGGAATATTTTTCGCACGGTGGTTGATGAGGGTGCCTCGACATGCATTATGTCGTTGGCATGTTGGAAGGCCATTGGCCAGCCCGTTTTATCTCCGTCACCTACTCTTCTCACAACTTTCGATGGTCATTCGTTCCGACCACATGGTATGATTCCCTCTTTCCCCATGCAGTTAGGAGGGAAGACCGTGTGCGTCGAGGTAGAAGTAGTCGACACGTCCCTTGACTACAATATCTTGTTAGGAAGGAGTTAGACTTACGCCATGCAAGCAGTGGTTGCTACAGTCTTCCAGGTCTTATTGTTTCCACACAAGGACCAGATTGTGACCATTGATCAATTGTCTTTCTCTAGACCTGACCCTTCATTGGGGGCATCTACGGTCTCAATGATTGATAATCCCCAACCAAGCATAGTCAACATAGGGGTTGGTTTGTGCCCATATTTGATGGGTACCTTCGATTACCCGTCCCCTCAAGGCAATGTCAAATTCATATCCGACCACCATAAGGTTGGGATTTTCCAATTTTCATTGTTTTGCACGACTTACTTGCATGATCTGTGGATACTTCCTTCCCCATCAGCCACAATGGAAGGGACAAGGCACCTGGGCATGTTCGTGCCCTTGTCCGCAGCTGAAGTAGCATACTCTTTAGTCCATCAAGCTTCAGCTGACATAGATCCAACTCCTGCACAAGATTTAGATCCACTTCTAGAGCCTATTTGGGCTCAAGGTTCTCTCACTGACATCGATTCGTTATACTTAGTCTTTCCCTTCGACGAAGAAATAATTGAAGCAATGACTAGTCTGGAAAAACCCTGGGACGATCTCCATCACAGATCATACTTCCTCCTAGAGTTAAGCATAATCGAATCCAGAGAATTCACCTTGACTATGACTGGAGATAGGTCTTGTCCTATTAATCCCTTAGCTACACATGAGGTTTATGCCGAGGGTAATATGGAAACCATCGCTAAAACCATACCTATCATTATCTCCAGAACCCCTAGCATCATGGAGAATGTTTTCGTCGGAGCTGACTGCTCCCTCGGAGAGATTCAAATCTACATAGATCTATTTAAATAATTCTACAACATTTTTCCCTGGTCTTACGAGGAAATTCCAAGCATCGACCCAAAAATAGTGGAACATGAAATCACAACTTATCCAGATGCCAAGCCTGTTCGGCAGAAGCTTCGTCTAGTTAATCCCAGGAAAGCAGCAACCATTAAGGTTAAAGTTGAGAAACTGCTAAAAGCCAGTTTTATCTATCCTATCCATTTGACCCAATGGGTGTCAAATCCTGTGTCGGTCAATAAGAAATAGGGCACGATTCGTGTATGTACGGACTTCCGTGATTTAAACAAGGCCTGTCCAAAAGATAATTTTCCCACACCATTCATCGACCAGATAATTGATGAATGTGTGGGTTGCGAGGCCTTCTCTTTCATGGATGTTTTTTTGGGATATAGTCAAATACAAATCAAACCCGAAGACCAGCACAAAACAACATTCATTTGTCCATGGGGTACATTCGCGTACCGTGAAATCCCCTTTGGTCTCAAAAATGTTGGAGCAACCTTTCAGTGGGCCATGTCTTTTGCTTTCCATGATCTCAAGCATATATTCGAGGCCTATTTAGATGATTTAGCATCTCGATCTCACAAGTGAATGGATCATCCCACACACCTCTGACTTATCTTTGAGTGATGTCGCTACTTCCAGATTCGCTTGAATCCAAGCAAGTGCAGCTTTTGTGTAACATCAGGACATTTGTTAGGCTTCATAGTGTCAACAGCAGGGATCATGGTCGATCCTATCAAGGTTGAGGCAATAATTCAGTTGCCTCCCTCGCGCACAATCCTTAAACTTCAGAGTCTATAGGGCAAGGTGAATTTTTTAAGATGTTTCATCGCCAACTATGCCGAGATCACAAAGGGATTTATGTGCTTACTGAAGAAAGACATTCATTTTCATTGGGACGATGCCGCTCAATGCTCTTTCAATGCGTTGAAACATGCCCTCACAACTGCCCCTCTGCTTCGACCACCTAACTATAACAAAGATTTCTTATTGTACCTGGCTGCAACAGAGTCAACCATCAGCATGGTCTTAGTTCAGGAAGATGAATTGTTCTCAGAAGATGTGATATATTACCTAAGCCGAGGCCTAGTAGGACCGGAACTCAATTATTCTCATATCAAAAAACTTGCATTGGCAGCAGTCCATGCTGTTCAATGGTTCCGTTATTATGTTATGTTTCACAAGAACACCATCATTGCTGTTGTGAATTCATTTTAGTACATGTTGACACGATGGGTAATAGGCGGAAAGATCAGTAGATGGATAGTCATCCTCCAGGAATTTGACTTAGATTTCATTTCAGCGAAATCCAAAAAGTCACTGGTATTCGAAGAAATTATTTCGGAACTTCTGGTTGAGTCAGCTGATGTTGTTCCTGAAGAGTTTCCTATCAGAGGAGATATGTTTTTGATCACATCTTCGGATCCCTGGTACCGAGATATACTTATATATCTCCAGACTTTGAAGTGCCCCACCTTTGCTTCTCGTGATGAGCGTCGCCGTATACGCCACCAGGCCAAGAATTATCTCATACTCGATGATATGTTGTATCGAAGAGGCGTATACTACATCTTGCGTTGATGTCTCACTCACGAAGAAACAATTATCGTGCTTAACGATTTCCATACTAGAGCATGTGGAGGCCATTTTTCTGGGTTGGAAACAACCCCAAAAAATTTATGAGTAGGTTACTTCTGGCCGACACTAATAAAATATTGTATCGAATCAGTCAAGAAGTGCCACTCATGTTAGATCTTCTCTCGGAAGATGAGGGCACATCCCTCTCCCATGTTTCCTGTCATCACAGTTGGTCCCTTCACCAAGTGGGGGATTGATTACACTACATGCAACCCTCGTTCAGCAAGGGGGCACTTTTATATCATTGTAGCCATAGACTACTTCACAAAGTGGGTTGAAGCTATGCCAACGTTTAAAGATGATGGAGAGACTGCGACTCTCTTTTTATTCAACCAGATAATAACAAGGTTCAGCGTCTCGAGAGAGATTGTCACTGACCATGGCAGTCACTTTCAGAACCAGATGATGACCGAGTTAAAATCAAATCTTGGGTTGTGGCAAGAACATTCGTCACCCTACTACCCCCAAGAAAATGGTCAGGTTGAAGCTGTAAATAAATCTCTTAAGACCATCCTACAACGAACGATTAATTCAGCCAAGTCAAATTGGCATTTGATGTTATACTCAACATTGTGTGCTTATCGAACATCTGTTAAGACTGCAACCGATTTCTCACCTTTTCAACTCATTTATAGGCTAGAAGCAGTCTTACCCATCAAATGTCAGATCCCATCCCTAAAGTTGGTAGTACAATTATTGCCAGACACTTCTCCACTTGAAGAACGATTATTATACCTTGAGCGGATCAATGAGTAGTGTCGTGATGCAGCCTTGGCCAATGAGGCTCACAAACATAAAGTCAAGTGTCAGTATGATCGGTCCATTCATCCTCAAATTATCTCTGAAGGCGACCTTGTCCTGGTCTATGACCAAGATAAGGACCCCCTGGGGGCAGGAAAATTCAAATCCATGTGGTTCGAACCTTTCATCACAAAATAGGTTCTACAAAAGGGCGCTTATCATCTGGTCGACTTTGAGGGAAATGCTTTAGCAGAGCCTAGAAATGGGCTCTACCTCAAGAAGTATTACTCATAGGTAGGTCACCTTGGGTAACTTTTTGTAACATATGTATAGTCTTTGTACTATTACTTTCTAGTTTCTTTTAGTATTATGGACGTGTCGTTCGTCACTGTGGCAGATATCAAGTGAATCAGAGGTGTTCATTGGGTATGCAGACAGGGCTAGCTGGCACACTCAGAGGCTTGCATCTGCATCTTGGGTAATTTTTACACCTCGAGGCCAATTATTATCTTCCGGAGGTATATGCTTAGGTGACACCACAAACAATGTCGTCGAGTACAGTGCAGTTATTGAGTTGCTTCGTGACACCCTGTCATTTGGTATCTCTCATCTCTGGGTCTATTTATATGCTCAGTTGGTTGTGTCTTAGTTAAATAGAGTCTATTGTGTTCATGATCCGAATTTACACCGACGATTCCTTAGGGTACGTCTCTTAGAACGAAGCTTTGATTATATTACATATTTTCATGTTCCTAGGAGATTAAACCAATTTACAGATGCTCTAGCTAATCAAATTTTAGATTGGCATCTCTCACACATATAAAAAGATATACACATAAACATGTAAATACATTTTTAAAGGCAAATATGATCCATAAGACACAAAAATACATAAAATACATATATAATATCATAATCATTAGAGTACATAGGTGGACACAAGCGCCTCAAAAGTATGACCAGTAACGAGTCATGGGGATTATGCCCTCAAAAAATATATACAAGTAGTGCTCTCGGCACGTGAAAATTCTAGACTAACTAAGGTAAGGGCCTATGGGCCCTGTTGTAATGATCAATAGCGTTTTCCAAATGCCGAAACAATCGGACCCATGCCCGTGGTTCCCCCACTACATGAGGATGCATAGATGGTGGTAGATCCTCAATATTTTCCATAGGGACTGTGCAGGTGAGTGAGGTAAAGTTTCACTCGACTCATCTCAAAACCCTCTCAGCCTCATCGACTGGAAGCTCTCCTGCTGCTACTGGTCCCCTGGCGGTGACAGGTGCGGCCCCTGGCCAAGGAGGACGCATGTTCCTTGCATAGTCCATAGGTCGCACTGGTCCCACATCTTCACATAATAGACACATATCTATTAAATACTCTGGTATAAAAAAAATGATATATAAAAAAACANAAAAAAAAAAAAAAAAAACAACGATGAAAACTTACCTATCTCTCCTCACTCCTCGCTAGGAGGTACCGGTATCTCAGGATCTCTCGAGAAATCAATCCCAGCATAAGGGTAATCCTCTATGGCTAGGATCTGTTGCAACAACCAAGTGAAGAAATTGTCATCAAAGGACTCATTGGTCCTTCCACCACTCGAGGACTAAAACTCAGAACTCTTTCAAAGAAGAAAGAGCACAGAATCGTCCCGAACCTGAAGTTCCTCTGCGTCCGCAACCAACAATCTATCAATTGCCTCTTCATACAATCTAGCAGTGTAGTGCTCTAGTCAAATATTTGTGCATTTAAGCACTGGACTACACAGTTCATCTGTGCACAGGACGCCTGATGTAGAGCCACAGAACCAGTCATCCACCCAATAAGAAACACAATCACCTGCAGTGATAAGTCTGTGATCTTTCTTATGGGAACCTATGAGCTCGATCGATCTGTACCAGCCTCACAATAAAGTCCTATCAATTCCGATATGTTATGAGGCCCCGAAGGAAATGTCTAGAAATTGACTAGTTCCCCTCTCTTGGAGAGGCCAGTCAAAAAATATATGTCCTCTGTCGTAGGCACCAGTGATTGCCCCTCTAACATAAAGGCCTCTGCATCGGGATGCCAATAATCAACCAAGGCATTCAGTAGCCTAGTTTGTGCTCGCATAAAAGGACATAGGAAGAACTTGAGCATCCCACATTGCACTAAGGCAACAACAACATTGGGGTCTTCCCCAACCAACTCACTAACCGCCTCATGCTCTCTTTCCCTCCAGTGAACATACATCCTGCAAAACACCAAGTTCAGGAGGGTTAACCCTTGTTTTTTTTAAATTTTTTTCATTAAATAAGGGGGTCCATGCGAGCTGTAATGATGACAGTTGCGTGTACACACGTGCAATTTTTCCTCTGCCCGAATGTACATGCGGCTTGTCATAAGACAACCCACGTGGACCTAGGGCCGACCTTTTGAAGGTCGACACCCCCCTAAAACTTGAAACCAAAAGCATAAATACAGATTTAAATTGCAAGACAAGAGAGTTTACACTTACTTGGTCCAGACAGATAGTCCTTTCATCCACTGTAGCTCCCAGGATCACCACTTTTATCAAAGGGTTTTTTTTTCTCCAGAGTCAATTTCCAAATCAGCAATGGTGATAATGAGTTGTCGGCTTCTATTTATAGACTTTTTGGCCCCTTTTTGTCATTTTTTTGGTCCCCCTTATCATTTTCTTTAAACCAAAAACCATTTAGAGTGATTCAGGAGTTGCGTTGGAAGGGTATGATCGGGTATCAAGACATGTTTTGGAGTTTTGGGTCACTTTTGACGATCCGTGGGAAAAACCTCAGATGATCAACTTGAGCATGTAGGTTAGGTTTCCACCCTGACTTTTGTATCTCGTTGTCTTTATCCCTTTGCCATAGGATCGATCCCATCAGTTTGCGACACAGAACCATCACTGTTGCTTTAGAAGTGTCGCAATTCGGTGGTAGAGCTTACCGGGACATGGATTCTCTAGGTAGATCCTAGTTGCATTATGGTGTCCATGTTGTCACTAATGAAAGTAGGCTCGGGAGTCCTTGTTTTTTTTCCTGATTACGAGTTTGAGCCTCATTTGCATGATTCCTTTTCACTCTTGACCTCACCCTAGGGACTCCCAAAAAGCATAACGGGTCTTCTTTTAATCCCTTTTCAGACCCTCTCAACATGAAAATATTATCGAGCGATCTTGTGGCCATTCACTCTCGTTAAACTGAAATTTGAAGTCACGTCTGTTCGGTGGTAGTTTACCCATTTTTCGGTCCAGATGGTCAACTGTAA
Organism: Picea engelmannii; assembly: GCA_009831015.1. NCBI lineage: Eukaryota > Viridiplantae > Streptophyta > Pinopsida > Pinales > Pinaceae > Picea > Picea engelmannii. Next base: position 337,141 of record ML798491.1, on the reverse strand, counting down.
AAACAAAGGTATACTGTAAGGAACTTCAGTTCTCTAGAAGAGTACTCTCAGGTATCATTTTAACCCTTTTTCAGGTCTGAGGGACTAAATGTACGAAAAAGGAACCCCCACGGAGTCCATAGTTAAGCTCTTTTCAGACTCCCTAAAATTGAAAAGATCGTCAAGTGACCTTGTTCTTTCACACTCATTAAAATGGTCCAGAAGAACATTCTTGACGGAGTCCATAGTTAAGCCTTTTTTCAGACTCCTTAAAAATGAAAAAATTGCCGAGTGATCTTGTCTTTATCACACTCGTTAAAATGGTTTTGAATAGACGTCTTGTCGGTGCTAGTTTACCCCTTTTTCGAACCAACTAGACTACCTTCGAAAAAGGTACCGGAGTGGAGTCTCCTTTTACATTTTTTCAGACTCTCTAAATATGAAAAACCACCGAGCTTCCCTTCTCTGGGCTCGTTAAACTTACATCGAAGGATGTTACCATTGTGTGTTTTATTAATCACATTTGCATACTCGCATCTTTGGCCTAATGCCGGCTTCATGTTGATCTCAACTGAACCATCTAAAGCATGCCTTATACGCAAGCCCTGTAACACTTTGCCTCTGTGTCTTGACACCTTTGGCCCCTGGAGGATTTTTCCCGAGTGTCCTTACTTTGAACATTAGTCTTGTCCCTGTGCCTTGAACTTGTATGTTTGCAACACTCATTCCTCCTTTGTAACATAACATTCTTTTATTCTTTTTCCAAAATTATTGAAAAAGACAAAAAAAATAATCAAATATACCCCAAAAAGAGGAAGGGAAAAGTATTTTTTTATTGGGAGCATAATGAGTTGCCCTTGGATAAAGAACATTTGTCCATTTGTTCATCAAACTCTTGGATTTAATACGACCTTAGGAAATTGTTCTCACTACATAGAGCTGTGTCCTCCTCCATTTGGTTATTCTTCCAAACATATGGAGAGTTTGCGTTGCCTCCTGCATCGTAAACTTATGTTAATGTCATGTTGCCTGAGTCTCATCATTTGTCGTGCTATTGTACAAGGGAATTTTTTACCAAGCCTAAGTTGGCCCCTCTGCAATTTGTCTCTTGCCCTCATACCTGGCCATCCTGAACGTCCAATCGAGTCTTTGTTCGAAATCAATGAAGCCTTCAATATGATGATCAAAATTCTCTAGTCCATGACCGACAAGCCGTCGAAGACCTCTGGTTAGTGAAGTCATACAATCATATTACACTCCTACCTGAGTTTTGAAGATTTTGAAGTTGTTTCTCGAGCTCTGAAGACCTCATCTCCAACCATTAGGCCTTATCAGCTTCTAAGAAGATGGATACTCTACACGTATATCTTTTTGATTTCGAGATGTAGCTCCATTGTGTATTGCTCGCGGATACACTTTATATAGTTATATGACATGGATCTACAGTGTATTTGATTGGTAGCCATGATTTTATTTTATCCCGAGCATGGGTATGCCTGCCTCGGTGAGACAATTATTATTTTGCAGACGACACCTCCTGATTTTTGGTCCCTGGGCTCACTTATTTGGCACATCGATGAATATTGTTAATGTATTTCATCCATCAGATGCTCTTTCGACCTCACACATTAGGGGGCATTTTTTATAACCCTAATTTTCACCATTCATGCTTACCTGGCATCAGGCCATCTCAGATTCCTTCTTTGCCAAAACACTACTGAACAACTCTTCTTAAAAACCCCTTTTATAAAGGCCCACGTGCCCTGCTCCATTACTGAACGTGTGTATACACTAGTTGATCCAAGACAACCTACGTGTACCTACAAAAGCACGGAAAAAGGAAAGTTGTTGACGAAACACACAGCTTTGTGTAAGTTAACTAGACCTTTCGGCCATGCATGGCCGGAAGTTCGACCAAATACCTAGCTTCTTCTAGCCTATAAAAGAAGGGTTAGGGGTCCCATTTGGAAGAGGAGAATCATAGTAAAGAAACTATACCCGATTGCGCATTCCCTTTGTCCCAACCTTTAGCCATCCTTGTGCAAAGAGAAGTATAGAGAAAAGAAGTTGGAGGGCAGTTGAAGAGGATCCCATGACTAGGTTTGTGGAGAAGTGACCGACTTCATCATTGTAAGTTGATTTGTTGAAGTTAATAATAAAGAAGTACTTTTTTCCGTCCCACCATATGAGGTTTTCATGGTTTATTGCATACATATTGATTAAATCTCTAACCCATTAATATGTAGATCAAATGCATGTGGAGTTCTTTGTTTGTCTTGTGTGAATACAGGTCATCCTTGGGAGGAGAGATGTAGTCAAAGAGCAACCAAGCGTGAAGATGGATCGATATCAAATGCCCGAAATAAGGTATGCTCACTTGATCTTCTTAACTATGTATTTGCTTAAGAATAATGGGGATTAGGTCTGGGACGACGGTAAAAAGTAGGAATCTTTAGGTCTTTTCTGCATGCATGATAAAACCCTAAGTGCTAGTTCGTAGAGGGATTTCCCACTCACAACAATGCCACCTGACATTATTTACATGTGGGGACATGTGGAACTTATTTTGGGCATTTTGGGACACATAATTGACACATTTCAGGATGAAACGTGTCACCCATGTTCTCACGACACGTCATCATATGCGACGTCATCCTACCACGCCACTTTGGGAGACTGTCCTCCAAGATATCACATTATTAACAAATCCAAGAAGTGTCAAAGTACCGAAACACCGAAGTGTTGAAATGTCGAAGATTAGAGGTCAAGTAATGATTTATTAAGCTCAATTAAGGGTAAGTAATCACTTCGTGACTCTGGCCTTCGAGATAATTTTAAAATTTTCTATTTCAATAATCCTGAATTCCTGAAGTTCCGAAGCGTTCAAGGATTAAAAAACAAAGCAACGGTTAATTAAGTAAATTTTGATTAAATATAATTAATCACTCCGTGACTTCGGCCTTCGGGACATGTTTAACATTCTCTATTCAAATCCATGAACGTCGAAGTGCCAAAATATTTACTTTCACTAATCATGATTATTGATGTAAATTAAATATGATTATTGTGAAATATTTGAATAAAGTTCACTATCGTCAGGTAATAAATTCGCCATCTTTTAACATGATTACCCTGTCATTTAGATACAAAGTGTTAAATGTATAATTAATTAGTGTCTTAATTAGGATTTGATAAAATATTTGAACTATATATCATTAATCTATTCACATTCAGATTTCTATCTCGTCTTTGCATTCACATTCACAAGCTTTATTTTTATTACAGGGGTGAATATCATCAGCAAGAATTCATGGCGCCTCACAGAGGAGTGAAAAGAAGGTCCAATACCAATCTGTAGAGGAAACAAACCCAAATTCTGACTTGTATTAAGATACTACTGCTCGTTTAACAGGAAGCATCAAATATTGGATGCAGGTTTATGAAATCCTCGAGGAAGAGAAATCCATAGTTTATGATGATGAAAGCGAGTTGGAAGATGTTATGAATATAAACAAGCTCAAGGAGGTGGCTAAGTCAAAGGTTCATAAAGTCGCAGCAAGGAAAAAATTGTTATCATATACAGACATGATATGGTGGGCTCTAGAGTATGTGTGCATACCAACCAAAACCATCTACAACCATCAAAGGACTATTTTTAGCTTGTTTCGACCCGAAGATATCCAAGTAATGTATAAATTGTCCAGTAACCCCAAATATATTTACAATGCAAAATTTGTGAAGAAGTTTGAGAAAGAGAAATGTACATATTATGACAAAAATATCCATGATATAGTAAAAAATTGGTGGGGAAATGAAAACAAATTTAAAGCATATAGTCATGGTATATATTCTACAACTTCTTGTGATGCACATATTATGTACATAGCCATGATGTTGTGTAGACTGTATGGAAATAAAAACCATGCACATTTTACTATAGATTGGGCCCCTATTATTTATGAGGTTGCAGAAGGGTTAGTTTTAATTGGGGAAAATTGTTGTATAATAACTTGGTGAAACAAATAGGGGTTTATACAAGTCATAGATATAAAGGTGAACCAACTCCTTTTTATATGTCAGCATATATTATGGATGTTATATGTTACAAAACCCCTTTACCTTTGATGTATTGGAGCTAGACTCCAAAAAATGTTGAACCAATACACATCTATCATTCCAAACCATGGGAGGAAAATGCAAAAGATCATTTCTATGACCATAATGTTATCATCCCAATCCATGAGACTTTATATGGAAACGCTCCTCCCAGGATCTCTGAGAAAATCATGGGAAATTTAGGAACAATTGCAGACTGGTATATCGAGGAGAGATTTTCTCATATCAAAGTCTATGGTTGTTACTCATCTCCTCATGCTTTACAATTTTTTTTTCCATATAGTCTCATTTGTAGGGAAGTGGCATTTCAAACAGTTTCTACATGCATAACAAAAGAATTGAAGGAAACACAAAAGAGGGTATGGCTGACTTATCCCATACAAGTTGGTGAATATTCATTGTTAGATTTTGGACATGCCAAGGTTGAAGCTTCAACCTTAGAAGATATTGTACTATCTTCTATTGAATTCAAAAGACATGACCCTCATAAGGTGGTTGAAAATCATCCGACACAATTCAACATGAAAAAGTGTTTTCAATTAGTCTCTCCATTTGATGATATTTTCAGAGGAGCACAATTATATGATGAAGTTATATCCAGGTTCCAAAATCTTCCTGAAAAAAAACAATCAAATTTTATTAAATTCCAAAAGCACAGGAGGAGTGGTTTGCCAAAGATTTTACAAGCATAGCAAAGTCTTACTCATAATGGAAATCCAACTTCATAAGTGGTACCATCATCTAATCCCAAGCAACATGATTTTCCTAAAGTCAAAACCAAGGAAGTTGAAAAAACACCAGAGACATCATCTAAAGGTACAACAATGATATAATCAACTCTACCAGGTAAGAAATTACAAGAAACATTGTCAATGTTTGAAGCTTTTATGAAGCATGGACATATTTTTACTCAGATGAATTCAAACACTAAAATTCCTATAAAGGATGTTACTGCTCAAGGGGAATCTATTTCACTTGCATCCCCCATCCCATATTTAACTCCTCTTGCAACAAGTCCTGGGATACTTGGTTCATAGGTAGTGAATGTAGAATATTTTATACCCATTGAACTAGAAGAAATTCCTTCATCAAATTTATTCTTCAGCAAAAAGAGGAAAGCTATTGTGCAGAGAGAAATTCAGAAGAAAGGAGGTATACTCACCAAAAGACAGAGGATGATATTTGATGGTCAGGGACATAGTGACCCTGAATTTGCAAAACATGTAGTTGATTCCTTGGGGGATTTTGCAAACACAAACTTGTGGTTTGTAGAAAATTTAAGAGAAAATATTGATCAACAAAATCTTTAATTGAGCAATTGCAAAATGATTTAAAACAAACAGAAACAATTATTGGAGAATGAGTAAATTCTAACCTAGCTCAGGTCAGACAAATTTATGGTCAACAGATCAAACAAATAGAAGAAAAATTGAGAACAAGTCTTCAAGATCAGAAAATGAGTAAGAATACCATTTCTTAGAAAGATGCATTAATAAGCCAATTGCAAGCCCGAATAAATACAATTTAAAGTACAATTATTGATATTTTTCCTTTAAGAAACAAGCCTTACAAATAAATGAGGGATTGCAGATAGCTCAACATAGTTTCTATGAAGGTTTGGAAATTATGAAAAAGCATTATCATGCCATTAATAATTCATTGCAAATTATTGCTGACAAAGAAAAAGAATCTATCACTGCTAGATCCAAATTTCAAGAAATTATAATTTGGAAGCAAAATCTCAATATACTAGGGCTTGTTCCATTTTCAGAGATTGAACAGTTAAAAGGAGAAATGGAATTAAAATCTTGGGAAAATAGTCTCAAAGAAATCAAAAGATTAGCTAAAGAAGAAAAAGTTGCTAGTCTAAACATTTTGTTAGATGTGGATGTAGAAATGACAGAAATTAATCTCGGTGATGTTCACTCTTTTATTGGGACAGTTGAGGTTGATAAAAGAAAGGAAAATTTTAAGAGGAACACGGAAATGATGCAAAATACTATATTACAAGTCAATCAATTTAATTTGCAGGTTTTAAATGATCTCTCCATCAAGCAAAGTTTACAATATCAGAATACTCAACAGGCTACTGTAAAAGTTCAAAAGAGTTTACCATTGGTGTATAAAAAGGATTTTACCTTTGAATTGAACGTTAATCGGGAACCCTCTAAGTTCATAGTTGCATTATTAAATTTTCACACTCAATACAAGGATCAAAATAAGACAGTTGCATGTACTAGCAAAAACTGAGATAATCCTTCAAAAAGATAGCAAGCGATGAAGTTTCCAGAAGAAAGACAGATGTTCAAATCTTTTGTAATATTTAGTTAGCCTAGTATTTAAGATATTTTCTTCTATTTTAAGATCTAGAAGTGTGGGAGTCTAACTAATTTTGGTTAATACAAAACTGTATAAATAAACACATTTGAGAGATGAACCGAGATTTTTCTCTCCTGATGTAAAGAGAGACATTTTAATATAAATTTCTACAGGAAGACAGAGATTCTGCTTCTAATTTCTTTGAGTTATGCGTTTTCTATGTGTTGCTACTTTATCAAAATTCATCTTCTTCACTCTATGATGTTTAAGGAATGAATGACTGTAATTTAGTAATACATCTAATGCGGTTCACACAATTAGATGTCTATTTAGGTATAACTTTTCCTCTTTTTTACTGTAAGTGAAACAAGACCCGTGTATGTTTAGATATTCTCATCTTAATTCATCTTTTAGACGTACATTTAATATTTATTCTATTGAAAATAAGGTAAGATTTATGAGTATTGGATACCTTACTTTGTTTTTCAATTTTGTTTTCTATAATTCTACTTTCCATCTCTTGATTATTGTTAAAAACTCAAAGGAAGAGATATTGCCTCTGTGTTTCTAAATTATTAGAGTATTGAATTTTCGTTCTAAGATTAAGGTAGAGAAGCATTGTGAAATAAAAAAATATTAAATTTGGATGCCTACCATTTTTTTGTGAGACCAGAATAAATATCAGGAACAACAAAACACATGAAAGTGGCCAGTGCGTTGGTGAGACCAAATCCATACCTTGTCCTAAAGGTGCTTTTATAGATTTCCTCATCCTTGATTCAAACTTGATGATATCTAGATCTCAGATCAATCTTGGAAAAGATGGTGGCACCTATTAATTGTTTAAATAAGTCATCAATCCTAGGCAGGGGGTACTTGTTCTTAATTGTCATTTTATTGAGTTTCCTATAGTCTATGAACAACCTAAGTGTGCCATCATTCTTATTTAGAAATAAGGTTGGTTCTCCCCAGTGAGACACATTAGGCCGAATGTACCCCTTGTCTGATATTTCCTTCAGTTGCAATTTAAGATCAACTAACTATGGGTTACTCATCCTATAGGGTGCTCTAGACATTGGCATTGCTCCAGGTACAAGATCTATTGAGAAATAAATATCTCTCTTGGGAGGTAACCCTAGTACCTCTTTTGGAAACACATCTCTAAAATATTTCAGTATAGGGTGCTCTTCTAGGCTTGGTTTTTGGTTCTTAACGAAATATAATACGTGTATTGCATACAAAGGGAACCCATTTCTACAATACTTATTCATTTGGAGAGATGATATCTTTCTTATTGAGATAGGTTTTTGAATTCCCTATAAGGTTCTTCTCTCCCCTTTTTCATCTTCACATTCCAAGGTTTTGTTATAACAATCTAGTTTATCTTTATGGGAAACCAACCAATGCATGTCGATCAACATGTCGTATGATCCTAGAGGAAGGATGTTTAAGGTGGCTTGGGTGGGATACCCATTCATGATTACTGGGCATGCTGTTATGACCCTTGCTACCCTTCTTTTTTTCCCATGGCCAGCTGTACCAACGATGGATTAATGTGTTTTTCTTTCTATAATTTACACTTCTCAACAGTTTGAGGAGAAATATAACTCAGATTAGAACCAGGGTCAATCAGAATAGAAATAATATGGTTGGTGACCATACATTCCATTTCCAACATCGAGGCTTGGTGGTATGCTTGTCTATTGTCCAAAGTTGCATGGATTTTTGGTATGTTTCGGGCCACATCATCAAATATGGTAGCCTCTTGGACATTGTAAATTCACTTGTTGTTTGACTTCCTATGAGGACAGTCTCTTAGCACATGTTCTTCTCCACAACCCCAACATTTCAACGATTCCTTCTTTGTTATTTAAGTCCTACCCGAGGTTGATCCAACAGTCTTATCTCTGCCTGGGAAGTTCTGTTGATTCAGACTTTTGGTAGGGAAGCCCATCTTGGGATTCTTCCCAAAATTATTGAACCTTTAAGGTTTAACTCCCATCTTCTTGAATCCCATTTTATTTTTCTTCTTCCATTACTTGGGGGGTTCTACTTTGTGGTTGAGTTACTCATAAAATTATCTAGCCTTCCAAATGGCATCTTCCAAGGTTTTTGGTTCATTGAATTCAATCCTATTCCGGAAGGATTGAGGCAACCCATTAATAAATCACTGCATATTTACCTTTTCATCCTTTATGTAGGGTACATACCTCATAAACTCCAGAAATTTGTTGATGTATTCATCTATAGTGAGTTGTACTAATTTTAGCTCATAGAATTCCTTTATATTTCCATCATAGTACCACTCAGAAAGGTACTTCTTCTTGAAGTATTTCTCAAACTTATTCCTGGAAAACCCTTTTTCTTAGATTCCTTTTACATTCCTAAGGTCTTCCTACCAGATAAAGGTATTTCCATTCAAATTGAATATATCTATTCATATTTTCAAGTTATCAGAGTAGTTATGAACTCTAAAATACTTCTTCAGGCCCAATATCCAAGCTTATGCCTCTTCCCCTTTTTTGATTTCCCCATCAAAAGTAGGTGGCTTGGATTTCTTAAATTCCTTGGGGTTCCTGCCCTTGGATTATTTCATTTTCTTTCCCTTCTTTTGGGAATGGGAACTGGTCTTACTACTAGATAGTTCTGTGGAGATTTCTACTCCTTTGCTAGAGAAATACTTAGATGAATTTTTGGTTTTGGTATGTGTCTTGTCTCCATGACGAGCCTTCTTGAGTGGGTTTATTCTTGCATTGTTGTTTTCAGGTCCATGCCTCTGCATTTAAGGAAAACTATGGGTTTTATCAGGCTGATGTTTGTCCATGTTGAAATTTTCGTTGTAGTTCTGACGTACTTTTCAATAGGACCACTTTTATCTCAATCTATTTTTCCTACTCCTTCATTAGTCAGTCATTGTCAACCTTAAATCTTTGCATCTCTTCCCTGAGACTTCTCAGGGTCTTAGCCAATTTTGGAGGGGTTTATACCATTCTTCTTTCATTAGATTATTCCTCTTTTTTATGGGAACTATCCCCCCATTCATGGTGGTCCACCATCACTATTCTTAGAGAATGTGTAGAAACATATCGGACTGGTTAAGTGCTGAGAATCAACAATTCTTTGTTAGTCGACTTGTCCATTATCTAAAAAAAAACATGGCACATTTGTAAACTGATATGATGTTGTACAAATATAGTGTTTTACAGTAGTATAAAGTCTCTATTTAGTTGCCCAAAAACAACACATTATCGTGTTCCTCTCTCTCGTAAGAAGGTTTTTGATAAATCCTCGCAATTAATTATTTGTCGGGTTATTATTCTCGAGATTCCTGGGTTAATATTTGCATAATGAATTCCGTTGGGCTTCCATGCACTGGGTGAAATAGGGACTTAGGAACCCTAGGATCAAATGGTTTTTTAATATCCATCGTTGGTCAGGGTTTTTGTGGTCAAAATTTGGGTGGGTAATTTTTTAAATTGTGATTGTGGATTACGATCAGATCAACGGTCCACGTCATTATACAACATGAAAGTGGTCATGAATTATGTTAAAGGATCGACATTTCTTACGAGAAGTGCCCACATAAGTCACACATGATTTAACTAAGGTGAACATGTGGTGGTCACTAAGGCCATAGTTTCATTCTTATGGGTGATGTTATTACCGCCCCTTGAACTCCCACTATATCTTGAATAAATTACCGTTTGGTCAAAAAATGTTAATGCACTCAAAGGCCTAAGTAATTGGTCACTTGACTGGTATTAGTAGGTCCTTTTAAATAGGGTAGGGAAGCATATCCTTCCCTTTATAATTTTGTAATAGAACTTATTCAACTCCTTCATGAGCCCAAGCAGGCTAAGTGTAGTTGCCTGCTCTGATACCACTTTGTAACATACTCGACCCCTTAAGGGATTCTAAGGGGTGGGGTGTTCAATTTTTTTCTCGGTTTATATAACTTGTATTACTTGTTTCCATTTGCATCACCAACGTTCTTTGCTTACTCAAGGATTATTCGATGACAACACCTTTTTAATCACATAATCACTAATTCACGGACTCTTGGTCACATATCTATATAATTTTCCTTTCACAAGTCTGCCCATAAAATATCGACACTTAGCCATTATTCCCCTTCACGGACTTGCAGACTCATGGAAGTGGAACTCTATGACCCTAAATTTCATGAGTCTGAGAAGTCTCAACACTTATTCATTTTTCTCTTCGCAGACTCACAGAGGTGGGATTATATGATACTAGCTTTGAAGAGTCCGAAAAGTCTCAACACTTAGACATTTTTCCTTTCGTAGACTCGTGGACTTCTATGATCCTAAATTTCATGTGTTCAATATGTCTCCATGCTTAGTAATTTCTCCATATTCTATTGACATGTGGCATGACATGTGGGGTGGTACATTCCATATGTATCGCTTGATACATGACATCCATATTCCCTGCGAGCCTTGTCTAATTCTGCGAAAACTACATGACACATGGCCCCTTTTTAGGGTGACACATGGCGATGCTAGTCAACAAGGTACATCATGATGATGTTTATTTTTTCCCTTAGTCTCATTCCAACGAGCTTCACCAAGATATACAGTGGATTTTTCATTTTGGCCTCACCCTGATGGATGGTCTAGATTGTCCCTTGGGATTCCAAGGTCATTCTAACGAGGAGGATCCAACCATGTTACTTTCCATGGACCCAATGGTCCAAGATTGTCCACATTCAGTCCCTGACAGATCAACAACCCTTGTTAATTTTGAATTATGGATTTGTGCTCAACATCGATGAAGGGTCAAGATCTCTCCATTCATCCCAATCGACGACCAAGGTCACATCTCTACCACGTCCCAATAAAGGGCCCGATTTTGTTCATCGTGCCAAATCCATGGCCATGATTCTTCTAAGACAAATTAGGGTTTCTCCACTAACTTAACAGTCCATTCCTGGACCTATCCATTTCATGGATACCTTTCTTAAAGTCCTTCTCAAGTCTTACCAAGCCATGAGGGTGCTCGCGCTTGACCAAGGTACTCCATGGTTTCCTCAGGGCTTCTTCATAGTACCCTATTCTTTGAAAGACTGGTTGAGTTTGGGCATTCCAATGCCATGGAACATATGGTATATATATAGATATATATGCAGATGCATGCTAGTACATGCATATGCCATAGGATTACAACGATACACACAGTGAGTAGAGGTGTCTCTTCCCCATGTTAGTACCGAGACATCAAATTATATGCGTGGATAAAAACCATAAATATTTGTATCCTTTCCTATATACCAGACACACAAATTTATTCACATGCATACATTCATAAATAGTTGTCACAAGACATGAAGTATTCACAAGAAATAATGTAACACTCTTAACAAAATTAAACATTATGCGTAATTTGTGGTGTCTCTGGAATAAACAATTTGATTTGCAGACCAAATAGTTACATCTAAATATTATGTTGTTCATTTAAACATACACATAGTCATGTCAATACACATAGGTGGACAAGACACTTATCTATAGAAAATTGAGATATGTTGAGTGTTGTTGTAGAGAGAACCACTCTCCACCCAACCATAGGTAAGGTTGCGTTAAAATACACTACAACCAACTAGGATATGATGTCATGATTGGAGTTTTGCAAGATGTTTCTCTGGTGACCCTTCTACCCTTGCTCTCCTCCTTTTCTTCTTTTCTTCTTCCCTCATAACCTCATGGATCATGAAAAAAACTTCCTAAAGGTACTTTCTCATCCGTTCTTAACTCCTTCGAGAACTATTCCAACTACTATCTTGACTGATATTCAATTTCTAGGGCTGAGGATAGTTCAGATCCGTATCATTTTAATTATGCAGGGTACTGCCTGGTAGATTCATTCAAAATAGTGATGGCCTCCCTCTCGCCCACTCCTCTCATGACATCATAACCTGTGAATGTCAGGCCTTCAACAATAACTCAACATTATCTATTTTATTAAAAACCACACACACACACACACACACACACATTACAAAATCTATCAAGTTCCATTGTTTATCCTTGATCACCCACAGGTTGGCTTATTGTTTTTCCATAGTAACACTTATAATTATAGATTAGGGGAAACATGGGTGTTACAAGTTGATTATGAATCCTAACCTAGTATGGACCCCAAATGAGGCACATTTAATAAGTATCCAACTAGGGGGATTGGCCCCAAGACTTCCAAGATGAATCTCAAAGAACTCAACCACTTGATCTAACCCATTAGGCTCAAATGTGTGTGTGTGTGTGTCCCCAAGGGTCATCTCAATCACGTGGTGCCACTATTTATAGGGATTTGTTAGTAGTAAGGTGCATTGGGTAGGTTCCCGGTTTGATTCCCATAGGTTTAGGAAAACAAATTCTATGTTTCCCACTTGAAATTACTTACCATCCTCGAAATGGGGGAAGTGCCCAGAAGTTTCCTAGGGATTTTTTTTTCCAAGGAATATATGTAAGTATGTATGTACACATAGAGGAAACCAATTGTGTGTGTGTGTGCACGCATAGAGGAAATTGTTTCAAGGGATTGACCTAAGACCTCCCATATGAATCTCAAAATACTCAACCACTTGAGCTTACACACACACACACACAAAGGAAAAATCTCATGACATACTCTCCAAGTACTTCCTTGTGATCCACATATGGTAAAATAGGTAAATGGTTAGCATTGATTATAGCTCCTAACCCTAAGGGAATTGAGAAATTTTAACCCATGACTGCCCAACTATGAGAGGTTCCATGTACGGCTTCAAGATTAATCAATTTAACCCTCATGTGTGTGTGTGTGTACATTGGTTTTAGAAGAAGTGGATATATTAAAATCACGGGTTGGAGAAGGAGGTGGATTTGACCATTTACCTAGATTTATTCAAATAAAGAAGGATGAACAAAACCCCATAGGTCCCTTTGAATTTAACCATAAAAGGCTAGAAGAAAAGGGGTTTCGAAGCTTGGTCACCCTCAATTGGAGGAAATTTGATCCAACTATAAGAGAAACTATAATGGTTCAATTTTCAAAAAACTTGAAAATAATAAAGAGATTAGTCGCATAATGGACAAAAAGGAAATATTAGGAAGCTCAAAAACATCTAACAGAGACAGAAGAATACATTAAGTTATTGTTCCTTATATCCTGCATGTTCAATATTGTAGCAATGACTTCTCCTGCATCACAATACTTCTTAGTTATTCTAGGCTTCAATGAACATTGGGATGCATTGTTAATTTTCCCAGCGATGCATTTGGCCTCTAAACACTCCATACCATTTTAAAATTCATTGGCATGCTAAAATGCACTTGGTGAGGGGATATCATAGAAAACAATAGCGTGGAGTGATGCATTTTTAATCCCAAGGCTAAAATGCATTGGTGAGACAATTGCAATGGAAAAGATGGATGGTATGTGATGCATTTTTCTCTTTGGATCTTTGTTGGACCCTGTCAAAGGTTGAACATGCATAAGATAGAAAAATATATGCATAAGAGAGTTGCATTTATTGCCTAGAGCATCAAGTGATGTATTTTTTCCTTAGAGACTTTTCTAGACCTCACCACAAGTAAGAAAACACACCAAAGGCCAAAATGGCTAGTGAGGAGGTTGTAGCAATCAAACAAGTTTTCTAATGATGCATTTTTCCCCTATAGGGATTTACCATTGTGAGCTAAAAAATGCACGGGAACCAAAAACATGCTAGTTAGGAAGATGCAACAATGGAATAAATCTGCCAATGTTACATTTTTCTCTTTAGGGCTTTGTTGGACCTACCATGAGATAAAATATGCATGAGGATAAAAAACACACTATATTGGAAGATACAAAAATAGAATCGATATGCTAGTGATTTTTATTTCCCATTGGGGATTTTTCAAATGCCACCTTGAGATAAAATATACGTGGGGACCAAAAATGCACCCATTGAGAAGCTACAATAGTGGAATAGATGTGCAAGAAATGTGTTTTTCCCTTTGGGGTTTTGTCAAATCATATCATGATCTAAAAAATGATTAAAAGGCTAAAACACACTAGTTGGTTAGTTGAGGAAGTAAATGAAGGAACTAGGCAATGTGTTTTACCTTGGGAAAATCCTATTGGGCCCTAAACATGCCAAAGAAATGCACAAGAAGTGAAAATGTGTCAGTGAAGAAGTTGTATTAGTGAAGCAAGAAGGGAACATGTGCATTTTTCATTAAGATATATTTTCTAGTGGGATCCCCCCTTAGTTATGTAATATGGACATAAGGACCCATTAGAGTTAATGATATGATATATATGGTGGCCATTTAATCTAATGTGGACTAGGTCCATTATATTAGTTATTAAATAAGGCCCACTAGGTAGTTACCACTCAACAAATGTAATATGGCCCAATCATTAATGTAGGGGCCAACATTTGTTAGTGTTTGGGATAAAAAGAAATTGTTATAGATAAAGAGAGTTGTGTAATGTGGTGTGAAGTATTATCATTATATTGGATCATTTTCCATTTGGAGGTTGTCCCCTTGAAGGGACATGTGAACATTTCTCTCCTTTTGGAACATCAATAAAAGGTTCAATACTCTTGTTTTGTTTCATTTACTTTCTATGGTTTGAATAATATTAATTAACAATAATAATCATAACAATTTCCAAATTGCCAATGTGGCATTTTCCTTCTCGGGTGAGCTTGGGTAGCAAGACCTTGACCATAGATATTAGATCATCAATGCTTAGGCTTAGATGTGCCTATCGATGATTAATATAAGCCTTTGTTGTTTTATGTGTCATTTATAAGTTTATTTTATGAACTAACATGGTTTTATTGAGTGTTGTAGGAAAGAGAGTTGTCATGTAACGTCCCTAGCCTCCCAGGCTGGGCCACGTCACACAATCTCAAATTCTGTCGCTCTGAAACAAATTCTGTAACATACCCGTTACCAAATTGTTCTGATATCACAATGTAACATCATCCAACTTACTACTGAATAATACTACTCCGAGAATCCACTACGCAGATTCTATACTAAACTCTAGTCTATGTAATATCACTTGAAGCCACATGCTCAATCTCAAGTTGAGATTCACCACACCAACTTTCCTCTTTTAACATAACTTTAAGCAGTGAAAGTAACTAAAAACAACTGCGCACACCAACATACTGATCACACAACACTACTATGCGCACAACCATCTTGGCATCACACTCCAATTCAGATTTTCCTTGTGCGCGAGGTCTACTTCCCTATACACATACATGAGTTCAAGTCTCATGTGCACACATGCTACTTTCCTATGAACCCGACCATTCACTCCTTGCCTCAGAGACTCATGACTAATATCAAAGGATAACTTAATAGGAAAAACTATCAATAACCGTCATACTCAGAAACAACTAAAACTAATGACTATCTACACCACACTTACATGTGCAAGCAACATTAAAAAAAATAACAACAATTACTTATGTGAGACAAGATACAAGAATTGACCTGTTGGTCCTGAGATTAAACTTAAGGCTCAAAGGATAATGTCATACATGAGAAAATTTTAAGAGAGTGTGTTTCAAAAGTGCTTTTTCTACGTTAGTTATATGAGAAAAATTCCTTAAATGAAATTAACAGTATAGTAGCATAGAGGTCGTATTTCATGTATGAGTCAAAATTTTAATGTCGAATGGTGTGAGAGAAAACTACAAAACTATAAAAAAAAGCAAGGCATCAATTACTAAAGAGTGTCACTTTGTTTCAGTAGAAGAAAAGAGATAGTGTAACCTTGAATAAAGTATAAAATACAGGAATCCACACAACAAGCAGGTATTGATTTACTCACAGTAAATGTAGAGGAAAAGTTGTTTACTTAATAAATTACTGATGCAATACGATTACAGTAGTTGTTGTACTAAATTGAAATCAAACATTTATCAAGGAAATGCTTAAAGAAGTGATGAGAAATGGAAAAACATAAGAAGTACATAACCCAGATTAAACAAAACTTGGAATCTCTATCTGCACTTGTATTAATACTCAATAAGGAGAGTTTTCTCTATCACAATCGGCAAGAAGCAACCCTTGATAGATCTTAAAAACATGTATTTATACAAAATTGTCTCAACTCAAAATGGTTGGACTTCTCATAATTTAGAAATAGTAAACATATGAAATAAGAAAATAGAGTATAGAGAATGATGAGATTCATTGGTGATCTCTTCGTTTGCTGGCCGAAAAAATTATGTCTTCTGATCTTCTTGATGTTTTTGCACAACATCCTGGTCATCATAGCATTTTTTCCATTTGTCCTCTCACTGATATCCAATCATATAGTAGCACTTTATTACTTGCTTCTAGATGTGCTTGCCTTCCCATATTCGATGCATTGAATGCATCTACTTACTAATTTTACTACCAGCCCTGAAGGCTCAGTTGTTTGATTGGCCTCGAAAGTGTATAAATTTCTTTCTACCTGAGGCAACTTTTCCTGTATCCTTTTCGCTCCTTGGGATGTGACCTGTAAATGCAAGCTTGGGTTCCCTATCCATTTTATTATTTGAGGTAGATCAATTTGGTTTATATTCTGAATGGTCATCAGAGCCTCTTCCTTGTTCGCTCTGGAATCATGTTGATTCTTAGCTATATCGATTTTACCCAGGGCTTCGGAAATAACATTCCATTCAAAATCAATTATCCCTTTGTCTAGTGATGTCAACGCTTCTAGACAATCTTCAGTCACATCTCTGGAAAGCCTCTTTCTTTCTGTTAAATTTGTTTCCCAGGCCTTCAAAACTATATCACCTCTTATCTGTTCCGAAAGAGAAATCCAATTGATGCAGGAGCATCACTCACTCAATCAAGCAAGCCAGCACGAGGAGGAAACAAGAGAACAGTTGGACAGCGCCAGCATTCAAATTTTGAAACATTGTAATATGGCTGCGCCAAACATTAAATATTGATGTGATGAAGCGCACTTTGTATATGTAATGGACCTTGAGCGGATAAGCTCTCGTCCTTAAGTAGCTGAGGCATTTATTTAGATTTAATGCAAGTAGATAGAATAGTTAAGTCTAGATTAGACAGTTTTAGCTTTCGAGAGGGAAAACGAAATATAGACACCCTCCTTTGTACATTGTATTCATTCTGAAGTATTCATTCAACATTATCAGAAGAGAGAGCAAGAAGAAAGCAGAGCAGAGATCTGGAGAAGAACTTCCATGTATAGATATTGAATTAATAGGAAAAGCCCTGATTCATTTCCATGGATGTGTTTGAGCTCTGTGTGTTGTTGATATTATGCCTTTGCATGTTTGCTTCCTTTTATGCTTATCTGTTATATGCTTCTTATGTGATTTCATATCAGGTTCGAAACCTGAGAGAATGAAGGAATGAGTTTCAATTGTTTCTCTACTTAGGCCAGGAGATTCCTGCATTGAGTGCAGTTGAATACCTCTGCATAGAGTGCGTCGAGGAGGCTAAGTGGTTGAACTTTTGTTTTCTTTTTCCCAGAGTTGGGTTTGAGTCGTTCGAGCCTTGCAGGTGAGTGCAGGTTGGACGTGGAGTCTCAGTAGTAAGTCTGAGAAGAGAAGGCCGAAGCTGGTGCAAGCGCGAGTGCACAGGACCCAGAAGAACTTCATCACTTGGAGAGTGGTTGAAGGTTGGAAAGTGCGCAGAGTGCATGAAAGTTCTCTGAAGGAGCCAGAGGAACAAAGCTCAGGAAGGATAGCACCTTTGTTTTCAGTTACCATGGACAAAGGTGGTGAACGGAGGAACTCTTCAAGAGGAAGAGAATCGACGACTTGAATTGTTGTGGAGAAACACCGAAGATCGCGACCTGACTGTGGGTCAGATGTATCGGAAGTTCGCGAGGGAAGATCCCTGTTTCTCGTAGGGCGAAGTCACGAGAACGCAAGAACACGACGCCCCGGAATGTCTTGCATGGGTTATGTCGAAATCAGACGATGTGACAGGTGATCTCGGGATATCGGAGCTCGAGAGTGGGAAGCCTCAAGTCTGATCTTGGGAGTGACGAGAGCGCGAGGTCGCGAGATTCCGAGTCTCGGCATCTCGGCACTTCGGGTCTCGGAGGTTGAAACCTCGAAGGTATAGAGACGCTAGTCGCGAGTCACGATAGCGCGAGATCCCGACTTACCGAGAGAAAGTCAACGTTGACCAGAGCATCGGGTCTCGGAATCCGAGAGTCCAGTTCCCCGTTGTGGAATTCGTGAAGTCGCGAGAGCCGATACTTCATTAAATAAGGAGGGAGGATCGCCGGAGTAACTGTGGGTAAGGACTCCAGAGGGAGTTGGAGAGTTTGATAACTCTTTGGGCCGAGAACTAGGAGGTCCTGGTGGAGCGACCGTGCCACTGAGGGCGGGGTTGCATCACCAATGTACATTTGAGACATCATCCTTTGATACCAATAATACAACCTCTTGAAACTTAGCTTGAGCTGAATGAGCTTCTCTTTATTTGATGTAGATGTCTTTTAGAGAAAGGTCAACCGCCTGGTAGCACTTCTGGATAGTCTTGACCTTCATGAAGAGATCTTGTTGGGCTATTTCTAAATTTTCATTTACCTCCAATGCTTGAGCTTGAAAAGATGATATCTCTATTGATGTACCTTTGGTCAAATATAACCTGGCTTGCAATTTCTTTATTAGCTATTCTTGTTGCATGATCAAGCCTTTGTTGGCCTTTGAATTCTAATGAAGCTCTTCTAGGTTAGCTTGCAATTGTTGAATCTGATGCATGTCATAGACTCTGATCTGTTCAAAATATCTTTTCATCTTATTTTTCACATCTCGTTCCATAGTCATTAGTTAATCTTACAGCTTCCCTACCAACATGTTTCTCTGTTTTAGCTACTCAACCAGGTTTTCCACAGACCACCGATTTGTTGTGGAAAAGGCACCTAATGAACCTGCCATTTCCTTGGTGAATTCTGAATCATCTTGGTTCTGTCCATGATATATCATTCTTTTCCTTTTGACCATTGCTCCACATTTATGATGTGATTCTTGTTTGACTATAGACCTCCTTTTATTGCTGAAAAAGAAGTCTAAAGGAGGCATCTCTCTAGGTGCAATTGAGGTGAGATCATCTACAAAAATGAATTTAGAACCAAAGTTTCTGAAAGTAGACTGTAACGGTGTCAATGAAGTGATAGGATAACCTATTTCAGTAGATGGTTGTTGCTTGATGATTTTGGTAGTAGAGGTGGCTCGCGTAGAAGGAGATGTGTCATGTCCTCATTTAAGAAAGGATTCAAGCTGAGCCTTTTCTTGAGGACATAGTGGAGTTGATATTGAAGCCTCCAATTCCTCAATTAAGACTTCAGTGTCCTTTGTATTTTCCTTATTTTCCTGTTTGCTAGAGCTCTCTGTCTCAAAACTTGGAGGTACAATCTCCTGTTTAGATGAAGGGGCTACTGACTCTCCCTATAATACCTTTGGCATGATATCCCATCTGTGATTTTGGAAACTGAAGAAGTTGGCCTGTTGGTCTAGGAACATATTTTTGACTCTGTTCAATACTTCTTCATATGACCCATCTCCCCTGAATATTTCATCCTGTGGGGAATTCTCATGCATATATTTCTTCAAGTTGTACTGAGCCAAGTGGTTTTCCATGATTTTGAATGGATCATGCCTTTTAAACTCGATGTCAACCAACTTGACATCCTCCAGAGCTGCAGCCTCTACTTTAGAAGGAGAACATACCAACCTGAAGAGGGAAGGTTGGCCATACCTTTTTCTGGGATGCTTTCAATTCCTTGTTGATGCCCTCTGTCACGGTTTGATACGCCACTTCTCGACATACTAGCCAATCTAGTAAAAAATTCGAGAGAGCATGGGGAGGGACCGAGCACCCGAAAACCCTGATGTAAGAAAATGTTTCTTCGATGTACCAGTATGCTATTTTTCCCAGGTTTTCCATGTTTTTGTCTGAAATTCTAGGAGGTGGGAAACCATATAAGGTGATATGAATAGGCACCACTGCATAATGGCATATTTCATAGAAGAAATCCATGGCCTTGTCTTCCCACAACTTGGAGTGATAGAAATGGATAGTTTCAAAACTGGTCGGGGTCAAGCGTTGGTTGGGTTCCAGCTCTACTTCATCAGAGGGAAAGGAGTCATAAAGAAAATAACATCCATGATGTATACAAACATATAGAAAGGAGAAGGTTCTCCTTTGGAATTTTCTAATTGGTACTCTGTGATTTCCTTAGCCAGGTTATCTGATAACATCTTGGCCTAGTTGAAAGAGTAGCCCTCATCTACTTCGTGCATAATTGGTACCCATGCTACCACGAAATGAGTGGGTCTATTTTTCTTGAATAACCTACATAACATCATAGCCACATACATCATATGTGCTTATAACAATGTTGTGGCATACATACCATGAGTGTCATCTTTGAATTTTTCTGGGTGCCCCCACCAGTCCTTGATTAAATAAGGGTAGATTTTATCATATTGCATACACTCCTATTTCTCAAACTCCAGCATGAATGCAACGTTGTAATTATATTTAAATTCAGGGGACGGTGTATACATTACTTGTATGTGTTCTGGTCAAAAAGACCCAACAACAACCTTTTGAGAGTTGTAGATGCTCCTAGTTTGAATGCCGATGTTCTCTAGGGCCCAACCTATCATGTTGTTATACAACATTAGCCTCGGTCGCGAAACTGTTTTATGTAGCTTTGACTGAGCTATGTCCCTGAGTTTAGTTGCATGAGTTTCACTCACTTCATCACCGAAATCCTCTGAGCAATTTACAAGCTCATGCTCTAGAATATTGAACACCCGTGTCCAAGATTTCATAGTGTCTATGGCTCTCGGTGAGGTATCTGACAAAACATATGTATTCATATTTGCGCTTTCACCAACTGCTTTAGCCATCTTTTGTGGTGCCATGATATTGATGAAATTGGAACTGGGTTACCTGTTACAGGGGAATGCATGAGCTTCTCAGTTGGCTAAAACTTGCTATTCTGCGAGAATGAAAATGGAGTTCAAAATCAAGCATTCTTATTTACCTCAAGCACATTGATTCGAAAATACATTTACTGACGATAAATGTATTTACCTTAATGAGAAAATCTAGCTGGTGATCTACAATCTACATGAAAATCATTATCATTGATTTGTGATTAATGCGATTAATATCGGTGGTTCGCGATCAAGGATTTTGGATGAAATAGGTTTGAAATTCCCTGAATCGTGAATTCACGAAAGATTAACTACGAGGTAATCTCCTTTAAAACATTAATTAACCGTATTTAACTTTAAGTGTTTTTGGGTATTCAAACTTTGAGATTTTTAATGGTAGCTCGAGATAGAATTCCCCAAACCCGAAACTGTGAAATGATTTATTATCGGATAATCGTTTTTTAGTTTTAATTAACCCTATTTTAAGTTTGAAGGGTTTTAGAAGTTCGGACTTCAGATATTTTAGGATGTGATGGATGGTAAAGGTCCGAAATCCGAAGTGCGAAGTTGTTAACTACCTTTTAATCAAGATTAACTTGACTAAATAAAGTTTTATATTTTGGAACTTTTTTGCATCGTGGGTTTGCAAGTTAGCTCTTTATTATATTTCCGAAAGGCCATTACTGGTAGTGACGTGTCAAATATGACATCATTTTAGATGATGTGTCGAGACCAGGGGGTGCCACGTGTTACTTAGAATCGTATGAATCTTCGGTTGAAAAGGTCGGAAATGGATGACATGTGTCAACCCAGGGAAGACTCAAAAGGTACATGTGTACTATAAATAGGGTCCTTTAAGGTTTTATGAACAGTGATAACAAACACTTTTTGGGTATCGAGACTTTAAATGTTAAGAACCAACGAAATTCCTAAAGCACGAAGCTTCGAAGAGGCCTTTAGTGATTTGAATCTTTAACAATCAGGCGGCTCCAAAACTTGGGAAAAAGGGGATCATTCGATCAATGGGGGAAATTTATCAACGAAGGATATCATGTGCGTCTTATGAATAGAGGTAAATTTGATTTAAACCTTCGAAAGATGACTTATGAGTCATTATTTAAAAAGATGATGTTCAAGAAAGTAAAGATCAAGGTTTAGGATTTATATATGTTTGAACATAAGCTCCATCTGGGGATCGAGTCTCCCTATGAGGTGTGGAAGAACAATAGACCAAGTTCCTTTATTGGGTAAATGGAGTCATCATTAGATTTCTAGGAAACACCTTTGGGAAAAATCATACAGAGAAAAATTGAACTTCAATCGAATCTCAGTAAACCTTCAAAACACAGTCAATTACCGATCTCAAGTTAGGCTATTAATAGTTTCATTTTCCTGAAACTGAGTTCGGATTTGTTTAAGATAATGAAAACAACTTTAACTGAAATATCAGACTTTGGTCGATTTCTTTCACATCAAGGAAAAGTAATTTTGATAATTTATTCAGGGAATCCCTTGTCGGTTTAGAATGTAAATATTATCGTAAGCGGAAATAGGTATCGGAGTATGTTTATACATGCATAATAGCCTTACAGATATCATAGATATTTCTTCATTGCCTTCGAGCCTGTTCAGTACCCCGGTGAATTTATCTACATCTCCCATTGAATTTCCTTTCACCACTTCAAATAGTATTTTTGCATTTTATTTGAGATGAGGGAAATCATTTTATGAATTTATTTTCATCATCTCTTTTGGAAAAATTGGGGGCAATCGATTTATGAATTTCCTTTCACCATTTGTCTTGGACTAGATGGGGGCAATCATTTCATGAATTTCCTTTCACCATCTGTCTTATATTTTTTATAATTTTGAAGTGGGGGTAATCAACTTGAATGTATCATACAGGGATGATATCTTCTTAAGGTTTGACAATGAAGGTCTGTCAACAATCGATTATTTTACTTTGAGCTAAATCTCTCCCGATCTTCAATACATCTTTTCCTATAAGGAAGATCTTATGGGGAATTTTTTATTTTCTAGGGACTTGCCTTGAGCAAATTAATCAGTTAAAATCTGTTAGAAGAGCCAAAGTTATCAGGATTATCCTAGACATACTTTCCCTCAGTTAAAATCAAAGGGACATAAATATTTTCGCCTAATCTTGTTTTGAAGATCTGGTTTTTAAGTTTTCAGAGATAAGGAAAAATTCTTTCTTTCTATGGAGATTTAAGGCCAGGTAGTGAAAATCAGGATAGAGTGAAAACTCGAAGATATGCAAAATGAAAACAGAACGAGGCCTCAACGGGTTTGATACAAAAGAATCTCATTTCCACATAAGTTCATTTCTTGGTTATCAAGCTTCTCTTTTTAAGCACACTTTTTATTTTTATTTTCTTTTCTTCTTATTTCGTTTTGTTTTGTTCCTATTTGATTCATAAATCTAGAGATTTATTCTTTCTGATTTTTAATCGGGTGATTATATTTACCTGATTAGAACCTTGTTTATCTCTGATAAGATTTCTTTCAGTATTTTAGTTTAAACCATGAGTATAGAAATTCGTACCTTAGATTTTATTTACATTTTCAATCAAACCAACTATTAATTCATCACCTGTTTTGAGAGAAACACATGTTTTGAAAACTGAGCGTTAGATTCCAATACCTCCATATTTCTCATTTGATAATAAATATTCTGCAAGATCATAAAAGAAAAATAAAAAAATTACGCAGAATAGAAATGACATGCAGTACACACACACACACACACACACACACACACACACATATTCAAAGTATCGAATAAAACTAGGTTTATTTTAAAATGAAAAAGTAAAATTTAGACAACCTACGAAGGAAACTAAAATTGTGAATTCAAACAAGCAACCAAACCGGTATATACAATGGTAATGTGAAACATGATTATTGCATAAAATGTTTTAGATAGCGCCCATTGATAGGGGCATCGAAATTTTTCCCGCCAAAATTTTCCAGTAGGAAGAAATTCTTTCCTTCTGTAGCTGCAATCCTGAATGGTCCGAACCAGATATGGTTGAACTTGCCATGTTTTCCTGCATCTTCTCTTCTGGCATCCTATTTCAAAACTAGATCACCAGGAAGGAACTCCTGGTCCTTCACTTTTTTATCGAACATGGATTTCATATTATCTTGGTATTTATGAAGTTTGTCATCTACTTCAACCTTGTTTTGTTGGACTTATATTATTTGATTTATTCTCCTTGTAACATCATTTGGTTCTTATTTTGCGTCTTGCCACAACTTCATCACAGGAAGAACAAGATTGATGGGGAGGAAAACGTCAGTACCATAAACCATTTGAAAAGGAGACATACCTATTGATTTCTTGGTTCCAATTCGGTTCGCCCATAAGACATACTTCATGTGAACGTGCCAAGCTTTCTTATTCTTTGTCAACACTTTATTGATTATATTCATGAAAATTTTGTTGGATGATTCAACCAACCCATTTCCTTGAGGATAATAGGCTATAGAATTTCCTAGCACAATGTTATACTTTTGACAAAAATTTACCATTGCCATAGATTTGAAAGCTTGAGCATTGTCCGTGACTATTTTTTTGGGGCAGCCAAATCTCAATAGCATGTTCTCTTCCAAGAAGTTTATGACTACTGAATCAATGGCATTCCAAGTTGGAATGGCTTCAACCCATTTCATGAAGTAATCGATAGCAGTTAAAATCCATT
The DNA here is from genome assembly GCA_009831015.1 of Picea engelmannii. Taxonomy (NCBI): domain Eukaryota; kingdom Viridiplantae; phylum Streptophyta; class Pinopsida; order Pinales; family Pinaceae; genus Picea; species Picea engelmannii. Next base: position 312,067 of record ML798491.1, on the reverse strand, counting down.
TATGTTGGGTGCTTGACTGTGGGTGGATCTCTCTGATGAAGTCCAGAACCCATTGTTGAAAAGGAGCCTCTGTTTTGAATGGGACTAGAGGTAGTGCAGGAAGATTTTTCTTACCAGAGAAAATTTGACAAGGGTTGTAGGCTCTGACCTTGGCATTCACATCAGTAAATAACTTTGGCCAATAAAATCAAGCTCTTAGAATATTGTAGGCCATTTCCCTCCAAGCGTGATGTCCTCCACATACTCCTTCGTGAAATTCATTTATGACATTCTCTGTTTCAGGTTCTATCAAACAACGTAACAAGAAACCTAAATAATCCTTCCAATATAGTTTATCTTCGATGATACAGTATTTAAATGCGTGTAGCTTTAACATTCTTGCTTTGGATGAAGTCATGTCACTCGGGCACTGAAGGGTGAGGAGGTATGAAACGATATCGCAATACCAATCAGAGGAAGAAAATTTATGTTCAATTTGGACTATAGGGGTTTGATCATCAAGTTCTCCTATGTCTAGAATATATTTGTGTGATTCTAGATGATTTATCCCAAGTGCTCTGAAATTTGACTCTGCTAACAATTTTTCCATGCCCTGACCTTGACTAGTTTGGTCGGTTTTACTTCTAGATAGAATTCCTGAATTTTAGCTAACCACTGACCTCTCCTACCATCACTGTCTGATTGTGCCAAGATATCTTTGATAGAGCTTGTTGGTACATAGGCGATTATTTTGGAATACAATACATATGTCCTGAAAGATTTGAGAGCTTTCACCATCGCATAAGCTTGTTTTTCTAGTATATCATATCTTTATTCGGCGTCTCTGAGAATTTTACTGAGAAAGGATATCGGTTGCTCGAAACCTTCTTTGTTCTTTTGCAGGAATACAACTGTGATAGTATGTTCCGATGCAAAAGAAAAGACCAAGAATTATTTAGTATAGTCCGGACTAGCTAATACAGGCACTTCACTTATAGCTTTATTAACTCGCTTGAATGATTCTTTAGCTTCAAAATTCCATTTTATTTCGCTGTCTTTCTTCAACATATCTGTGATTAATTTGACAATTTCAACAAATTTAGGGATAAATCTGGTCAAAAAATTTATCTTCCCTAAAAAAGATTGGATTTCTTTTTTATTTATAGGAATATTTATCATGTCAATAGCCTTGATTTTCTTAGGGTCAACCTTGATTCCATATTTCAAAACTATATGACCCAGAATCTTGCCTTCTTGCATAGCAAAATGAGACTTCTTAGGGTTTAGAGACAAACCAAATTTTCTGCATTTCTCAAAGGCTTGTTTGAGATGAACCAGATGTTCTGCATCAGAATTTGAGAAGACTGTTAGATCATCTAAGTAAACAACAAAAAATTTATCTCTCTCACCGATGAAAGCTATATCCATCGCTCTTTGGAAAGTGGCTCCTGCATTCATCAAACCAAATGACATCTTATCATACATGAAAGTTCCCTACGGAGTAGTGAATGCAGTTTTTTCTTTATCATCTTCGTGGAAAACAATTTGGTTATAACTTGAGAAACCATCGATCATCGACATTATGTTAGCTCTGACTACTTTTTCTAGGACATGATCCATTTTTTACAGTGGGTAGTTGTCCTTGAGGGATGATCGGTTTAAATTCCTGAAATCTACACAAAGCCTTGTTTCTCCACTTTTCTTCCTGACAGGTACCAAATTTGCTACCCATTCAGAATACCTAAGTGGGGTGATAATCTTTGCATCAAGAAGTTTCATGACCTCTCTTTCTATTACTGGTAAGAGGATATGATTGATCTGTCTCGGATTCTGTCTAAAAGGTTTGATACTATGCTTCAAAGGAATCTTATGTTCAATGATAGAGGTATCATATGTTCTTAAATCATCACAGGACCATGAAAAGACCTCTGTATACTTTTTAAGCAATTTGGCATATTTACTCTTCACCTGGGCTAGAAGGTATTTAGATAACTTGAATATCTTAGGGTATTCTTTAGTTCCTATATCACAGTCTTCAACCTCCTTGAGTTGTGGTCGTAGGGTAGATTTTAAGGGTATATCATCTTGGTCGAACAATCTCTCTAAGGGTATCAGACCTCTGGGGATTTGATTGTTCTTAATTACAAGAATTCGATGATTTGTGATCTTATCTTGGAACTTTTCAAGATTTTCACCTTCTTGCATGATCTAGATAGGTTCGTTCTGATTTTATTGATCTATATGAGTCTCAGAGAAATCATCAACCATTTCTAGGAACTGCTTAATCTACTCGTCATCTTCAAATACTTTCCATTGTTGCACATTATTTGGGATTGAAGGTCTATGTCTCATTTCTATATGGTACTTCATCTTTAGGGAAGTAGGAGGTATAAATGTCACAACTTCTTTGGCCAAAGAGTCCGCATGTTGATTTTCCATTCTAGGAATGTGGTGAATGTTAAATGACGAGAAAAAATTCTCTATCAAATCCCAGGTGAAATTTCTATATGACCTTAGCCTTGGATGTTTAGCTTGATATTGCTTCTTTATTTGTTTTACAATAAGTTCTGCATCACCATAATCTATCATATTTTAATTTTTATCTTCATGGCAGCCTCTAATCCTAAGACCAGAGTCTCGTACTCACATACATTATTTGTATAATGAATTTCCCACTTTAATCTGTATGAAAAGGGGATGACATACTCATCTCTGAGTGAAACAAATAACACTCCAACTCCTGCCCCTTGTTAGGATGAAGCGCCATCAAAAAACATTTTCCATACTCCCTCCCTACTATTTACACCTTTCTTTGTTTTTTCTATTTTTTTGTTTTCTTCTTCTATACATTCTTGAAAGTCATCGTCTATTGATCAAATACAATTTCCTAGATCCTGATTGACCACATACACTGGATAATTGTTTGGGTTTTGGGGGTCACTATAGTATATTCCAGTCTAGTCTCTCTGTATAGTCTAGTAAATTGTCCACCAAAATTAGGGATCGTAGAGTACATCATGTCCAGTTGAAGTGATCCTCCAGATTTCATGCCCTAAGATCTGGATAGAAGCATGCCATACTTGGTGGGGACGTCAGCAACAACTACATCCATAAGTATACTTTTTATAGGAATCTGTGCAAGATTCACTACTAAATCCTTGATCATGCCGAGACACTTAACTCTTATTGAATCAAACGAATATAAGTCCTAATAAGGTCTAGTGATTTCAAGGTCCAACTTTTCCATGATAAATTTAGGCATTAAATTATGAGAAGCCCCATAATCTAACATGCAATTATGAAGTATGTGGTCATGCACAGTTAATGTGATATAGAACAAAGCAATAGAATCGTTAGTATTTTTGATGTGCGGACCAAACATAATCGTAGGTCTTTCATCCTGTAAATTGATGACATCTGCGTGACATTCAGCATCAGAAAAATTTATCATTTTAGCAATTTGTTTTTTATAATTTGGATTCTTGGTAAGCTCAATCATGGGTACGAGGATTTTAATTTTATTTAGTTCATTTTCTAAGATAAAACTTCCAGTTGTCTTTTTTATTTCCCTAGTCGTAGTTTGTCCTTCGATATTTTCAGTTTTCTTAGTTTGTGTTGCTTTTGTTTCAACCGTTTTTGTTTGGGCAGTTTGGTTTTCAAATAGTGGTTTAGTAACAACTGCCTCATTCATTTTATTTCTTGATAAAAAAAATTGGTGGAACACTTGTAGTATTTGTTTCTCTGGGCCTTAAATTATATTTCTGTTGAAGTTCGACCATTATGGAGTCAACGATTCCTTGATATGCAGAATCTCCCAGATTATTTTTACCTTCCTCATTATCAAAAAAGGGTTCTTGGTCTAGAGATATTTCATAATCTTGTCTAGTTAAATGAGGTTCCTTGTCATCATCACTGAGGTTTCTTATATCCTCTTTTAACCCCTCATAGTTTTTCATATCATCCCTTTGCATAAAAATTTCTGTTTTAAACGGAGCCTGGATTTTTTGATCTTCGTTTTTCACTTGTCTCTGCTGGGTCTGGGGGTTAGGATTTCTCCTGAAATATTTTATAGAGAATGGATCAGGTTTGGCTTGCTCTAGTTCCATTCTAGAGATTTTGTTTGATAAATCTTTGATTATCTTAGCCATGTCATCCATTTTTTCTTCCGAAGACTTCCCGAATCTGGAGGGTCCCGCTTGTTCCCTAAAGAATTTAGGTTCTTTGGTTCTTGTCTCAACCTTGGATTTTAATTTACTAGATGCCATCATGTTTGATTCAGTTTCTATGGCGTCGTCTTGCATTCCTGCTAGAGTGGCAAATCTTATTTCTCTTAAAAATAGGGCAAAGTCGGGCTCAAAAGCCCCAACAAAAGTTACCTTTGCCACAGGTTGAGAGGGTTTAACTTTAGATGGGATCTTATGGTAGAGTTTGTTAAAACTGTGAGTAAATTCAAGGACTGACTCAAAATTCCTTTTTCTTAGAGCTCCGAATTCAGTCAGATAATAAAGATTGTCTTTCTTTTCTCCCCACTTTCTTATAAAATCATTTTCTAAATCATCATATGACCGTAGGGATCCTACTGGGAGTCCTCAAAACCATATTCTTACTTATCCTTCAAAAGTTTGCACTAAAAGACTTTAGTAAACATCTTCATGCTCAATGCCAAGGATATCAGGGAACTGATCGAAAAAGGTTATGTGCTTTGTATCAGTTAAATCTCCTTCTCCCATAATTTTGGGTAAGTTCTTCATATAATTCTCAGGTAAATCATGAAGGATGGGAGGAAGGACCAAGGGAGTGTATCTGGCCACTACCTTGGAAAAAATACTAGGTGGCGGGGGTTGTCCTTGGCCTTGTCCACCTCCTCCTATGCCTCTAGCACCACCTCCTCCAACAACATACATTTAAAGTCTAGGGGACGGATTTTGTGAAAAAAGAGGGTTTTAAAAAATTTCTAGGGACCGAAGTGGTGAACTTTAAACTTCTTTGGGATGTAGCGAAGGAAAATCTAGAAAAAGGTCAGTAGGAGATAAAAAGTCTAGAAGAGGGGGGAAAGGAAAAAATGGACTAGTTTCTTCAGACTTACAAGATGTATAAATAGGAGAACCGACTGGGGATGAATTCGGGTATAAAATGTGTTCTTTAGAGTTTCAGAGAGATGAAAATTTTAACTCGGGCAAGGGTGAGGTCAACAGAGTCTAAATGACGACGGGCAAAGAGGAGGCTCTTTTGTTCAGACCATTTGGAGTATCATAATAGACAATCTCAATCTTTATTTTGGGTACAATTACCTCTGGGTTCTCACACCTAAATCCAGGCTTGCTAGTTGAGACCAACAAAGAGGGTGTTTGTTTAAAATTCTCCTTAGGAGTTAGTTCTTCAACGAGAACCTTAGTATTGACTTGCACAACTTTGGGTTGGTATTTCTTACCTACCGATGCAGTAGTCGACTTAAGATATCTCGTGGGTTTCAACAACCTTTCGGGATCTGATACAGGTGTTGTATGCTTATCATCTGGGTTCTTTCTAGTATTCTTTCTACCGAATGCCAGTTTATCTATGGTGGAGTCACCAAGTGAAAGATAAAAATTGCCTTAATTCAGTATTCAATCTTTGTTCACTATCAAAGATAGAATCTTACCTTGTTTTTTTCCTAGTGAAAAACAACTTCGTTTCTCCGTCCCCGACAACGACAATGGCTCCAAAAATATGTTGGTCGTGAGATTAAAGTTAAGGCTCAAAGGATAATGTCAAGCATTAGGAAATTTTAAGAGAGTGTGTTTCAAAAGTTCTTTTTCTACCTTAGTTATATGAGAAAAATTCCTTAAATGAAATTAACAGTATAGCAGCACAGAGGGCTTATTTTGTGTCTGAGTCAAAATTGTAATGTCGAATGGTGTGAGAGAAAACTACAAAACTATAAACAAAGCAAGGCATCAATTACTAAAGAGTCTCACTTTGCTGCAGTAGAAGAAAAGATATAGTGTAACCTTGAATAAAGTATAAAATACAAGAATCCACACAACAAGAAGGTCTTGATTTACTCGCAGTAAATGCAGAGGAAAAACTACTTACTTAATAAATTACTGATGAAATACGATAACAATAGTTGTTGTACTAAATTGAAATCAAACATTTATCAAGGAAATGCTTAAAGAAGTGTTGAGAAATGGAAAAAAAGAAGAAGAACATAAGCCAGATTAAACAAAACTTGGAATCTCTTTCTGCACTTGTATTAATACTCAATAAGAAAAGTTTTCTCTATCACAATCAGAGAGAAGCAATCCTTGATAGATCTTAAAAACATGTATTTATACAAAATTGTCTCAACTCAAAATGGTTGGACTTCTCATAATTTAGAAATAGAAAACGTCTAAAATAAGAAAATAGAGTATAGAGAACGATGAGCTTTGTTGGCAATCTCTTCGTTTGTTGGCCGAAAAACTTTTGTCTTCTGATCTTCTTGATGTATTGGCACAATGTCCTGGTCATCAAAGCTTTGTTTCCATTTTTCCTCTCACTGATATTGAATCATGTAGTATCACTTTCTTACTTGCTTCCAGATATGCTTTCCTTCCCATATTCGATGCATTGGATGCATCTGCTTACTAATTTCACTACCAACCCTGAAGGCTCAGTTATTTGATTGGCCTCGAAAGTGTATAACTTTCTTTCTACCTGAGGCATCTTTTCTTGTATCCTTTTTGCTCCTTCGGATGTGACCTGTAACTACAAGCTTGGGTTCATTATCCATTTACTTATTTGAGGGAGATCAATCTGGTTTATATTTTGAATGGTCATCAAGGCCTCTTCCTTGTTCACTCTGGAATCATGTTGATTCTTAGCTATATCGATTTTACCCTGGGCTTCGAAAATATCATTCCCTTCAAAATCAATTAGACCTTTGTCTAGTGATGTCAACGCTTCTAGACAAGATTCAGTCACATCTCTAGCAAGCCTCTTTCTTTCTGTTAAATTTTTTCCCCAGGCCTTCAAAACTATATCACCTCTTATCTGTTCCGAAAGAGAAAGTTGATGTACATTTGAGACATCATCCTTTGATATCAACAGGATGACCTCTTGAAACTTAGCTCGAGTTGAATGAGCTTCTCTTTCTTTGATGTAGATGTCTTTTAGAGAAAGGTCAACCACATGGTAGCACTTCTAGATAGTCTCGACCTTCATGAAGAGATCTTGCTAGGATATTTCTAACTTTTCATTTACCTCCAATTCTTGAGCCTGAAAAGATGATATCTCTATTGATTTACCTTTGGTCAAATCAAATCTGGCTTGCAATTGCTTTATTGTCTTTTTTTGTTGCATGATCAAGCCTTTGTTAGCCTGTGAATTCTGATGAAGCTCTTCCAGGTTAGCTTATAGTTGTTGAATTTGATGCCTGTCATAGACTCTGATCTGTTCAAAATCTATGTTCATCTTATTTTTCACATCCTGTTCCATAGTCATTAACTAATCTTGCAACTTCCCTACCAACACGTTTCTTTGTTTTAGCTGCTCGACCAGGTTTTCCACAGACCACTGATTTGTCGTGGCAAAGGCACCTAATGAACCTGCCATTTCCTTGGCGAATTTTGAATCATCTTGGTTCTTTCCATCATATCTCATTCTTTTACTTTTGACCATCGATCCACCTTTCTTATGTGACTCTCATTTGACTATAGCCCTCCTTTTCTTGCTAAAAAATAAGTCTGAAGGAGGCATCTCTTCGGGTGCAATTGGGGTGATATCATCTACAAAAATGACTTTGGAACCGAGGTTTCCAAAAGTAGACTGTAACTGTGTCAATGAAGTGATAGGAGAACCTATTTCAGTAGATGGTTGTTGCTCAACGGTTTTGGCAGCAGAGGTGGTTGGCATAGAAGGAGATGTGTACTATCCTCGTTTCAGAAAGGCTTCGAGTTGAGCCTTTATTTGAGGACCTATTGGAGTTGATAATGGAGCTTCCAATTCCTTAATTAAGACTTCAATGTCATTTGGATTTTCCTTATTTTCCTGTTTCCCAGAGCTCTCTGTCTCAAAACCCGGAGGTACAATCTTCTGTGTAGATGAAGGGGCTACTGACTCGCCCTATAATACCTTTGGCAAGCTATTTCGTCTGTTCTTTTGGAAACTGAAGAAGCTGGCCTGTTGGTCTCGGGACAGAGTTTGGAATCTGTTCAGTACTTCCTCGTATGACCTGGCTCCCCTGAATATTTCACCCTGTGGGGAATTCTCGTGCATATACTTCTTCAAGTTGTACTGAGCCAAGTGGTTTTCCATGATTTTGAGTGGATCATGCCTTTTAAACTCGATGTCAAGCAACTTGACATCCTCCAGAGCTACGACCTCTACTTTAGAATGACCAAAATGTAACAAGGAGAACATACCAACCTAAAGAGGGAAGGTTGTCCATACCTTTTTATGGGCCCCTTTCAATTCCTTGCCGATGCCCCATGTCACAGTTTGATACGTGACTTCTCGACATACTAGATGATTGGTAAAAAATTTGGGACAGCATGGGGAGGGACTGAGCACCTAAAAACCCTGATGTAAGAAAAGTTTTCTTCGATGTACCAGTCTGTTATTTTTCCTAGGTTTACCATGATTCTGTCTAAAATTCTGGTAGGTGGGAAAATGTATAGGGTGATATGAATAGGAATGACTACATAATGGAATCTTTCATAGAAGAAATCCCTGGCCTTGTCTTCCCACAGCTTGGAGTGATATAAATGGATAGATTCAATGTTGGTCGGGGTCCATCTCCAGTTCATCAGAGGGAAAGGAGTCATAAAGAAAATAACATCCATGATGTATGCAAACATAGAGAAAGGGGCAGGTTTTCCTTTGGAATTTGCTAATTGGTACTCTATGATTTCCTTAGCTAGGTTATCTGAGAACATCTTGGCCCAGTTGAAAGAGTTTCCCTCGGCTACTTCGTGCATAATTGGTACCCATGCTACCGGGAAATGAGTGGGGCTATTTTTCCCGAATATCCTAAATAACATCATAGCCACATAAATCATATGGTCTTCTAATGACGCTGTGGCATACATGCCATGAGTGTCAGCTCTGAATTTTTATGGGTGCCCCCACCAGTCCTTGATTAAATCAGGGTAGCTTTTATCATATTGCGTACACTCCTATTTCTCAAACTCCAACATGAATGCAACGTTGTAATTATATTTAAATTACGGGGATAGTTTATACATTACTTGTATGTGTTATGGTCAAAAAGACCCAACAACAGCCTTTTGAGAGTTGTAGATGCTCCTGGTTTGAATGTCGACGTTCTCTAGGGCCCAACCTATCATGTCGTTATACAGCATGAGCCTCGACCGTGCAACTATTTTATGTAGCTCTGACTGAGCTATGTCCCTGAGTTTAGTTGCATAATTTTCGCTCACTTCATTGTCGAAATCCTCTAGGCAATTTACAATCTCATGCTCTAGAATATCGAACACTTGTGTCCAAGATTTCATAGTGTCTATGGCTCTTGGTGAGGTAACTTACAGAACATCTGTATTCAGATTTTCACTTTCACCAGTTGCTTTAGCCATCTTTCGTGGTGCCATGATATTGATGAAATCAGAATTGGGTTACCTGTTACAGGGGAATGCATGAGCTTCTCAGTTGGCTAAAAGTTGTTATTCTGCGAGAATGAAAATTGAATTCAAAATCAATCATTCTTATTTACCTCAGGCGTATTGATTCGAGAATATCTTTACCGACGATAAATTTATTTACCTTAATGAGAAAATCTAGCTGGTGATCTGCAATCTACATGAAAATCATTACCGTTGATTTGTGATTAATGCCATTAATATCGATGGTTCACGATCAAAGATTTTGGATGAAATAGGTTTGAAATTTCCCGAATCGCAAATTCACGAAAGATTAATTACAGATAATCTCCTTTAAAACATTAATTAATCGTGTTTAACTTTAAGTATTTTAGGGTATTCTAACTTCGGGATTTTTAAAGGTAGATCGAGATAGAATTCCTGAAACCTGAAATTGCGAAATGATTTATTATCGGATAATCATGTTTTAGTTTTAATTAACCTTGTTTTAAGTTTGAAGGGTTTCATAAGTTCGGACTTTGGAGATTTCAGGATGTGATGGATGGTAAAGGTTTGAACTCCGAAGTGCGAAGTTGTTAACTACCTTTTAATCAAGATTAACTTAACCAAATAAGGTTTAATATTTCAGTTTTTTGTTGCTTCGTGGATTTGCAAGTTAGCTCTTTATTATATTTCCAAAATTCCATTACCTGTAGTGACATGTCGAGACCAAGGGGTGCCACGTGTTACTTAGAATCATATGAATCTTTAGATGAAAAGGTCAAAAATGGATGACACATGTCAACCCAGTGAAGACTCAAAAGGTACACGTGTACTATAACTAGGGCCCTTTAAGGTTTTATTAATAGTGATAACAAACACTTTTTGGGTATTGGGACTTTAAACGTTAAGGCCTAGCGAAACGCTCAATGCACGAAGCTCTGAAGCGACCTTTAGTGATTTGACTCTTTAACAATTAGGCGGCTCCAAAACATGGGAAAAAGGGGATTGTTCGATCAACGGGGGAACTTTATCAACGATGGATATCATGTGCATCTTATGATTAGAGGTAAATTTGATTTAAACCTTCGAACGCTGACTTCTGAGTCATTATTTAAAAAGATGAAGTTCAAGAAAGTAAATCTCAAGGTTTAGGATTTATATATGTTCCAACATAACCCATGTTAAACATAGATAAATAAGAACACAATAAATGAGACAAGCACATAAAGAACACTTATATTTTATGAAAGTCACCAACTACGTGTAGAACTCAAGCATTCATCCCAGCCATAGACTTTGTTTCTCATAAGATTTCAACAATAGGTCACCTTGAGCTGGGGCTTAACTCCATTAGGGAAAATGGGTTCCTAGTGATAGGCTAAGGTCCGATTCTCAACATAATTTCTCAGTCCAAGGTGCCCGCTTGTTGGTGTATTTAATTGTCTTGTTAAAACATCCAATACATTTAATTATCAATCTGGGGCTCGTATGGAACTTACGAATTGTTGTGCATTGTATATGCAAGAACAACTATTCTTTCTATGTATTGTAGTCATAGTATCAATGATTACATTTGTGGTCGGAGTATAGACAATTCTCATGCTATGTCAAGGTTCTACAAAAATCCACATTTGCAGAAATAGAAACACACATTGCAAAAATGAAGGCATATTGACAGGAAAGTAAATCACTCAAGAAGTGGTGGGCTCCTCATCTCCCTGCTTTCAACCACCTACAAGGATGGGTAAGTGGTGGATTGTGTCAGTCCCCTGCTCTCAACCATCTGCGGGGATTGGATAGAATCACACAACACACAAGGAGATCTAATCTAAATCACTCTTGTAGGAAATGAAATGTCACACTTACATGAAAGGAAATCACACTTGCTTGAAAAGAAACACACAAGTTTCATAGGCATCGGGAGTATGACTCAACTGTCTCCAGCGATGTGCAGTAAAACTAATTGCAGAATTGAAACTCACACCACGCTTGCTGAAAATAAATCACACATGTTGAAAGGAAATTGATTAACTACTTGTTGTAAAATAAATTAACTAAGTCCTCAAAATCAAAGCTTAATCCTTGCCAAGATGATTCATGCTTTTACTCAAACCAACAAATGCGATTATTACGTTAAGCACAATTATTAAATGACATGAAAGATTGCAACCCAATTCGAAATGCATTTACTTAAACCAAATGAAATCCAATATGAATAATTAATTGCATAAATAAACACAACCTCGCATAAGCAATTGAATTACATGAACAAATTGAATCAAGAAACTAGTTACAAAATTAAATTAAATAAATCCTACGTGAAGTCATAATAAAATTACAAAACAAGAAATCAAAGGAACCACCTAAGCTACACAACACTCTATTCTATTGGAGTGGGCCTTGCCTCCATAGAATAGAGTGTTGATATTATTCTATATCGACATCAATTAATTAAAGTAATTAAGCTAATATTAAGAAATAAATCTATTACAAATATGCAAGGAAAATAAATCAAATGAATTAATTAGATCACACGTTATGGAAATTATAAAACTATAATTAAAGGAAGACACAAATGAATTAATTAAATCACACACTACGAAAATTGTAAAACTATAATTAAAATAAAAACTTAAATGAAATAATTAAATCACACACTATGGAAAGTATAAAACTACAATTGAAATAAAAACTCACCGAATTATTTCATTGTCATTCGGACATTGCTCCCCTCCAAACAATGGAGAGAGCGCTCTCTTTTTTATATAAATTAAATGGAAACTAGGAATAACAAATATCTAAATAAAGCCACTTATGGATTTAATAAATACATAATGGTTACAACACTTTCCTAAATAACGAATGGTTTCCATGATCCTAGCTAACAATTAACAATTAATAAATAAATTCCAAGTTTTTTGCTAATAATTAGCAAACAATAAATAACTCTAAGATCTTTTGACCAAGAATTCCAAGATTCTTGGTTAACCATTCAAACTAATCTTATCAATGATTCCAAGATTCTTTCCATATTCAAAATGGTTGTTGATGGTCCTAATCCATAACAGGTCTTGATGGTTGAAGGCAGATTATGGATTTGCAAATCTGTACACGAAGTTTCAACAATGTTGTAACTATGAGTAACAACAAACACAAGTTGCAACAAATCGTAAAAACTCAATTTCTCAAAAAGTATGATCTGGGTTGTTGAGATATTTTGAGGATAGGCTCATATTGACTTAATAATTCCTCATATGACAAATCTCTATGACCGACTTCGTAAATATTCAATTGTAGAAGTAACAACAGTGACAACGTTGGGAGTAACAACAATGACAATTGGTTTTGCAACAATAAAAAACTAAACCACATTTTCAAAGATAAGTGCATAATATGTTATTTCTCTAATATTTGATCATAATTTATATGAATTACTAAGGAAATTCAATGGAAATCACCTTGGTTCTAAATCCCACACATAAACATTAAAATGGATTAATAAGCATTAATACAAGGTTATGGGTAAGCAAGAAGGGATTAAAAATAGGGAAAGAGGACGTAAAAATGATGACAATTCCATGGCCCAACACTATTGCTGCAACTAGCCTATAGTATCTCATTCCCCAAGCACCTGTCACACCCAAGGAAGTGTGCCCCTTCTCTTCTCAACAGTCCCTCAGATGCCCCACTTCCCTTTCAAGGTTACCAACAATAGGCCGAAAAATAAGTCTCTGAGCCCTGTGACTAATGCCAAATGCACCAGGGAACAATTATCAACAAAGCTCTCACCTAGAGAGTATGCACATGGGCCTAAAAGCCAACTTCTTCAACAACAAATATATCACCCAGAGAGTCTGCTCACGAGCTTGACAACCTGCCTCTTCGACAACAAACTATGGTTATAGCACATAAACCCCTTACAATCTTCTTTGTGTAGATAAGGTAATAGTCATCATTTCTCCCTGGACTGACCCCTTCTGCACAAAGAGTGAATAATGACTAATTCCCTTGAATCTCCCCAAAATACACTAAGGCCAAAAATATATATTGCATGCCTTCAACTCGACACTTGTTACCTTCATAAGTAGCTTAAGGCACTTGGCGACTCGTTCCCAACCCCACAAACTTAGGATAAAATAATTATCCATAACTTACACTTTTATGAAAATATTATTAAATATTCCCTAAGACTTAAGTCCCACCCCATTTTCCCTTTTCTGGTGGAGTTAACCCCTCGTATATTTTCGTCTGAGTCTGTCTACGTGCAACGATGTAATATTATATTAATAATTGTGATTATATTTACATGGATAGGCACATTGGCCTACTGCAACCCAATTTACTAGCCTCATAATCACATAGGTGTTGGGCCCAAGATATGATCATTTTCATGACAGTTATTATACACTTTTTCCATATGTATATATGTGTTTTTCATCTTTTTGAAGGATCTTTTTGGAGAATTTGATTATAAAATGGTATGATCAACATAATGTACATGTAATTCATGTTTAATGATTAAATCAAGTGTAATTCATCATGTTCTATTATTTCCAAGAGTTAATTCATTTTTATCTGCTGTTACAGGGCAAAACGCATCGTGTTTCTAGTTTCAGCACTTGATCCAACACTTGATCGGACACTTGTTCCGGCACCCAGTATTGCACAAAAATGCAAGGCGAGTTGGCAGCTATGGCATTGGCGGTTAGTGATGGACAAATCGGGCACATGGGTTTTCTTCATGATCGCCCCCTCTAGCTACTAAGCTCAAGACAACTCGATTTAAGTTTTCCAAAGAAGGTGATTATTGGCTCACTCGGTTTCGGCAGTTAGGGCACCATTAATGAAATTTACCAATTTTAGAAGCGGTTTGAACCTCCTGTGGTCGACCACTTGGTATGTAAATCTTATAAATACCACCGTGGTGGTCATACAATAGCTAAGGAGTAGTAGACAAAGTAGAGGATAGAGACAAAAACATTTTCTTTTGTTTTTGCATTTTTCAATTGCCAGAATTGTATAAGACTGCGTTTTTCAAGTTTTAATGGTGAAATCATTTTGTTGAGCTCGTGGTGTGCGTTTGAGAGGTGACCACGACTTGCTGGGGGGCCCACCAACACTTTGGTAACTTTTCTCTGTGTTATTTATTCATTTCATAGCTTAAATGTCTCTTTATTTCCTGTACATGAATTGTTCCTTCATTTCTTTAATTTGTTGTTGTAGTTTAACTGTTTTAATTCTCTTTTGCAGGTTAGTATAGAGGCTTTTTGTTAATATGCATTGATTTTATAATTAGGAATGAGTTTGCAAACTCATACACTAACCCCACATGCATTTATATGTTAGATTATGCTTTGATTTATGATTGTAGAATCTAGTTTAAAACAGAGTTTGAGATAGAATAGAACAACAAATTGAGTTTATGTTTTCTTTAACGAGGTTTCGGTGGATGGATAGTCATTAGTCTTTAGTTTTAAATTCTAGTTTGCTGATATAGATTCCATTTAGTTTTATTTATTTAATTCGTCATTTAGTTGCTTATTTGCTTTCTTGTCATATGCTGAAATAGTCTTTAAATTATGTTTATGAGTATTTTTCCTTTTTGCAATTTGAATTATTAAGATAGAGCTAGTTAGTTTATGTTATGCAATTTTTTTCTTAGACTTAGATTGCAATTTCAAGTTGTAGTTAATGATTGAATTTAGTATAGCATAAGTTTGCTTATATTAGTATAAAATGCATTTGAATTTCATAGATTAGAAAACAGTTTCTTGTTTTCATAGAAGAGATAGTTTCCTTTATTGCTTTCAATAGAATAGATTTCCTTTCATGCATTGCATTGAGCATTTAGATTTCCTTTCACGCATTAGAAATAGTTTTGCATTAGGCATTTAGTTCACTTGCCTCTTAGGTTAGATAGTTGTTCAATGAGAAGTTTTGCTTGTAGTAGTTAGTTTCCTTTGCTTATTTGTCTTTTGCTTTTGTAGGTTAGTTAGTTGCCTTTGCTTACTTGTCTTTTGATTTAGTAGGTTAGTTAGGAGTCTTTGCTTACTTGTCTATTTTCTTTAATAGGTTAGATAGGTGCTTTTGCTTACTTGCTTATTTATTTGCTTTCATAGGGTAGTTTCTCATTGGATGTAGGTTGGCAAGTTAAAGAAGTTTGCTTTTGTCATTCGCTTATTATGCTTAGTGGGTTGTTTTTGCTTATTGTTGAACTAGTTTGCTTTACATAGGGTTTTACTCGCTTTCTTAGGAACCATCCATCGATCCTTGGCCCAAAAGTACTTAGGTTACCTAGTTTCATTTTTCTTAGTAGGGTTTGATCATTAGATAGGTTTGCTTAAGTAGATTAGCCTTAGATAGTTGCTATCCTTAGTTAGACTATACTCCTACCAACCTTTTACCTTTGGCATATATTTTTCTACAAATCTAAGTTTACTTACCCCGGGTTGAAAATTTAATTGAGGGTAGTTTAGTGTATTTTTTAGTACATATAAATCACCTAACATTTTGGCGCCGTTGTCGTTGCGAATTTCTGAAAAATAGGTATCAAAGTGACACCTGTAACTACAAGAAAGTAAAACTTGTGTTAAAACGGAGAGAGGTTTTTTTTTTTGAATATGTCCTTGACAAAAAAAATCTCTTGGTTTTCAAAAATTCACTTTTAATTGTTAGGAAATCACGAAAATAAAACATGTATAAAATAGGAAAAACATAGTATTTTATTTCCTGAAAAACTAGGCCTCTAAGAGAATTGAATATATACAAAAACATAATTTATATTTAGAAACTGAGAGAGGTTATTATTTTTCAATATGTCCTTGGTAAAAACCTCTATTGGTTTCCAAAAATCCACTTCCAGTTGTTAGGAAAACACGAAATGAAAATATGACTAAAACAGGAAAAACAGAGTGTTTTATTTTCTGAAAGTATAGGCCTCTAAGATGATAGAATATATCACAAACCATAAAGTATATTCAAAAAATAAGAGAGGTTATTGTGTTTTGGTATGTTATTAACACAAACTTCCTACAGGTTTGAAAATTACTTGCTCATTGGCTCAGAATCCTAGCTTGAAGTTGGTTACTCAAAACTTTCATAAGCACAACGTGCTCTTAGTAGAAGCGCAGCGTGGTCTTTGAGAGGGATTTTGGAGGCCTTCCCGGAGGATTTTGGGCTGAGAGTGGTATGGTTGGAAATTTTATAATTTCTGCTACACAATGGAACCATCAAGAACTAAAATTCCTTCTCCAACCCTCTGAAAAATTGACTTGAAGTCAAACTATCCAAATGTGTAGAAAACCCTCCTATAGCGGTTGTATTTGGGGAATTTCTCTCAAATGATAAAACATGTGCATAAAATGAAGGAGGTTTTTGTTTATTGGTATATTATTGACAAAAACCTCTTTCACGTTTGTCAAATTCATCTTCCTTAATTCATAAACCAATTTTGAAGTAGAACTTTGACAAAGACAATTATCTGAAAATTTATGACAAGGAATGATGATATGACCACGATGAAGATTTATGACCTTGGATGAGTGGAGGGAGTAGTATTAACACCTAGACACACCAATGACAATTTTACAACCAAGATATGTCAAATTGTATTTGATAATTTTATTTTGAAAACATAACAATTTGACCTAATAATCCTATCAATCACATGAAAGAGTAAATGTGATCACTAGTGACTGACAGAATTGACAAATACTAACAAAAGGCTTGGTTTGTACTGGTAGGCATGGTGAACATGAGAATTGTTATTGTCTGTCATTAATATGTAACAATTCAAACAATTGATCCTCTTTTCATAATCTTGGAATACAGATGACAATAAGTATTTAGCAGTTGTAATCGTTTTGTACTTGTCACAAAGAGTAGTTAAGTATAAGCAGTCTTCTATAGAATAAACATAAAAATGCACAGGAGATTATAAAATGCACAATGATGTCAAAAATATATAATTTAGCATACCAATACAAACAAATACTGATATAATATCCCAAGACTTTGTAAAAAGATAGTATGACAGAATTTTGACAGAAATCCTACTTCCTCTTCTCATTGGTTTGCTATAAAAATGGGCAATGCTTAGCATTTTTAGATCAAGAAAACACCCCCCAGAACGAAGATATGGAATGTCTTCATGCCATGAATTAGCAATAGGCTTCTGGGTCTTTTTTCCCGATGAGGCTACAGGGGTATCAACAAGTTTCTCCGATAAAGGAATAGCTTGAGCATGAGGGTTTGGGTGGAGTAACAATCCCTAGATCAAGAGTCTTCTTGCTAGTCTTGATTGTAAGATGAGGGTTTGCAAATTGGTAAATGAACTCATCCAATGTTTTCTCCTGTTTTCCCAACTCAGCTAAGACAAGTAGTTTGATAAGGCCATGGTGAAATAGGTTGTTATGGGGATTGGTTACATGTTTCCTCACTTGGGAAGACATCTTCTCTAGACGCTTCAAGAAGTAAAAGGGAAAGTTACAACGGCTTATTGAACTGAAAGTGAGCTAATAATCGAAATTGATAGGCTTTAAAGACGGAATATCTACCTTCACATGTAATAAAGCTGGTGATGACTATGAGAGGGTTGATTATCTCCTCTGTTATCCACTCCTTGGAGTATCCCTTAGCTCCAGAGATGTTCTGAAATTCGGTTTTGAAAACCCTGTTATAGCTTGCTCTTGGCAACTAGTGGTGTTTAAATCAGCGGTCTCCAATTCTTGGGAGCTTTGTGTCTGAGGCAATTGATTCCTCATAGGCCATGAACATAGTGAATAGGAGTTGAGGCAGGCTAAGAGCGTTCCATTGTTGTTGATTTTTCCACCATGCTCACTCAATCCACTTGCATAGAACATGTAATGTCAAAACCTACAATGGACAGGTTATAGCAAGCATAAAACATGTATTGTCAAACCTACAATATGCATCATGTAATGGAAGATAAACTGATAAAGAGTGATCTGTTAAGTGTGTGTTCAGTAGTTTATAGCACACATGAGTTAAGCATTTCAAAAATAACATGACTATCAATGTAATAACCTGTATCATGGTAATAATACAAAAATTCTTGCAAAGACTTATTTCTCTAGGAAATAATCATTTTTCGGCTCACGAACCCCTCCCCCACACCTAAGTATTGTGACACCTCACAATCAAAAGTATAGGAAACCAGTCAGTATCCCCCAATAGCCGAAGATTTATAGTATGTCAAGTGTAGAAATAAATTTCACAAATTGGTCTGACAAGACAGTTAGGAGATGGCCCCACCTATAGGATAAGAGATCCTATATATAGATAAGAGGAGGTAGGCAAGAGAGTTTCAAGATAGTCTTAGAGCTATTTCCCAATGGCAAGTTTATGGAGTTCATTAACCTTAGCTTAACCACACATACTTCATGTCAGCTTTGTCTGCAAGTAATGTCATACATCAGGACAAGTTAAAATTTATTATTTATTTTTTTGTTAGATTACCATCCTCGCTAGGTAGAATGCCCCGCTGCCAGCAAGCTTGTTTAGTACTCCGACGGGTTTACCTAGTCATACCACAGGCCAGTGTAAGTCATATATATGTGGGATGTGGAAGTCATATATGTGGGATGTGGAAGTCATATATAGCAGTATAACTATATATATAAAAGTAGAGGTGACATACCTACTTTGAGTACTTTCATTGTGGGAGGTGACATGCCTCACAATTATGATCGAGGCACATAGTTAGGTGTAAATTCCTAACTCTTAGTAGCTAAACTTCTAGATTCTGAGCTAATTTGAGATAGCATTAAGTAACCCCATGATGGTATTAGTTATTAGGAAAATTACCCTCTTGTAAAGAGAAACTTGAAATACTAGTATTTTGATCAAAATATATAATTATTTATTATGTGAAAATAAATAATGGAGAAAATCCTTTAAAATTATACATAAGGGGGGTTATTATTCACCTAATTATGGAATTATGAAAAATAGGAAAATGGTGGGAGTTCCATCTAAGGGGTGAAAACCTAGGAAGTATGAGATTATAGAATTATTATTTTGCAGAAGGATGAGATGGTAGGCCTCATAGAGATTATAAATACAAGGGCTCTCCATGGATATTTGGAGGGACAAGCATAACCGTAGGGATATGTTGCTAGAATTCTATGAGAATGTTTTGAAAGTAGAATAAATTAGTTAGTTGAATTTGGAAGGTAGTTGAGTTATGTTGTGATACAAATTCCCTTGTTAGAGGTTCTTTGATTGCATGACAAGTTTAATAGGTGGAAAAAACACCATTAAAACAAATTTTGTTGTTGAATTCTTTACTATATCTTGGTTGTGATACCACACTACTTGGGGTCTTAGGGAAATAATTTTTCCCCAAGTATGGTTAAGTGGAAACCAATTAGCACTCTTTCAATTGGAAAACACAAGGAAGTAGAGGATGTAACACTCTTCAAATCACTAGATTTAGTTTATTGAGTAGTGATAGCTTGTATTTATTTATGAATATTTTTATAGATGTTTTTATTAAAAATTTGGTACTTATATTTGGTTTGTTGAGTTGGTACAATAAATATCTTATCATTATTAAATTGATAATTTTAGTTACATGATTTTGGTAACTAAGTTTTGATGGTCGGAAAAATTCCACCACCACCAACAAGGGAGGATTATCCAATGAAAAGTCCCAATTAGACTCACTCTCGTTTGAGGTAGCAATCTCAACTAATATGTGGGACCGGTTGCCACCAAAAAGGGTTGGATACAATGTAATATAGATCTGATCGAAAGTATTTAATATAAGGATTTAAAATATATCATATATAATAGAAATAATTAATACTATATCTAACTAATATATATCCTATATATCTAGGAGAAAATTTCTTTTAATCAAACACAAGAAGAGAAATTAATTATTGATTCTAAGGAATTGATTCAATAAAAATTTGCATGCAGATATATATATACATTTTAAATAAATAGCTATTCATAAAATATGATATAAGTATTCATGTATCCAATAAATATCTATCATTGAAACTAAGACCATAAGGGTTTTTGAATGTTGGATCTTCACCATCGAAGTCAGTGAGGAGGAAAGATGGTGTTTCCAAGTCCCGTGGTGAAGGGATAGTGGATTTTGATCGGCGGTGAAGGGATGTAGGGGAAACCAATGGAAACATGAGCTAGAAGGTGGCAGATTCCAGAAAGTGGAGAACGAGTGGTGTAGCGTTGGGAGTTGTACATGAGTTATTCAATCCGATTGGAGGTAGAGAGGAAAATTTGTATGGATGCTAGCATAGTGGATTTCAATGACGATGTCTTGGGTTTCGAGGAGATATTCCTCTATGAATAGGAATTCATTAGGATGTAGAGGATCAAAAGGGAAATTGAATTGGAAAGATCGATCTCGTCAATTTATCTAGGGGCCCATGATTTAGAAACAATTATTTCCGCGTCAGATGAGCTATCAAAAAGGGGAGGTGGGAGATTTAATTTTCATTCATCGAAATCTAATCCACATGTTTCAAGGAGAAACAAGGCTTCAATGGGATCCCCATATCTAACTCATTCATCTCTGGTGCATGCATTGTGCTCGTCGTCAATGGAGTGTAATTTTGGTGACTCTTCCAAAAGAAGTTCAGTTAATCTATCTGGGAATTTGTTGCAGAGGAAGAAAATAAATACTAAGTGTTGGAAGGTGAAAAAAGAAAGGAGAAAAATGGTGGTGGGAGTGGATGTAGAGGTGGAGGCCAACCCAAAGATTTTGGGTTGAACGACCATTGGAATATTTTGCAGAAAATATATCTCTTCACCATCGTTGAAATCCTGGTTAGATGAAAACGAGATGTTGTTGTTGGGGTATACCCCATAATTTCACACCCTATCCCAGGGGTGGATATGTTTTAAATTCAAAACTAAGGAGGATATGTCGGAAATTTTTAGCAGGGTGTGGGGATAGGGACCTTCTAGACTAGTTCTGAAAGAATAGGTGATGTCATTTGATCCAACATAGGATTTAATCCCTTCATTGAAAGTTTGGGTGATTCTACTGAAACTCACGTTGGTCTTTTGGCAGGAATCTATTCTTGTCTCGATTGAGAATAGAATTGAGAAATTACTTAATTGTGAATCATGTTGGGAATAAAAAATGGATAGAACATGGGCATGGGTCCAAATTGAAGTGGAGCTAAAAGAGGGATCAATTGATGAGATAGAATTGGTGCAGGGAGGTTTCTTTTGGATGCAGAAAATCGACTACTGGCGAGTCCCATTTTGATGCTTTAAGTGCCATGAGGTCAGACACCTTTAGTCCCAATGTAGGTGTGCAACATCACATTTTCCTCCCTTTAAAAAAAAATGGAATAAAAAATTGGTGTCGTTGGAGGGTGATCAAGAAAAGGTGGTGGAAAAGTCATGTGGATCTCTAAGCGACTCAAAGTATTCTCATTGGGAGGATCCAGGTGTCCTAACCCCAACTCTTCAGGAACATAATTCTGGTAAGAATATTCCCATTGATATTTATTTTCATGCTCATGAAGTCAAATAGGTCCCACAAGAGGGATTTATTCCCATTCTCTTCGACCCTATCCCAAAGGTTATTTCACTTTCTCCTCAAAGCCTTTGGGTTGCAAGTTTTTTTTTTCTCCCTCTATGAAGGATATTAGCTCTACTAGAAGGTTTGTTCCTTCCTCCTCCCCTCTTTGGGGGGATTCCTCCTTTCCAAAGTTAACCCTTCATTGCTTTCCATCCCTTCTAAAGGTTAAGAAAAAATCCATAGTCCCAAATCTTCCCTAAAATATGACTACCTGTTATGATCAAAGGTTAAAATATGTTTCAATATGGATCTTGTAAGGGGTTTGACCATGGATAAAGGTCTAGTTGGTCATGTGAGAAGGAAATACTTGATTTTTATAGCTCAAATTAATGTGAAGGAAGAAACAAGAAGTGATAATAAATCTACTATTGTTTTGTCCTTAGAGTGGGGAAGGCCCATGCTAAGATTTCAAAATAATTGTTCTCTCCTTTAATGCTCAGGGGTTGGGGGAACCCCAAAATTCCTCACCTTCAAAGGGTTGGTTTAGGCTTGCATGTCAACTTTTACCATGATTCAGGAAACTGCGTGTAGAGAAGAAAAAGTGATGGAATATTTTTGAAGTTGGTTAAAAGAATGTATTTTTTTTTTCTATTGACTCTATGGGTCTCTCTGGGGGTCTTCTATCTTCCTAGAGCCCATATTTTTGAGCCCTTTCAACCACTCAGTTTCCCTCTATAATAGTGGTTGATTTGGAATACTTGTTCCTAAATTGTTCTTTCAAATTCATCAATGTTTATGGGTCATACGTTGATCGAATTCAATTCTGTGAAGGGGTAAGTGAGTCAGGTTTTATGAATTTTCCAAAAATCATCTTGGGAGGTGAAATAAATTTTACCCTCTCTTTAAGAGAAGTTTGGGGTGCTTCCATCCACTTAGACACCCAAGTAAATTTATTTTCTCACTAGATAGAAAAGAATCATTTGATATATATGGATCCCTCAAAACTGTCTCATACATGGAGAAACATAAGAAAAGAGAAGGAGGTGGTAGATAAAATAATGGATAGGTTTCTTATCTCAGAGGAGATGATTGACAAATTGTGGTTTTTAAAATCTAGAGTGGTAGTTGAGGGAATCTCTGATCACATGCCAATTTTATTGGAAATCAACAAAAAAGGTTCTAGGCTTCATTCTCCGATGAAGTTTAACCACTTGTGGATTTTGGAGGAGGAATAAAAATGTCTATTTTTGTCAATGCGGATTCCATCAACCGAAGATGATGGATGATATTACATGCAGCAATTTTATGCCAACCTAGAAAATATAAAAAAAAGCCACCTATTCCTGTGAAAAAACATTTAATAAAAAATCCCATGCTCATCACAAGGAGGTGGAAGAAAATATAGGATCGTTTTTGATTGACAGGAAAGTAGGCTCCTTGACAAGTGAAGAATAATTAACATTATGCGAGTTAATGAAAAATGAGCAAGATTTATTAACAAAAGAAGAAATCAAATGGCACTTGAAGAGCATAGCGACATGGTTAAAGGAGGGAGATAACAACACAATTTTTTTTCAAAAATATTCAAGATACCGAAATTTAGTCAACACTATCCAAGACATTAAGGATCAATATGGAAGGATAGATTCTTCCTTTGAGGGAAAAGTTGAAGCAGGAAAAGGATTCTTTTCAAACCTTTTTAAAGAACTGGTTGGGTGCCCCATTCATGAAATTCTAAAAGTTATAAAGCTTTTTATGAAGTCGATAATAGAGGAGATGAATGATTCACTTATTGTTGGCCCTTGACCAAGTTTTGAGGATTCTTGGTCATGTTTGACCTAATTTCGGGACTTCGACAGGCTGTCGAAGGCGGAGCGCAAGATGAAGTGGAGATTGCAGGATCTTGGCCCCTTTTAGGGCCCTTTTTGGGATTCGATATTATGTAATGGGTATGGGATGTCGACCCATGGGTTTACCCATGTTTAGGCCTATTTTGTAATGTATAAATAAGTAGCTAAGAAATGTAAGAAGAGGGGAAAAAGGGGGGAAGAGACTTAGTAGGCCAGTGTGCTAAGTGCTAGAGCTGGATCTATGTGATCAAGAGTTGTAAGAGATTTGTGCATACTGTGTGAGGCTTGCAAGGATAGTGCAAGTAATTGTAAGAGACCGTGTGAGGGCTTTGTGATATACCCTAGCTAGAAGAAGGAAGATTTGGCGGAGTGTGCACAAATATCTTGTCTTCTGTGGAGTAGAACTTGGATGCTATGTGCATGTAAGAAGCTTGACCAAAGATAATAAAGAAGAGAAGAGTTGGTGGACGTAGCCCCAGGGTGGGGGTGAACCACGTACATACTGTGTTTCTATGCTTTGTGAGATGTATTGATGTGTTTATTTTCTTAGTGATTTAATATAGATGAATGATTTGTTGATTCTTAGTGCTTAATAATATGGATGGATGTTAGATCTGACTTATGTACGTATGCTTAGTGCTTAAATACCTTAGATCTGAATGAATATTGTGATACTCTGTAATAAGGGTTTAACTGTGTTGTAGCTAAGACTGGATATGGATGAATGATAACTGTTGAGTGCTCTATTAAGTGTTAGAATCATAGATTTGTGTCCCAGCTAAGGTTGCTGACATCTGAGTCCTACAACCACCCTTGCCTCTACCTCGGGTGAGAATTCATATGCTTCTCAGGTCTTTCAGAAAGGGTCGGTAGTTAGGGTTTTGTTGGTGCGTTGTTGTAATGTTGAACCCTGGGTTTTCCCCTGTGCCAACAAATGGTTCCATTGTCGGGACCTGAAACTATGATTGATGGGAACTGAGGAAGAAGAAGCTTTGTGCGAAGATCTGACCTAAAATTGTGAAAGATCTATGCGTAGATCTATCGCTCTAGTGCGCAATATTATACTTGATTTGTGAATCTCTGTGCTAAGAAAAGACGTCTGATATGAAGAAAAGAGGTCAGATCTGAACGCTTTGTGCTCTGAGAGAGGTAAGAATAGTGAAAAGTTTTAGATCTGGAAGCTTTGTGATCTGCTGAAGATAAGACTAGTGGAAATTTTTGTTTCTAAAGTATGGATCTAGGTATGTTTGATAAGATTTGTACTAGCTTGAAAACTAGGGCACTAATAGAAGAAATAAGATTTGATATGAGTAGATCTGATAAGAATAGTGAAAGATATGTTATACCTATGCATAGAGAGAATGTTTGGACTAACAAATGGATGCATGATCCTAGAAAGATTTTTTTGCAGGTTGGCTACCATGATCCTAGTGCGCAATACAAGAAAAGATGGGGATCATTTAAGAGAAAGAGGGGATTAACCCTTTGTTACAGTTGCAAAAGATCGGGACATCTAGCTAAGAAATGCCTTGAAAGAAGACCTAGTTGCCTCTGTTGCAAAGCTATGGACCATGAAGTATTTGATTTCCCTAGAATGATTGGTAAGGTTGAAAGGATGAATATGAGACAAGAAGACCACGAGAAAGTTCAAGCAACTGAGATTATGGTAGAACCCCAAAAAGAATTAGAAAAAGTATTGCTACAGATGACAGAAACCCTGAATGACCACCAACATATCAAATTATCAGAGATCTTCAAAGAAAGAGAGTGCATTGAAACAAGAACAAGAGACTTCAACATTGACTGTGTTATGGATGAGGAAACATAGGTGAATATCATGACATAAAGAAATTGGGAACTTCTAGGGGATCCTGCTATGATTCATTCATTAGGAGGAATAAGATTATTCAGAGGAAAGTCGATAACCCTATGTGGATGATGTTGGCCCTTGACCAAGTTTTGGGAGATCCTTGGTCAAGTTTGACCTAATTTGGGACTTCGACAGCCTGTCGAAGGCAGAGCACAAGAAAAAGCAGAGATTGCGGTATCTCGACCCCTTTTTGGGATTTGGGATTATGTAACGGGTATGGGATGTCGGCCCATGGGTTTACCCATGTTTAGGCCTATTTTGTAAAGTATATATAGAAGACTAGGCGATGTAATGAGAGAGCTCATAGGAATAACTAAGTTCTTAAGTTGGATCTGTGTGATAAATATTGTAACTGCTCTGTGCATACTGTGTGAGACTTGTAGAGCTAAGTGAAATTCATTGTAAGAGGTTGTGGAAGACTATGTGCTTAGATATACTCGGGGAAGGAAGATCTAGAGAGATATGCAGATCTCTTGTCCTATGCAGAGTAAGGTTTTGAGGCTATGTGCATGTAACCTATTGAAGAAGATTATAAAGACTAAGAGTTGGTGGACGTAGCCCCAGGGTGGGGCTGAACCACGTATATGTTGTGTTTCTCTGCTTTGTGAAATGTGTTCATGTGTTCATGTCTTTACTTGCTAAGTGTTTTGATATAGATAGATAGATATGTTTATGCTTTGTGATAAATGATGTATATGGATGTTAGATCTGACCCATGTGAATGTGCTTGGTGCCTGAATTTTCTATATCTAACCTACTTCTCTATGATAAGTTCTTAGATACATCAGATCTGATTGAATGATGTGATGCTCTATTTTATTTGCGAAGTGGATAATGGTTAAATATTGATGAACTGTTGGTGCTAAGTGCTCTGTTAAGTATTACAATCACAAATATGTGTCACAACTAAGGTTGCATATACCTGAGTCCTGCAACCACCCCTGCCTCTACCTCGGGTGAGAATTCATCTGCTTCGTAGGTGTTGCAAAAAGTGTCAGTAGTTAGGGTTTTGTTGGTGTGTTGTTGTAGCGTTGAACCCTGGGTCTGCCCCTGTGCCAAAGAATGGTTTCATTGCAATTGAAACTGTGATTTCTGGGAACTAAGGAAGAGGAAGCTTTGTGCAAAGATCCAAACTGAAACTGTGATTGTTGGGAACTAAGGAAGAAGATTCTTTGTGCAAAGATCCACCCTAAAACTGTGAAAGATCTGTGCATAGATATTTCATTCTAGTGCACAGTATTTTACTTGATTTATAAAGCTCTGTGCTAAAGAAATAATCCTGATATGAAGAAAACAGGTAAGATCTGAAAGATTTGTTCTCTGAGAAAGGTAAAAGTGAGAATGTTTTATTAAAAGAGGTAAGATATGTAAGCTCTGTGCTCTGATAAAGGTAATAATATTGAAAAGTTCTATATCTGAAAGATTTGTGCTCTATAGAAGTAAGATAAGTGGAAATTTTTGTTTCTAAAGTATGGATCTAGGTATGTTTGATAGATTCTATCCTAGCTTGAAAACTAGGGCACTAATAGATGAAAGAAGGTTTGATATGCATAGATCTGATAAGAATAGTGAAAGCTATGTTATACCTATGCATAGAAAGAATGTTTGGACTAACAAGTGGATGCAAGACCCTAAAAATAAATGTTTACAGGTTAGCTACTATGACCCTAATGCGCAGCATAAAAAGAGATGGGAATCATTTAAAATAAAGAGAGGACTAACCCTCTGTTACAATTGCAAAATACCGGGACATCTTGCTAAGGAATGCCTTGGGAGAAGACCTAGTTGTCTTTGTTGAAAAGATATGGACCATGAAGTATTGGATTTCCCTATAATGATTGCTAAGCTTGAAGGAATGAACATGAGACAAGAAAACCCTAAGGAAGATCATGAAATGGAAGAACCCCAGAAAGAATCAGAGAAAGTATTGCTACAGATAAAAGAAACCTTGAATGACCACCGACATGTCAATTTATCAGAGATATTCAAAGAAAAAGAATGCCTTGAAGAAAGAATAGGAGACTTAGACATTGAATGTGTTCTAGATGAGGAAACACAGATGAATATCATAACAGAAAGAACTTGGGAACTTTTAGGGAAACCTGCTATGATTCCTTCATTGGGAGGAATAGGTCTATTTAGAGGAAAGCTGATAAACCTATGTGGAAATATCACCCAGATATCTATGAATGCCAATGGAACTTCGATAGAGGAAGATTTTGAGATTATTAAATTTATTGAGAAAAACGCCCCATTTACCATGCTACTAGGAAAACCTTGGATTGAAAGAAATCAGGTCAGAAGGCAAGAAGAAAAAGAAGTTTTAGCACAGAAGAAGCAAGAGTTAAAAGATTTCATGACTAGAAGGATTGCACACTTAATTGAAGAACATAAGAATAGATCGAAGCTATTTAACACAAGAAACCTAGATATCGAAGTTGCAAGAACACTAGAAGACCCAAAAAATATTGAAGTACCTATTCCAGATAAAGAAGAAGTATCACCCTCGAATCTTAGGAAAGAATCTCAACAGTGTGAAGTAACTATTGCAAAAGAAGATAAGAATCAGAATGGAAAAAGGCATACTAAGACGAAGCTCATTGGAAAAAAAGCTAGAAAACTTAGTAACAAGAGAGCTAAGATCGACAAGTTACAAAAGGTTCCAAAGGGAACTTCGCAGAAGGAAAATATGAAAAATTGGAGATTTGTCGGGATAATAGAGAAACGTCACATGGCACTTCGCCATGGTGAAGCAATATAGTCGTTGGGACCAATATAACCGTTTGGCCGATCCTCCAAATGGGTAGAAAGGAATTTATGGTTTTCCACCAGACCGTTGGACCGCAACATAAGGGATAGAACAGATTTAATGAAAGCTTCTCGACTGTTTCAAGAAATCCATTGCCAAGTTATCTATTTATCCCATCGCGCCATGCACCGAGAACACTTTTTCTAATCATGAATTTGAGCTCATAGACTTGTTTATTTTATATAGTGATCATTGTGCTATTGCCTTCTATCCTATTGCAGTGTCTAAGTTACTCCTCGAACCCGAAGATTTCCAACCCCGAGCATGTATGTCAGACGAGTTCAGCGCAGTAGAGAGAGTTATCAAAGAAGTTTTGATCGACCTCATGACTGAACGAGTCATATCGATGTCTACAGGTGTAAAAGAATCAT
The DNA here is from genome assembly GCA_009831015.1 of Picea engelmannii. NCBI lineage: Eukaryota > Viridiplantae > Streptophyta > Pinopsida > Pinales > Pinaceae > Picea > Picea engelmannii. The sequence goes on along the minus strand of ML798491.1, from coordinate 283,102 downwards.
CGACGAGAGGACTAAAATCCTCTTTGTCGACTTCTCGCGGATCAGGGCCATCCCGACCATCAGTAGAAAAGATAACCAAGCATAAAGATGACCTAGAAAACACGAAGTTGATTCCATCCATATTTCCCGATTACATCCCAGCTCTGGCTAGTGTGGTGAATCATGACAGTGCGCCAAGAGACTTCGAGTACACTATGGTCTCTGCGCATCTCCCGAAGGGGATATGCGCAGTTCGAACAGAGAAGGACAAGATCACAACGTTGAAGTTCAATGACTTCAACCTTGGAGATTGAAAGATCTGTGGTATGCTCTCCCCATACAAGTACCTAACCAAAACTAAAGAGAAGAACTCAAAGATCATTCCTCAGTCATGGACGATGAACCTCGCACAGTCCACCCTACTGAATGTCATGAAGATCCCACACTTTGGAAGACACCAGGAAGTCAACACCTATGTTAAGTTGCTACTATCATGTTACCATGGCAGATACTTATGGCTAGATTGTCGCATTACATTTGATCCAATGTCGATCCACAGGATCATAGGAATGAGTATGCAAGGACCTGACCTACAAAAATTTTATCCAGGAAAAGCCACAGATCGCGCACTTGCACAGAAGATCAAGGATACATATGGCGATGTTGAGAAGGGAATAAGAGGCTACAATGTAGCTTCCATCCAGAGTGGCACAGTGTGCCTCACATGTAACCTAATAGCTGTAAAATTAGTAAGGAAGAGCCGACCTACGCAGGTCACCGACTTTGTTGTTGACCTCCCCGGGAAGTACACGTAAGGCCTACAGATGAACTAGGAAAAGTACCTAGTTAACCAGTTGGAGATGGATTGCCAAGAAGCACAGGATCAGGATTATGAATTTCATTTCAGATGGCTCCTGGTCCTCATTTCATTTATTTCCTGGGAGATGCCGGAAGGAGCGACCTTCCCTGACATAGAGCCATTCGAACCGCTTGCCGTGAAGTTCGCTACCTTGTGGTATTCAACTGATATGAACAAACAATGGCAGTCGAACACTATGTTTCATACATACTACCTCCAGCTAAAGCAAGCCATCGAAGCTGAGCCTCTCATGACTCCGAACACCCTACAAAGGTTCCGACCACTAATGAAGTTTAGTGAAGATTGACACTTTATATACATTACAGTGCGAGTAGATGAACATCAAGAGCAGCTCCAGTCATATTACAAACTTACAGAAGAAGACCTTGAGGATATCACCAAGGAATGGTCCGCTGACCTCCTTATCCTTGCCAACCCCACAGAGATATTTGATATTGACAGACCAGAGGACACTCATAAAAAACAGAATACACCCAGAACTAGTAGACAAAAGAAGACTAAGGAGGTCCAAAACTTAAGCAACACCTCAGTGAATACTTCTTCCATGTCACCTGACCGAGGGGGTGGTGACAAAGTAGAAACTGAATAGAGACTAAGAGAAGTAACACTGCCCAGAGACGAGGTTGACCCCTTAAAGAAGAGGAAGGTTTCCCTCCTGAAACCTTCTTATTGGAAGAAATCGAAAGCCTCTATGACCAAGATGTAGATTATCCTCACCTCCAACGACTTTGACTTCATCATAGCAGCCCTGAATGATGCTTCACTAGAGATAGTAGAGAAAAAAGGAGCGAAGTAGGAAGAAATGTATGATAGGATTGAAGTCGAACTCCAAGGGGTACAACAAGCCCTTCAATCTAGCCACGTAGTCTCCACTACGCCTCTTCCATCGGGAGAACCAAAGTTGGGAGATGAGCCAGCCCAACTCCACCGACTAGCTGAGACAATCGAAGCTAGCCTCCGACGAGCATAAGAGGAAACATAACAAGCCATCTAGGCTTTGACGCAAGTGCAAGGATTAATTTTAGAGCAGTGCCAAGCTGCAGAATAGGAAAAGATTTCTCTCCAAGAAAAAATTGATGAAGAAAAAGCACAACTACAACAAGGAAAAGAATAATTTCTCGCAGAGCAACTCGAAGTGAAAGAAGCGGTCAGTAGAGCACTTCATTCTATGATAGACGTAGAACTAAAGGCAGAGGATCGAGTCATGTAGCAAGTAGAGAAACTCACCTAAGTTATCCAGCAGCTACAACAATGCATATCATACTTAGAGCTCCGCGCAGTACCCGATACCCCACAGGATGTAAGGGATCAAAGAGAAGAAATTGCTCGAAGTGCAATTGAGAGAATAAAATACATTGCTATGGAATGTAAGAAACTCACTATTCACAGTGACCATACCTACGACCAACTCACTGAGAATCAAGAACTGAAGGCACTACAGTTGTAGCTCCAAGAGGCGAAGTATCAAGGCGAAACAATACAAGCACAACTGAAGCCCCTATCAGTTGTGGAAAGAATGAAGCGATCCTAAGAGCAACACACTGCCCAATAGCAGATCCACACTATTCAGAGCAGAGTTATGGAAGTAACTTAGAGGATTCAACCTATACAAGATAAGGCCTATCAATTGTTCACAGAGGTGGAAGGCCGAGGAGTATAAATGGAGTAGGTTGTCACTATAGTTGAACAACGCTTTGAAGGACCTGTCAATGATGCAGTCATCCAAGAGTTCATTGAACAGGAGGCCAAGGCACAAAAACAAGTAAAATAAGCTCAAGCTAAGCTCGAGGTTTTTGAAGTAGAATTATCCAAATCAGAGTGACTTGGGATGAGTCACAGGTGATTGTTGGGGGCCTGTTGGCCCTTGACCAAGTTTTGGGAGATCCTTGGTCAAGTTTGACCTAATTTGGGACTTCGACAGCTTGTCGAAGGCAGCATGCAAGATGTTAGTATATTTAGACACTTAGGAGTTAGTAGAATTATCCAAATCAGAGTGACTTGGGATGAGTCACAGGTGATTGTTGGGGGCCTGTTGGCCCTTGACCAAGTTTTGGGAGATCCTTGGTCAAGTTTGACCTAATTTGGGACTTCGACAACTTGTCGAAGGCGGCACACAAGATGTTAGTATATTTAGACACTTAGGATTTAGTTAAGATCTACTTGGTCTAATATGTCGTTAGGTAAAAGTGTGTTTCTTTAGTATGCATTAGTATGCATTTGTAGTTAGGAAATCCGACGGTCACGATATGTTCCCGACATAGAGTAATCTGACGGTTCATACTCTCCTCGATCTTAATGGCCATTAATCCATGGCTTAACACCCAATTGGTCCATGATCTCTATTTAAAGAGCATGGAGGGTCATTTTTCGATGATCGATTGTGAGAAACTCTCTTGTAAAATCTCTCTATAATCTTTTTCTTTGCATTAATAAACTGCTCCAAGTAGTCGCGTTGGCTGGGGCCGTGGATGTTTCTCCGTAGGGGTTTTACCACATGAAAACATCGATGTGTTGATCTTTTATCTGGTTATGTGAGTGGTTACTAAATGTCTTCGTCCTCTGTTGGAATACCTGTGTTTTCGAACATGGTATCAGAGCCTGTTTGAAGACCCGCTCCTGTTGTAGATCGAGATCGTGAAGCCGAGTTGCCTCATCTCCATTTTCTAGAATTTTCGTACATTTCTGGGCTAACAGGACTATTCCATTGCGTCCGGAGCACTCGTTTCATTTAGGAACACTTTTAGTTTCACTCGAAAAGGTTTCCGTTTGCCCAAGATATGACCATTACAGTCAGATCCAGAGGTATAAAGTCTGAATACACATTTTTTTTAAATTTTTGCAAAGTTTTGATTTTATTTTGGTTTGTATTTTTTATTTTCGGGCTGCTCCTCTTTTAGATCTGTGTATGCTCTTTGCCCCGTGCCTTGTGCGATCTCGAAAAATCAGAAACAGATAGGAAAAGGTGCATCTTCCGGGTAAGCTAACCGAGATCTAACCCTTGTTGTCATCGAGAAGCGAAATTTTTTTCTTGTGTGAAAAGAGTTTT
>ML798491.1:256665-274515 GCA_009831015.1 Picea engelmannii | reverse complement strand
TCTTAAGGGGGGATGTTAGGATATTTAGACACTTAGGAGTTAGTTAAGATCTACTTTGTCTAATATGTCATTAGGTAAAAGTGTGTTTCTTTAGTATGCATTAGTATGCATTTGTAGTTAGGAAATCTGACGGTCACGATATGCTCCCGACATAGAGTGATCCGACGGTTCATACTCTCCTCGATCTTAACGACCATTGATCCGTGGCTTAACACTCGATTGGTCCATGATCTCTATTTAAAGAGCATGGAGGGTCATTTTCCGATGATCGATTGTGAGAAACTCTCTTGTAAAATCTCTCTATAATCTTTTTCTTTGCATTAATAAGCTGCTCCAAGTGGCCGTGTTGGCTAGGCCCGTGGATGTTTCCCCGTAGGGGTTTTACCACGTGAAAACATCGGTGTGTTGATATTTGATCTAGTTATGTGAGTGGTTACTAAAGGTGCTCGTCCTCTGATGGAATACCTGTGTTGTCGAACACAAGATGAAGCATATATCGCAGGATCTTGGCCCCTTTTAGGGTCCTTTTTGGGATTTGGGATTATGTAAGGGGTATGGGATGCCGACCCATGGGTTTACCCATGTTTAGGCCTATTTTGTAAAGTATATATAGAATACTAGGTGATGTAATGAGAGAGGTCATAGGAATATCTAAGTGCTTAAGTTGGATCTGTGTGATCAAGATTGTAAGTGCTCTGTGCATACTATGTGAGACTTGCAGAGCTAAGTTCAAGTCATTTTAAGAGGCTTTGGAAGACTATGTGCTTAGATCTACTCGGGGAAGGAGGATCTAGCGAGCTGCGCAAATCTCCTGTCCTATGCGGAGTAAGGTTTTGAGGCTCTGTGCATGTAACCTATTGAAGAAGCTAATAAAGAAGAAAAGTTGGTGGATGTAGCCCCAGGGTGGGGGTGAACCACATATATGTTGTGTTGCTCTGCATTGTGCAATGTGTTCATGTGTTCATGTCTTTACTTGCTAAGTGTTTTGATATAGATAGATAGATCTGTTTATGATTTGTGCTAAATGATGTATATGGATGCTAGATCTGACCCATGTGAATGTGCTTGGTGCTTGAATCAGCTAGATCTAACCTACTTCTCTATGATAAGTTCTTAGATACATCAAATCTGACTAAATGATGTGATGCTCTGTTTTATATACAAAGTGGATAATGGTTAAATGTTGATGAATTGTCAGTGTTGAGTTCTCTGTTAAGTATTACAATCATAGATCTGTGTCCCAACTAAGGTTGCAGACACCTGAGTCCCGCAACCACCCCTGCCTCTACCTTGGGTGAGACTTCATCTGCTTCGCAAGTGTTGCTGAAAGGGCCGATAGTTAGGGTTTTTTTGGTGGGTTGTTGTAGCATTGAACCCTGGGTCTGCCCCTGTGCCAATAAACGACTTACCCAGATATCTATGAGTGCCCATGGAACTTCGACAGAGGAATAATTTTAAGTTGTTAAATTTATTGAGAACAATGCTCCATTTGCTATGTTATTAGGAAAACCTTGGATTGAAGGAGATCAAGCTAGAAGGAAAGAAGAAGAAGTCTAAGAACAAAAGAAGCAAGAGTTGAAATATTTCATGACTAGGAGGATCACACACTTGATTGAAGAATAGGAGAACCGAGCAAAGATATTTAAAACCATAGACTTGGATTTCAAAGTGGGAAGAACAACAAAATATCTACAAAAGATTGAAGTACGTATTCTAGATACAGATGAAGTATTACCCCTGATTTCTAGAAAAGAATCTCACCAATGCAAAGTTACTCTTCCAAAAGAAGATAAGAATTAGAATGGAAAAAAGAAATTTGAGACGAAGCACACTTGAAAGAAGGCTAGAAAAATAAGTAAGAAGAGAGCTAAGATTGAAAAGTTACAAAAGGTTCCATAGGGAACTTCATAGAAGAAAAATTTGCAAAATTGGAACTTCGTCAGGATATCAGAATTGCATCATATGGCACTTCGCCATGGCGAAGCAATATAGTCATTGGGAACAATATAACTGTTAGAACGACGGCCCGAACAGGTAAAAATGCATTTATGGTCAGAAAGTTCGCCACTATATTGTTGGGACCATGCCATAACGGACATAACTGAGTTAATGAAGGCTTCTCACCCGTTGCAAGAGATCTGTTGCCAAGTTATCTATTTATCCCGTTGCACCACGCAATGAGAACACTTTTTCCAATCGCGACTATCTAAGCTCACAGAATAGTTGATTTCGCATAGTGATCATCGTGCTATTACCATCTATCCTATTGCATTGAGCAGTTACTCTTTGAACCCAAGATATCAAACCATGAGCGTGTATATCTAAAGAACTTAGTGCACTCAAAGAGTCTGTGAAGGAAGTACTCATCGACCTCATGATTGAGAGAGTCATGTTTGAAAGAGTGATGTATGTGGGTGTACAAGCGTCAATGACGAGAGGAGTGCAAGCCTCTTCATCAACTGCTCACGGAGTCGGACCATCCTGACCATCAGTAGAATAGAGAACCAAACACAGAGATGACCTAGCAAATGTGAAGCTGATCCTGACCATATTGCCCGATTACATCCCACCTCTGGCCGACGTAGTGAGTTGAGATAGTGTGCCAAGATATTTCGAGTACACCATGGTTATTGTGTACCTCAGGAAAGGGGATACATGTAGTTCGAGCATAGCAGGACAAGATCGCAGCGTTGAAGTTCAGTGACTTCAACCTCAGAGATCGCAAGAAATATAGTATGCTCTCCCTGTATAAATACCTAACCAGGACGAAGGGGAAGAACTCAAATATAATCCCCCAACTGTGCATGATGAAACTCAAGCAGTCCACCCTATTAAACATAATGAAGATCCCACACTTTGGAAGGCACCAATAAGTCAACGCATGTGTCAAGCTATTGCTTTAATGTTACCATGGCGGCTACTTATGGCTAGACCACCTTATCCCAATCGATCTGACGTTGATCCATAGGATCACAAGATTAAGTATGCAAGGACCCAACCCGTAGGATTTCTATCTAGGAAAAGCCATAGATCGCACACTAGCATAGAAGATCAAGGATACATACGACGATGTTGAAAAGGGAACGCGGGGATACAAGGTAGCCTCCATCCAAAATGGTGCAGTGCGCCTAGCCTACCAGTTAATAGCCATAAAGTTAGTAAGGAAGAACAAACCTACGTAGGTCATAGGATTTGTCATTGACCTCACAGGGAAGTGCGTGGAAGGTCTACAGATGAACTAGGCAAAGTACCTAGTTAATCAGTTGGAACTAGATCTCCGTGAAGCATAGGATCAAGGCTACGAGTTTCACTTTAGCTGGCTCCTAATCCTCATCGCCTTTGTTTCCTGGGAGATGCCAGAAGGTGCGACCTTCCCAGATATTGAACCGTCCGAGCCACTTGCTGCGAAGTTCACCACACTCTGGTACTCGAGTGATATGACAAAACAGTGGTAGTCGAATGTTATTTTTCACACATATTACCTTCAGCTGAAGAGAGCCATCGATGTTGAACCTCGCATGACTCTAAACACCCTACAGAGGTTTTGACCCCTGATGAAGTTCTGTGCAGATCAACACTTCAGATACACTATGAATTGGCTTTGGGAATGAATGACACTAGGGAATTCATTGTCGTTGGTAACATTAATGGGTGGGAGGAACGACGAGTGGGAACAAAAATTGGAACTATGGGAACTATCAAAGGATTTAGTCTATGGTTGCATCATGTCTCATTCCTCTTTCATCTATGTCCATCACTCAAGAGTTATCTGACATACTCCACTCACCGTTGCTTGTTCCAGAATATTTCTTTATGGATCATTTACAACGCGAGCCGATGAACATAAGGAGCAACTTCAGTCGTACTAAAAACTCACGGAAGAGGACCTTGAGGAGAACACTAAGGAATGGTTCACAGACCTCCTTATTCCTACAGAACTTGTAGAGATTTCTGACCTTGACAGCCCGGAGACCACGCACAAAGAACATGATACACTTGGACCCAACAGAACAAAGAAGACCTAAGAGGTCCAATATTTAAGCAACGCCTTAGGAAATACTGCTTCCGTATCACCTGACCGAGGGGGTGGTGATGAAGAGATAAATGGAAAAGGAGTTGAACAGAAGCCAAGAAAAGTAACACCGCCCAGAGATGAGATCGATCCCCTAAAAAAGAGGAAGGTTTCCCCCCCAAAACCTTCTTCCCAGAAGAAATAAAAAGCCACCATGACCAAGATGAAGACTGTACTCACTACCGATGATTTAGACTTCATCATAACAACCCTAAACGACGCTTCGCTGGAAATCGTGGAGAAACAAGAAGCTAAGTAGGAGGAAATGTATGACATAATTAAGGTGGAATTCTGAGCGGTACAACAGGCCCTTTAGTCCAGCCGCACAGTGTCCATTATGCCCCTGCCAGCAGGAGAACCAGATTTGGGAGATAAGCCAACCCAACTCCGTCGACTAGCTGATGCGGTTGAAGCTCTCCTTCTTCGCACTCAAGAAGAAACAAAACAAGCCACCCAGGATTTGAAGAAAGAGCAAGGAGTACTTGCAGAACAACGCAGAGTTGTAGAATAGGATAAGGTTTCTCTCCAGGCAAAGTTTGAAGAAGGGAAAGCCCATATGAAATAATAAAAAGAACAGTTTCTCGTAGAGAAAATCGAAGTGAAAGAAGCCGTCAAAAGATCCCTCCACTCTGTGACAAGATTAGAACCACGGGAAAAATACTGAGTCACGAATCAATTAGATCATCTCGCAGAAGCTATCCAATAGATACAACAACGAATATAAGACTTAGAGATATGCACCGTACCCGACACCCCACAGGATGTAAGGGATCAAAGAGAAGAAAATACTCAAAGTGCATTTGAAAGAATCAAATTCCTTTTCATGGAATGCAAGAAACTGAGTGATCGCAGTGCCTAGATGTATGAGAGACTCACTGAGAATCCAGAATTGAAGGCACTAGACTCATAGCTACAGGAAGCGAAGCAACAAGCAGAGACAATACAGGTGCAGTTGAAGCCCTTGTCAGTTGTGGAAAGAATGAAGCGATCCCAAGAGCAGCGCACTACCCAACAGTAGGTCCACACTATTCATAGCATAGTTATGGAAGTAACTCAGAGGCTCCAACCTGTAAATGATGAGGCTTACCAATTGTTCATAGAGATCGAAGGCCGAGGAGAAGAACTGGAACAAGTCGTCACCACATCTGAATAGCGCTTAGAGGGACCTGTCAACGAAGCAGTCATACAAGAGTTCGCTGAACAAGAGGTCGTGGCACAACAACAAGTCAAAGTAGCTCGAGGATTTTGAAGTAGAACTAGCCATATCAGAGTGACTCGGGACGAGTCACAGGTGAGTGTTGGGGGCCTATTGGCCCTTGACCAAGTTTTGAGGATTCTTGTTCATGTTTGACCTAATTTTGGGACTTCGACAGGCTGTCGAAGGTGGAGCGCAAGACGAAGCAGAGAGCATGGGATCTTGGCCCCTTTTAGGGCCCTTTTTTGGATTCGAGATTATGTAATGGGTATGGGATGTCGTCCCATGGGTTTACCCATGTTTAGGCCTATTTTCTAATGTATAAATAAGTAGTTAAGCGATGTAAGAAGAGGGGAAAAAAGGGGGAAGAGACCTAGTAATCCAGTGTGCTGAGTGCTAGAGTTGGATCTATGTGATCAAGAGTTGTAAGAGATTTGTGCATACTGTGTGAAGCTTGCAAGGAGTTCAAGTAATTGTAAGAGACTGTGTGAAGGATTTGTACTATACCCTAGCTAGAAGAAGGAGGATCTGGCGAAGTGCGTGTAGATCTCCTAGATTCCGCGAAGTAGAACTTGGATGTTATGTGCCTATAAGAATATTGACCAAAGATAATAAAGAAGAGAAGAGTTAGTGGATGTAGCCCCAGGGTGGGAGTGAACCGCATACATGTTGTGTTGCTATGCTTTGTGCGATGTATTGATGTGTTTATGTCTTTATTTGCTTAGTGATTTAATATAGATGAATGATCTGTTGATGCTTAGTGCTTAATAATATGGATGGATGTTATATCTGACTTATGTACATATGCTTAGTGATTAAACACCTTATATTTGAATGAATAATGTGATACTCTGTAATAATGGTTTAACTACGCTGTAACTAACACTGGATATTGATGAATGATAACTGTTGAGTGCTCTATTAAGTGTTAGAATCACAAATATGTGTCCTAGCTAAGGTTGCAGACATCTGAGTCTTGCAACCACCCCTACCTTTACCTCGAGTGAGACTTCATCTACTTCACAGGTGCTTCCGAAAGGGCCGATAGTTAGGGTTTTGTTGGTGCGTTGTTGTAGCATTGAACCCTGGGTCTGCCCCTTTGCCAACACTTATTTAAGATATTTATGAAAAGGAAATCCTTTCCACCTTGAATTCCTTTCAAAAGCATAAGATCCTAGGTCCCGATCGCTTGATAGTTGAGTTTTACTTAGGTTTCTATGACATGCTAAAAATGACATCTTGAAAGTGGGCCTGGAGTCTCAAAATTCTGGCAAGATGTTGGGATATTTTAACTTGAATTTTCTATCCTTAATCCATAAGAAGAAATATTTGGCTACCTTTCAGGATATTAGACCCATATCTTGTAGTAATATTATTTACAAATTAATATCTAATATTATCGCAAATCACCTTAAGCCTATCCTTAGAGAAAACATCTCGGAGGAGCAATATGGATTTCTCTATAAAAGACAAATCCATGATGCAGTTGTGCTTACTCAAGAGACTCTACATTCTATAAAATCCCAAAACCTCTCTTCCATAGTCATGAATCTTGATCTTTATAAGGCTTACGATAAGGTAAGTTGGACATTCGTTCTGTTAGCGTTGATCCAATTGGGGATGAATTTAAACATGACCAATTGGATATGGGGTTCTTAGAGTCTTCCTCATTTGTTGTTCTTATCAATGGTTCTCCATCAACTGTTTTGAAGCCCTCAAGGGGTTTACATCAAGGGTGTCCATTGTCACCATTTCTTTTTCTCATTATTGTTGAGGGGTTGAGCATGCTTCTTAAAAACACTCGGAGGAGAAGACTTCTAAAAGGACTAAAAATCACCAATTCTAAAATTCTTACTCATCTCCTTTCCATTGATGATGTGATTATTTTTGGTGTAGGAACAATTCAATAATTTCATGCTTTGAAATAAATTTTGGACTCTTTCTGTGTGGCAACGGGAATGAAAATAAATCTTGTAAAGTCAAATATGTTATTTTGTGATCTTCAAGTGGAAGTTTCGAAGAAACTTGATGTTATTCTTCCTTTTTCACACAAAAGCATCGATACATGACTCAAATAATTGGGTTTTGGGCTTAAAACCAACTCGTATCGTCATGAAGATTGGTTATGGATCATAAAGAAAATGCAATCAAGGGTCTTGTCATGGGTGCATCGATGGTTAACTAGAGTGGGTCGTTTGGTTTTGATCAAATAAGTTCTATGCAACATTCTTGCGTATTGGGCATCAATAGCCAAAATTACAAAAGGAATTCTATCCAAGATTAGAAAATTTTGTTTGAATTTTCTATGGGTTGGATGTAAGGATACATGTGGGATCCCCTTAGTAAAGTAGACGATGCTGACAATTACAAAGGATATGGGAGGGTGGGGCATAATTTTGTTTTTGGGTTATCTAGGTATTTAGCGGTAAATGTTTGTGGAGGCTAATTCATAATAAGTTGTTATGGGGCATAGTGATGACTTCTAAGTATTTAGGAATTAAGTATTTTGTGGATTGGATAAGAATGCCAAGAAATAACAAATCTAACATCTCTATTTGTGGTAAGGTGATGTATGAAGATTTTCAATTAATTAGAAATTGGCTAGTGTTGAAGGCAGGTGATGGGAAAAGTATAATTATTGGAGAGGATCCCTAGGTGAATTTAGGCCTTGGTTATAAAAAAATTGACGAGATGATCTTTGAATTACATGATTGTGGTATTTTTCCTTATGGGATGCTCGGTTAGGATATTTTGACTTTATAGGTAGAAGTTCTTGGAAATTGGAAGAAATACTAGGACTCGAGGGTAACAAAGAAATATAATGGGAGAAATTTACAACTCTTTTTCACTCCACCTTTATCAATTTACAAGAGGAGGAAGAAGACGCTTTGTTCTGGGTGAGGAATGAAAAACTAGGAAATTTCACTGCGAAGCTAGGTTATATGGTGACTGCTAAGGATGCTTTCAAAGGAGATCATAAATGGTGGTCGTCCTATGTTTGGGGAACCCATGCCCCTTTAAATATAAATCTCTTCACTTGATTGATTATGGAAAATAAAATACTTACCTGGGATAATGGACTGAAAAGAGGGTGGATAGGCCCTAGCAAATGCGTTATGCATATGGAAAAAGTGGAAACTACACAACATTTGTTTGTATCATTTTCCCATGAAAAACATGTGTGGTTAGTGTCAACTAATGTACTCAAATTCCATGGGCACACTCCCAATGGTGTTCTCAGTGAATGGTTAAAAATATGGAAGGATGTCGAGGAAAATGGGGGTATCATCTCTCTCCCAATTTTTATTTTTTATTTTCCGTGGTGGGCTTGAAATGCATGTATTTTTCAGTACAAGTATATCCCTTCAGAAATCATGGTAGCCATGGATGTGAATTTAATGCAAGAATTCAATATCGATATAAAAAGACACAATACAAGGAGGCCCTAAATACCCTCTTTAGCTGAATATATTCCTTTTTTTTATGGGGCATGCCAGGGGAACCCTCCATGTTGTGGTGCAGGGGGAGTTTTATATACATCTATTTCTCATTTCTTTAAAGTTAGATTTGTTGTTGGTAAAGGAAAAAATATGAAGGTGGAGCTCTCTGCATTGTGGGATCTATTATTTCTGATAAATTCCCTCAATCTAAGGAAGTTTCAAATTATGGGGGATTTGAAGGTGGAAATAGAATGGGTAAATGGGAAGTTTCATATTTAGGTTCTAAGACTTAATCCTCTGATGTCACATATTTGTTCCTTCTTATCTGATCTAGAGTGGTTTTCACTCACTCACATTTTTTTTGGAATACAAAGTTTTTTATTTCTAAGTAAAAAAAAATCTATCATTGAAACCACCAATTCAAAAAAGAAATGTCATGAAAAGAAAGAACATGCAAAAATTTCAACTTACATAAATTTTGATTGAACAATATTACATATGCAAGAGATTCTTGAAATATATATCATGTAACATAGCCAACCTCCTAGATGGGTCCCGTTACCCCGTTATAACATATCCACTACTACAAACTTCCTAAATTATAGTTATGATACCAACCTGTAATGTACCCTATTACCAACACTAACACAAATGATCTGATACCACTTTGTAACATCCCTAGCTTACTGTTGAGCAATTCCACTCCAAAAATATAGTGTGTAGATTATACACAATAACGCTAATCTACGCATAATCATGTGAGGTAGCACGCATGATCCCAAGTTGGATTGTGCCACACACATTTTCCTCTTCAAACACTAGATATAACAACGAAATTAACACATAATACAACTATGTGCACAATCATTCAAAACACACAAGTGTATTGCGCATGTAACCACTCTGAACACATGAGTACTACTATGCACTCAACCACTCTGGTGCCTCACCTAGATTCAGTTCTCTTTGTGCATGTGGATCTACTTACTCGCGTGCACAATGATTCCAGCCTCTAGTGCACATGGAAATTCTAGCCTTGCCTCATAAACTCATTACCATTATTACAAAGTTAACTAAGAAGAAAACTCAATAACTGTCATACTCTGCACGTGCAACAATAATTACTGAATACAAAATCATGCTTACATGTACAAACACCATCATACATAATAATGACAATTAATTATATGGAACATCATACATGAAATAAATCCATATTAGACATCGATAATTATGCACATAATAAATTAGACAAGCACATAAAGGACACTTATCTTTTTATAAAGAGTCACCAACTACGCACAAAGCTCAGGTGTTCCCCCCTAGCCATAGACTCTATTTCTCATATACTTTCAGCAACAGGTCACCCCCGAGCTGGGGCTTAAACTCTACCTAGGAAAAATGATTCTCGATGCCAGTCTAAGGTATGATAATCAAAAAAATTTATCAGTCCAATGTGCTAAACTACTGCAACTAGCCTACAGTCTCTCATTCTCCACATCCCTATCCCACCCCAAGGAGTGTTCCCCTTATATTCTCATTAGTCCCTTGACTACCCCACTTCCCTTCCAAAGATTCAACAACATGCTAGATAGGAATTCTTAGAGCCCTGTAACTAATGCTCAACGCACCAGGAAATAATTCCTAGAAAATATCTCACCTGGAGAGAATGTTTACAGGCCTGACAACTTGCTTCTTTAACAACAATTCTCTTACCTAGAGAGAATTCTCATGGGCCTGACAACTCGCCTCTTCGATAGAAAATATCTCACCTGGAGAGAATGCTCACAGGCCTGACAACCCGCCTCTTTGAAAACAAGGTCTCTGGTTACTAGATGGAAAATCATTTCCAAGTTTTTCTCTATAGATAAGGTAATGGTCATTTTCCCCATTTAGATGGTCCAACCCCTCTGAAAAAGTGAGTGATCCCCCAAAAATACACTAAGATTCAATCATATATTCGTATGGTCATAAATGGACACTTGTCACCTTCATAATTAGCTTTATCCACTTGGAGACTGTGACTTCTCCTTCTACAACCTGCATATGTACACCCTTTTCTGCACTACAACTCATGTTCGTACACTCCCTTATAGGCTTGCAACTCATGTATACCTCATAAACTAGGGTTTTTTTGAAACTCTGATATTTTCTTCATCGACCCGTCTTTTCTACCTCAGAAAATGAGGCTACAACATTACCAAAATATCACTAGATAACAAGAAAAATAAGAAATGAATAAGTGTGTGAATGTATTTGTGAATGGCTCCTTGAGGTGTATTTATACTTGTTCTAGCTAACTCCTTTCCTTAATTTAGGGCTTCTGGTGTTTTCTTGTTACAAAAATTTTACCCATTTGACCAAGACTTATAACCAACTAGGAGCTTCTTTTCCACTCTTCGGGGCTTTCAAATTTACAAGGCCAAATATCTCTAACTGTGAGGAACCACATGGTGTTCTGCATATCACTGGAAATGAAATGATGAATAATATCCATATATGAGTGAATTAACTTTATTTACTCCATCCTTGATGACCAAATTCCATGATCAACTATGGGACCCTTAACCATACTTAGGGATTTATTGTAGACTTCTTCAAAGCATCTTCCCGTGAGGGCCATGCTTAAAGCTACACCATAAGGGGACCACTTTGGTGACTTCTAAAAATATACCCATCACTTCAATTGAAATCAATCCAATATTCATTGAAATCAATGACAACCAACTGTTCAAACCAACTGTCCAACAATCTCCCCCTTTGGCATTGATGGAAACACTTGGGCATGAAAATCCTTATGATCATGCTCCCCATGTGACCATTTCTCCCCCTGATTACATGCATCTATCTATTCATGCCTTACTCGTTATCTCTCTCCCTTTGACATCAATGGAAAAGGGTACTCCTCATCCAGGGTTTCTCCCACTATTTACAAGCCTCTGCTAACTCTACATACTTTTCTCTTCATGGTGCTTCCTCGAGTAATTCTTTGATATATATATGGAAAACATTCAAAAGTTTTGTTACTTGAACTTCTTCAAAACTTTTGTTTCTCTCCCCCTGTCTAGTTAAGCTTGATTTTTTGTGGATCACTGTGGGGTAGAAACTACTCCAAGTTTTTTCGCATATACTCAAAAGGTTCCCTTGCAAGTGGTTTGGTGAAGATATATGCAAATTTCTCCTTTGTCCCAACATACTCTATCTTGATGTTCTTCTTTGTATCATGTTCCTATAAGAAGTGATACTTGATAGGAACGTGATTCGTCTTAGAGTGCATCATTTTATTATTTGAAATATTGATGGCGCTGGTGTTGTCACAAAGTATTGAAATAGGCTCATCATACTTTACTTGCATATCCTGCAAAGTTTACTTCATCCAAAGAACCTGAGTACAACATGTTGTTGCTGCAATGTATTATGTCTCTATTATGGACAAAGAAATCGATGACTGTTTCTTTCTTAACCATGATACCAGACGCTCACCCACATATAAATTTGCTCCACTTGTACTTATTTTATCATCAATGAAACTTGCCCAATCTGCATATGTGTAGGCAACACAAGATAGATCCTTCCCTTTTTGATACCATAAACCAAACTCTTTTGTACATTTGAGATATATGAATATTCTCTTTACTACCAAAACATATGATTCCTTTGGTGCTTCCTGAAACCTCGCAACATGTCCAACTTCCTACATCACATCCGGTCTAGAAGTTGTCACATAAAGTAAACTACCAGTCATCAATCTATATTGTCTCTGATCTACGTCCTTGGAATCATCATCCTTACTTAACTTGCAACTTGTTTTCATATGAGTATTGACTGGTTTGCAATCTATCATTCCAAACTTCTTCAACATTTCTATAATATACTTTACCTGAGAGATGAATAAACCTTGTTGCTTTGACATAATTGTAGACCTAAAAAGAAGGTTAAATCACCAAGAAAAAACATCTCAAACTCATGTTGCATGTCTTTGGAAAACTTCTGACTCATCCTGTCATCGTCACTTCTGAAGATAATATCATCTACATAGACTTCAATGATCAATATATTATATTGATCCAAATTTATGTAGAGATTGCTATCTGCATTTCCCTTCCTGAATCCTTGTTGATGTAGATACCTATCTAGTCTAGAGTACCATTCTTTAGGGGCTTGTTTGAGCCCATATAAATCCTTCTTCAACTTGCAAACACAATTTTACTTCTTTGAAAAATGGAATACTTATGGCTGCTCAATGTAGACTTCTTTCTCTAGATATATGTTTAGGAATGTTGATTTCACATCCAACTGATACACTTTAATATTCTTGGAACATGCATAAGCTAGAATCAACCTGAGTGCTTACATTCTAAAAACTGGGGCAAACATATCTTCAAAGTTTATACCTTCAACCTGAGCATATCCTTTACATATCGACCTTGCTTTGTTCTGGTTAACCTGTCCATCCTCGTTCAATTTGTTCCTAAAGACCCACTTTGTACAGATTACATTCTTGTTCTTTGGTCTTGGAACCAACTATCAAGTGTCATTTTTTTCTATCTTGTCCAATTCTTCATCCATATCTTTGATCCAAAATTCATCCTTGCTGAATTATTCAAAACTTCTTATCTCAATAGTAGTGTTAAGTACCTATACCAAATATGAAAATATACTTCAATAATACCAAGAATAAACCATAAACCATTCACCATAACATGAACACAAGAAATATCCAAAACCCTTGAGGTAGGGTAACACCATATATTAATCCTTATGGAAGGATAAAACTCCTCAAGCAATTCTTGTTTGTACAATCACAATATTCTTCACTATGCTTCATTACATTGCTTACACTTCTTTATATATCTCTCTCTATCTCCTAGGAACCTTCTAGAGAGCCTTATCACATTTATTACATTCAACTACCATAGTGGACCTTTATTAATATAGTGGACTTAGTCCACCTTACTTTGAATAACCACATTCTCATATATTAAATGACTTCCACTAATAATACATAACCACATTCCCATTGGGTACCTCCCTAGGTGCCCCATATTACCTCCATAGGTATACTATATTCCATCCCCCTTCACATGTTTTGTCCTCGAAACATGAGAAGAAACCATAAAATATGATTGGCTAAGAAATGTAGCCAACTAGTACCAAGTACGACCATCCATCCATCCTATTGGAAGACAAACATGATGTCCAATTGTTGGATTGCCACCCTAATTTTGCTCTGCATCAAGTTGGGGTTTCCATGGGATTGTTTTTGTAGCTTGAGCTCTTCCCGTAGTGTCGGTAGTCCTCCATGCACCTCTTGAATGGTTTCTTGTCTGGTGCCCTGTTGGTGCATAAATGTGTTGATGCACATGCCCTTGCCTTGATGATTGTTGTCTCTATTTGATGCGGATGGCGATATACAACAACTGTAGGAATTTGTTCTTTTTTCTTCAAATCTGCAACACTTTGTGCCTTTGAGTCAATGACCTTCTTAGCTTCATGAGTATGTCCTTCTTGTAGTTTTTCTTCATCTCCTTATGTATAATCTGCCTCTGATTCCACTTCAAACTCGACAATAACTTCTTTGCTAGCTTCCATGGGCCCATTTTTCTTACTGAGAGACACATCCTACAATATGATTTTTTTTTTCTTGTACCAAAACTTCAAAAACTTATTTTTCACATTAATATTAATGGTACCCACTGATTCTATCCAAGAATATCCCAAAACAATATCCACTTCATCCATATCCATAGCATAAAAATCTGAATGCAACACATATTTATCCATGGTAATCTTCAAATCTTTAAAAATTTGAACATTTTCACCCTCAACCCGTGTCCTTTGAATATTTTTTACTGGAACTTGCAATCTATTAACCAACTGAACATTGATAAAATTATGCATGCAACGAGGGTTAATAGAAATAATGATATTTTCTTTATGAATATAACCATGAACCTGTAATATAGATTTTTCACATGAAAATAAACTATTGGTTCTCTCTATATCCTTATTTTTTCCATGAGACTACTTGTCTAAAAATATTTTTTCAAATTCTCCATTGGAGAGTGTCATCATCTCCTTATAATCAAGCGATTTCCACCAAATGGCAGCATCACCTTGCAATTTGAGATCTACCCAATGGGGCCAATTCTCTTCCCATGATGATTTTTCTTTCTTTAATGAATTATTCAATACTAGGGCCATCACATTTCCCTATAAAATACATCTTTCTATGAAAAACCCAAAAAATAGAACAATAAGTTATGGTAGAAAATCGCGGGTTTTTTCTGGAAAAAATCATGAAAAAATGTTGAATTTAAAATACTCATAACTTTACTTCCTGAACTCTGTTTCGGCTGATTTGTTTTTGAAATTGAGTAATTTCCTTAGAGGAATTAAAATACCAATTTTTCTTTTCCAAATTCAGCTCGTAAAGCTTCAGATATGAACCTGAAGTGCACCGCCCTCTTTTTCTTTCGTAGAAAAAATTCTGCAAAAAGAGAAAAAAATCCTTCCCTTCTTTGGCCAAGGAAAGTGCTCTGATACCAATTGTTAAGTACCTATACCAAATATGAAAATATACTTCAATAAGACCAAGAATAAAACATAAACCATTCACCATTCACCATAACATGAACACAAGAAATATCCAAAACCCTTGAGGTAGGGTAACACCATATATTAATCCTATGGAAGGATAAAACTCCTCAAGCAATCCTTGCTTGTACAATCACAATATTCTTCACTATGCTTCATTACATTGCTTACACTTCTTTATATAGCTCTCTCTATCTCCAAGGAACCTTCTAGAGAGCCTTCTCACATTTATTACATCCAACTACCATAGTGGACCTTTATTAATATAGTGGACCTAGTCCACCTTACATTGAATGACTACATTCTCATATATTAAATGACTTCCACTAATAATACATAACTACATTCCCATTGGGTACCTCGATAGGTACCCCATATTACCTCCATAGGTATACTACAATAATAGTGCTAGATGTTGTTGTTCTGGTGAACAAATTATTCCTCTGGTTTCAACTCTTGCATCTTTATTTCCAATAATCTAATCTCATGGATGATTTTTCTACACTCGTCTTTTGGGTGTCTTTGGAGGTACTTGAAGATCCTACTTTTCTTTCTCTACTTCTTCATCTGATTTTCCATCTACTTTTTCTTCTTTCACATCTTCTTTGTGATCTTATTCCACCAAATCTTTGCTACTTTCTTTTATCTTTCATCCATTTGTCTCATCAATCGTCACATAGATGATTTATACTATTCTGTTGAGTCTTAGATTGAATCATTTGTACACTTTCCCTTGCTTGATTACCCAACAATTATGCGTTTGTCAACTTGTGAATCGAACTTTCCAGTTCTTCCATATTCTCTTTTGATGTAGAATTTTCTTCTGAAAACTCTAAACTGCTTCATATTTGTTGGTCTTCCTTTCCATATCTCATATGGAGTCTTATCTTTGTTAGTGTTAGAAAAATAGGACCGTGGAGAAATAAAATAAAACAAATGCGGAAACAAAACACAAAATATACACAATACAATAGAGACACAGATTTACGTGGTTCACCTAGTGTGGGCTACGTCCACCAGAGAAATTGCCAGGTCCTTCCTTTATTATTATCCACCTACGAAGGGATACAACCTACAACAAACCCATTGTAACTTCCTCTTCTTTCTCTCACAATCTCCTATCTCAGAATACAATATTCACCATCAACCATCACCACAATACCTTTCCCTCATAAAAGAGGGTTGCCTTCTAGGGCAAAAAAACCTAACATAATCTCTATCATTAGATCTGCGACCTTATAATGAACGGTCCAGATTTACAATGAAATTACAATATACATTTACAAGGCATTTTTTCCTCTGGGGGCCTGCTTGCCCCCAAACCCCCCAGCAGGGGGGATAGCCCCCCCGAACCCCGCAAAGGGGGTACCCCCCCTCTACACTCCCCCGCGTGGAAGATTGTACATACTTCTGGGGTATAAACACAGCTGAAAGTAAAATACCTTTGAATCAGGAAGATAATCAGGCTCCACAACCAACAATCTCCCACTTAGAGACTGATCTCAACAACTCCACCGCTGTTGTATATGCTGGACTTTGAACCTTCTTAGACCTGGAAAATTTCTCATCTTTATCTTCATTCTTGAAGACCAACTGAAACTGAGAAGGAACTCATTTTCTCCCTGGTTACTCCCTTTGTTAACATGTCTGCAGAATTATAGCTAGTGTGTATCTTTTCCAACTTCAAATGTCCATCTTCCAAGGCGGATCGTATGAAGCGGTACCTCAACTGTATATGCTTAGCCTTTGAATGGAAGGTTGAGTTCTTTGCAAGTTGAATGGCACTCTCACTGTCACAGTACAACCTGTTGTACTCTTTCTTCTTTCCCAATTCCTCCATAAACCTCTGTAACCAAATCATCTCTTTACTAGCCTCTGTAGCAGCAACATACTCTGCCTCTGTTGTTGAAAGTGAAACAACCTTTTGCAGTTTTGAAATCCAACTTACTGTTGTTCCACCTATAGTAAACGCATACCCTGTGGTACTCCTCTTGCTATCTTTATCACCTGCCATATCTGAATCAACATATCCTTGCAGAACAGTTTCTGAACCTCCAAAACATAATGCATGATTAGCAGTACCTCTCAAGTATCTGAGAATCCACTTTACTGCCTCCCAATGTTCTTTGCCTGGATTGTTCATATATTTGCTCGCAACTCCCACTGCATGTGAAATATCTGGTCATGTGCAAGCCATTGCATACATCAAGCTACCAACTGTTGATGAATATGGGACCCTGGACATGTATTCTATCTCCTCCTGTGTCTTGGGATACATTTCCTTAGTTAATTTGAAATGGCTGGCCAAAGTTGTATTAACTGGTTTTGCATTCTGCATTCTAAACCTCTCTAACACCTTCTCTGTGTACTCACCCTGAGACAATGTCAGTTTGCGATTTTTTCTGTCTCTTGTTATTCTCATACCAAGGATTTTCTTTGCAGCACCCAAATCCTTCATCACAAATGAATTGGATAATTTCTTCTTGAGCACATTTATATCTTGCATATTAGACCCTGCAACAAGCATGTCATCTACATACAATAGC
>ML798491.1:228025-242731 GCA_009831015.1 Picea engelmannii | reverse complement strand
TATAGTTCACACTATACATTAAAATTTAATTCCCCCCCTAAGGGTCACTGGACCTTTTTAATTCTATAACTTCGCCATACGGAGGCGGAGTTTACTGTTTCGCCCATGAATAGTCAAAACAACCGAGGTGAAATCTAGAATACATCCATGCCATTTACCTCAGCAAATTCAGCCTATATTTTCAGTGACATGTCCCAGAGCGACAGGGACTCAATTTTGGCCCTACAGGCATGCACCGGGAAGAGGCCTAATTGGGGGCCTCCGAGGTCAAATTGGACCTGGTAAGGGAAACCCATTTCAGCTACAGGTATACAGGCCTGTAGCAGCCTGTCAATTCTGGTGTCCAACCCAGAATTTTACCCCAACTTCAAATTCTTTCCCTGATCAGTCTATTGGCTGGCTCCATCCGCATACCTTCCTGGGGCCATATCTCACTCATCCGGAGTTGGATTTGCACCAAACGAAAGGCAGCGGAAAGGTAGCAGACAGAGATAAATCATGGACATAGTAAAGAACATATTTGTGGCTGGTTGGTACAGAGGAAGAGCCTCTCAAAGTTCAGATCCAAGAGGTCCTCTTGTCGAAACAAGCCCAAATCAAGAACATGTTTTAGCCAACTCACAGGGAAACTTATAGGCAGCAAAGGGGGGGCATAATCAGGTCTGAAAAGTGCCTGAATAATGGGCATTTCCTTACTTACAATGACCAAAGCCCGAAGTCTCCTTTCCCTCCAAAGAAACTTATCAATTCTCCACACCTTGGGCCTTCATTCCGGTGAATCCGACAGCCATGGATGGCCTGATACTATCCTAAAACACATCACCTATAGCTGCAAAACATGGCAACAATCAAAGAGAATTTGGGATGGCACAAATCCCAAGACAAATGATGACGTGGCATATCAAGCTTTGTCATTTTATGAAAAATGACTTTTTGTAATAAAAACTTTCGTATGATTTACTTTTGGCATGTAATTATTATGCAATTGAAGGGTCAAGTCAAATCTGATTTGATCCCCTTTTTGGATAAGGTTCCCTTTTTTTGGATAAGGTTCCCTTTTTGGATAAAGTTACTTTTTGTAAAAAAGACAAAAATACTTTAGGGTTGGTCCACTTGTCACTTTTCCAAAAGTGACAAGTGTCTTGTGACCTAACCCTAAGCCTTCACCACTCCTTTATAAATAAGAGGGTTGGCATTGTAAAAAAGGGAGGATGAATATAGTAACAAAGCTCTGCTGAAATTTATAAGTCTCTTTGTGTGTGTGTACTTGTTGAATTTTAGTTGTTGGATGTGTCAATTGTTGGTTAAGGGTTGAGGGGTAGTGGTAAATGCTTGATATGTTAGCTATCTCCGGGAGGGATTGGTTAGCTAGGTGTTTGTTGTTGCTTCCTTGGGTTTAACTTGCTCACTTTCATTTTCTAACAACTTGGTTTAATTTGTTTAATGTGTTTTAGTGCAGATTTTCTGAAGTATTCGATTGTTTTCAGCCTTAGCTAGTGGCTGGGAGTCCTAGAGCCTCTTAGGAGAACTCTTAAATAGACCTCATAGCTAGCTATCCATACTTGTTTGCTTTATCATTTCATTCATGTATGTTTCTGTTATGTTTTCTTACCATTAACCTTGTTGTCCCAAACAGGAAAATGGATCATTTTGGTCAATTTTCCCCCACGGGACAACCACATTAGTTGGCTGTTATATACTTCTTATATGTAAAATTTTGTTATGTTTATTTCAGTTTTTTCCATTCACAAACACTAAAATTTCGTTGTTTGCCTGCAAGGATACATCCGGTCACCCATTCTGCTTCTGTTAAGCGGTTGGGGACCACCTAGAGACCTGTTTGAGGCAAAGGGGCCAACAGGGCAGCGAAGAAAAACACACATTTCAATCGATAAATCCTATACAATCACTCTCATACACACTTTAATTATCACTTGCACTCACTCCAAAAATTTATGATATATGTATCAATGTTTATATGTTCGATTTGTGTAAGTAGTTTGAATGGTCCACTTGTGAATTCATGCTAAAAATCTGGTTAATACTTGTGTAGATAACAATCACATTTTTTGTATTTCAAACACTAAATTTCCAATCCCCATACAAGGAGTTAGTTGGGGCTTTCATGCATATGGTGGCTTTGCCACTCGCAAAAAGTCTCAACCCATTCCTTTGGGTTGAATGTTGTAATTGTTATGTTGTAATTATCTAATCTTGTTACATTTTCATTGTACCATCTTTTCGCTCACTAATGTACAGGTGGCTGCCCCAAAAAGGGGCCATGCATAATCAGCAAGCTAAATATATGCAAAACGCCGCAAATAAGACTTGAAAACAATTCAGGGGTCCGCCCCATACACAGAAAACAAAAACTTATATTATTTAGATATTTGCATACACATATTATCTAGTTGTGACATATATGTCACTTATCTATTTTCTTGTTTCATGTATATAGTTTCAAAATAGATTTCAATTTCAGTAACCAGGAGGCACACTTGTGAAAGCAAGGTGTGACCTCGCCACGTGGATGGTCTGGTATTTCATTTTATGCAATTTCAATTTCATAGAATATTAAGAGTCAAAGCCAGGGAGTCTTCATCAGGAGCCCCTCGGAAGTTGTCTAGTTAGTATAAGTCGAGTGGTCTTCCCTCAGTACCACACGGTCAAGGAGTTGATTAGCTTAGCTCGGTTGGAATACTACTCTGCTTGGGTAAGCTCAGCAAAAACCCTCTTTAGGGGGGTCCTGAGCCTCTTCCTTTTTGTAGGTATCCTTCTTCCATCCAAGCGGCTTTAAGAGCTGGAAAGCGCTAGTGATGAGAAGTGGCTAACCCCTACTTCTTTGAACTGCATGGGGCACTCTTCAACCTAACCACCATGGACTGTTAGGACTACTCTTCTTATACTGGTTGGCACATTTCCGGGATGTGTTTGCCTGATCGGGATAACCTTCAAAACAGTGTGGTGAACAAGGCATGCGATAAAAACAAAAATTGACCAATAAAATACTTAAGGTCAACCTTTTTTTAGTCCACCTTTTCACTCACGAACCAAAACTGAATTTGTGTACACTTTCCCTTATATCATAGCTGTAACAGCTTGTTACAAAGTTTTTCATCCACTTTTACATCCCTTTCTTTTATTTAACAATTTTCCGGGGTCACTTCCCGGGTCACCCCGGGGGGTATCGAGCCATTCTGGTCTTCTTTCCTTTCCTTGAAAGCTTTGAAAAGCTTGTTGTTCACAATTTACAGCCATTTAAAAGTACTTGGTTGTATCTTTTAAGCCCCCTTTTCACCCTTGTTTCATACCCTTTTACTTAAAGCATTCATTGGTCATTTACCCAGGATACCGGTTTACCCCGGTGACCCATTCTGGGACAGTTTCCAACACTTTAAGGAAGTGAAAAGCTCACTGTCCACTTTATTTAGTTCACTATCCTAAAAATCAGCAAGCTCATTTTCATCCCATTGTCTATAATTTTCACCCCCCATGCTATTTCAGCCATCCAGGAAGCTAAGGAAGGATAACACCAAGGGTGGGTGGTCCTGAGAACGACTTCTTGTAAGTCTTTCACCTTTCTTATTCCCCTTATTTACCTCCTCAGGTGAAGGACCACCTGAGGTGCGGGTAGTCTCTGCCTCATGATGAGCTACCAAAGGGGCTATAACCGGCTTCACAGGCGAATAGGTAGGATCCGTCCTTACGGACAGATTTTGCTTATAACACCCACCCTTTTCTGGCGACTCCACTGGGGACCTTGCAAACCTCTTTAGATTTGACTGTATCCAAAACTTGTACTAAACATTGGACCTAAATTCTTTGTGGTCCTTTTCCTACTCATTGACAAACTTTTGACAAGATCTTTCAGTGACACTTTGGAATTTTCTTTGGTACTCGTTATAGTTCAATTTCCTTGCAATTTCCATTGCACCTGAGAGTTATAAATACCATCGAGTTTTCCTTTCCTTTTACCTTGTCGGTCTTCGATTTCACTTGTTTGAACTCACGTGAGAAGTTATAAGTATGTCATACCTTACCTTCCACTTCGAGAAGAACAAAAAACAAAGCTTCATTTTAGTTGGGTTTTTTTACATTGTGTTAGAAAGAGTAGGATTGTCGGTGATACACCCCTAAGTACTCAAAGTACTTACTTGGCCCCTTGCAAGCTGGCAGGGTGCAAGTATCCTAAGACTAGGGAAACAGTGTCCCCCAGGGTTACAAGAAGTCAAAGTTCGTGAAAGAAAACAAGTAGTGAGACACATACACCTGGGAAACCAGGGAAAATTGTTACCTCTGCAGTGCGAACTGAGTCACCCTCTTCCTCTTCTCCTATTCAAATCCCCTTACTAAAGAAAACTTTAGTTAATCCAACAACAATTACTAATCCTCAAGTCGTTTCTCCCATCATTTCAATAATTGTTGTTGTTCAGCCCATAGTTGTCCCGATGGCAATGCCATGGCAACCCGACACTCCTTTGAGGTTGGCTAGACCTCTTCATGACATACTTGCGGATGCCCCAAATAGACTTCCCAAGTTTAGTGGCACTGGTAATTTGAGTGATGAAGAACATATACAAAACTTCTATGATGCCTTAGCGCTTATGGACATAACAATTCCCGATGTCATCATTAGACTTTTTGTGAGAACCTTCGAAGGTGAAACAATGAGATGGTATTCTTGCTTCCTAATGATAGTATCTCAGATTGGGACACTATGATCCAAGAATTCAAGAAACATTTCCAAGGGGCAGATGATGTGGCTTCCCTGCTCAGGGATTTCACGACCATCTCCATCCATGAGGGTGAGCAAATACGAAATTTTAATCAACACTTTACCTCGACCTTGAATAGGATCCCAACTGCTTCCCAACCATCTGGGAACAATTTGTTCCATTATTACATGACCTCCATGAATCTGAATGTAAAATACATATTAAAAGATAAATCAACGCAAACTTTAGATGTGGCCAAGACTAGTGCCCTGGAAATTGAAAGAAACATGGAGGAATCCAGTATGATTCCTTCACCTTTAGTGCAGCCCCGTTTTAACGGGAGACCTAGGAATGATCTACCTCGAAATGAGGGTCCTCAGTATGAACCTCCACCTACCCAAACTTCAAGGATTGAAGAAAGGGAAAGTTCGGAAACACTCAAGTTGTTAATGAACATGAACAACCAAATACTTTCTCTTAATCGAAAGGTGAATGACATGCAGTTTTATGTCGTTCCGAGGCCCAGACCTCCTTTCTCTCCTACTCCTACTCCTAGGCAACATGTTGCTGAAGTGGATTGGTGCCACTTTTGCCAAGACTTCCATGACCCTGAGTATTTTTATGCATATACACATCACGTGGAATTGTCTAAAAGCGGAAAAGCACCTTTACCTCCAGTAAAAAACAAACTTTCTTCCACCTCCCAAAATGACCAAGTTAACATGGAAGACTCTATCCCCTGTGATGACGATCTTCTTGCTTTCAGAATCTTTGTTGTAGAGACTAGGAACCAGGCCCCTAAAACCACTCCGCAAGGGGTGGAAGAAGCCAAAAGAGACCCCATGGACAATGAAAAGGGAAAACTTCCCGCGAATGGTAGATTACCTTCCCCTATAAGGAACAGGGTTCCCTGGACCCCAAACAAGGTAAACTTGCCAAATAATCCACCGCCTTGTTTCCCAACACCGATACCTTACAACGTCGTTGAAGATCTAGCGAAGGTTCCCGCCCACATGATATTATTCGATTCTCTTAGAACACCCACTCAGTTTGAAAACCTTTCACGTGTTCTACAAGCACCCCTTACTCCACAAATAGAACAGAGACTTCCTCTTTCCAAAGAGTCCACTTCTCAACCTAGGGAAGCATACGATGTTATTGATTTAGACCCTGGCATTCCTCCTTTCTATATCTCAGTTTTTATTTTTGATTTTGTGCTCCATAACTGTGTCGCTCACACAGGAGCGAGGCACAATGTCATGCATTTGAGAGTCATGAGAAGACTGGGTCTTGAATGCACAGGCCCATGTAAATACCTATTAGCTTTGGATTCTAGGACTATAGAAACCATCGGTTACATTAAAGACTTATCCATTGCTTACGACCAAGCCCCAGAGGTGAGCATGCTCATAAATGTCATCGTAGCAGATATACCTGAAGCATATGGCATGCTTTTAGGGAGAGAGTGGTCCACCAAAGTAAAAAAGGGCCATTACTTCATGGAGGGGACCCACTTCACCTTTCCTCATAAAGGTGTTGAAGTAGTTATTAAGAGGGAACCAAAGTACCGAGAGCAGGTTGTACCTGCTTCCTATAATACGAAACATGTGTCTTTTCAAGATACAGGTATGGGTAATTACGTTGTATTATCTGAGGAAGATGTACATGTCCCTCCTTTTGAGTTGGAGGAAATGGTGTGGAGTATGGATTTTGACGGTGCTAAATCCAAGAATGGATTCGGGGCTGGTGTCCTTTTGTGTGATTCCAAGGGAAACACAATTCCTTTCTCTTTTCGGTTAGAATTCCCTAACACTAATAATATGGCTGAATATGAAGCTTTAGTTCAAGGCCTCCAAAAGGCCTTAGTCTTAGGAATACGCCATTTATTGGTGACTGGGGATTCTAAATTGGTTGTGAATCAAATTAGAGGTAAATATGAAGTTCACAACCCATGCCTCAAACAATACCATCGAATGGCTAAGGAACTTATTGAGAAGTTCTTATCTTTCAACATTCAAGACGTGCCTAGGGCTGCAAACCACATAGCTAATACTTTGGCCTTGGTTGGTTCATGTTTCTCCTCGGATTTTGTAAGGTCTATTGAAGATATACAAGTCCAAATTTTAGATAGGCCTGCGTTACTGGATAATGTTGATTCTTGGCAAGTTTTTGATACTGATGAAAAAATCTGTAGATTCCTTCAAAACAAGGAGGAGTTTGAAGATTTACATATCAACCATGAGTTGGAAGAGGAAACAGGGAACATAATTCAATTAAAGACAAATAATATCCCCCCTGGTTTGTCAGCATTGGAATCCATGTTTGATTCCGATGATGCCACTACTTTTGGGCCTAGTATTGATAGCGAATCTGTTAGGAAGGTGCGAGAAGCCATACCTATTAACCTAGGAAGTGAGAAAGATCCAAAACTGGTCTATATAGGTGCATAGTGTTCCCCTTCTGAGGTCTCTCAAGTCATGGGACTCTTGACAGAATTCAAAGATGTTTTCGCTTGGTCCTATCAAGACCTCAAGGTTTTCGATATGCAGGAGATAGTCCATGCCATACCCATAATCCCTGATTCGAAACCTTACAGACAGAGGCAGAGAAAAAACAACCCAGCTATGGAACAAACAATTAAATATGAATTGGATAAGATGGAGGCATCTGGGGTCATTTACCATGTCCGTTACTCATAATGGGTATCTAATTTGGTTCCGGTTAGGAAGAAAACTGGCGATATTCGTTTGTGTGTCGACTTTCGACATTTGAATAGAGTGTCCCTAAAGGACAACTACCCCATCCCACCTATGGAAGAGATTCTCCAACAAGTCTCTGGGTCTCAAATGATGTCCCTTTTAGACAGCTTCTCAGGTTACAATCAGATAGCCCTCGATCCTCCTGATAGTCATAAAACCACCTTCACCACTCGTTGGGGCACATATGCATATAACAAGATGCCTTTTGGATTGATTAATGCTGGGAACACCTTTCAACGTGCCATGGCCATTTCTTTCAGAGGATTATTGGGTAAGGCTATTGTTGTTTACTTCGACGACCTCACAGTCTTTTCCAAAGAACAGGGTAGTCATTTTGATCACCTTAGGCAGGTTCTCCTTAGATGTCGTAGGTTTGGCATATCTTTAAATCCTAAGAAGACCATTTTCGGTGTTATGGAGGGAAAAAATTTGGGTCACATCATCTCTCGAGAAGGTGTAAAAGCTGATCCTGGGAGAGTGGTAGAAATCCAAAGGCTTCCCTTACCTACCAATAAAAAGGAAATGCAATCTTTCTTTGGGAAGATAAATTTCCTGAGATGCTTCATTCCTGATTTTGCTCAAGTAGTTAAACCTCTAAATCAGCTTATGAAGAAAGACATTCGGTTCAAATGGGACCCTCCTACCCGTCAGGATTTTGAATCCATTAAGCAATCCATTGCTTTTTCCCCTCTGTTAGTCAGTCCTGATCCCTCTAAATACTTTTTCATGTACACTAATTCATCAGAGGAGACAATTTCTGCAATCTTGTTGCAAAAGGACCATGAGGAAAATCTTAGGCCAATCGCCTTCATGAGCCAAAATTTGAAACCCCACCAACTGAATTATTCTCCACTGGAGAAACATGGTTATTCCTTGTATAAAGCATTGGAACAAGTTCGACATTACATCTAAGGCCATAAAGTTCAAGTTTTTGTGCCTACATCTCTCTTAGTCACCGCTTTGAATCAAACCGAATTGCATAGTAAGTGGTCCAAATGGATCATGTGTATGCAAGAGTATGACTTGGAAATTAAGCCAACGAAAACTATTAGGGGAACAGGGTTGGCTGGATTGCTAACCCGATCCCATCCCTCGGTCATAGTTGAACCACCTCAAGTAGATGACTTGATTGCTTTCAAAGAACTGGTTAACGAAATTGAGTTAGCCTCACAACCATGGTACGGACCTATCATATATTTCCTAATCAATGGTGTGTGCCCACTAGACATGGATACTAAAGCCAAACGAACACTTCATTTACAAATTGTCTGATATGTTTTACAAGGTCAAATACTTTACAAAAGAAACCTTGATGGGGTCTCGTCATGATGCTTAACTCCTGATCAAGCCCAAATGGCACTTGAACAATGCCATTTCGGGGTTTGTGGAGGTCACTTTTCAGCAAAAACCACTGCAGCAAAAGTTCTACATGCAGGTTACTTTTGGCCTTCACTCCACAAAGATGCCCATTTACTTGTTCAGAAATGTGAAGCTTGCCAACACTTCACTGGGAAGCAAAAGTTGGTTGCCTTACCTCTTAGACCTATTGAAGTCCAAGTCCCTTTCGCGAGATGGGGCATGGACTTTATTGGACTGATTTCACCATCGTCTAGTGCTGGTCATGTATTCATCTTAATAGGGACAGACTACTATACAAAGTGGGCTGAAGCAATCACTCTCAGGAATACTACAAGTCAACAGGTGGTAGAATTCGTTGAACGTAACATTTTATCCCGTTTTGGGACCCCTGCTGAGATATTAACTGATAATGGATCAGCTTTCATGTATGATGTCATGTTACACCTTGGTGTTACATATGGCATCCAACTTTTTCGATCTTCCACCTATTACCCCCAAGGTAATGGTTTGGATGAATCAACGAATAAAAATCTGATTCAGATCCTTAATAGGACAGTCAAGGATAACAAACGTGATTGGCACACAAAGTTAAACTTTTCTTTGTGGGCTGATCGTATAACTCCAAAGACAACCACAGGTCAAAGTCCTTACACTCTGGTGTATGGTGCTCCTGATGTCCTGCCTATTCACTTACAAATTCCAGCCTTGAGGTTGGCTATTGTTGAGGCAGAAGATGATTTCCAACCCTTACAACATCGTTTAGACACACTCCTCGAATTAGAAGAGGTAAGAAAGGACGCATTCCAACACCTCCAAAAGAAGAAAGACATTGTTAAACGTTCCTTCGATAAAAGAGCCACAATGGTAAATTACAAAGTAGGAGATGATGTTTTATTATGGGATAAAGGACATGAGGCCCCATCCAAACATCGCAAGTTTGATTCATTATGGTTGGGTCCTTACACAATATACGAGGTCTTAGGGACAAATGCTTTCAGATTAAAAAGCTTGGATGGCGAACCACTTCAATTCCCCGTGAATGGTCGTCACCTAAAGTTCTTTTATTCCTGAGAGGCCCCATCATCTTGTACATAAGTCACCATTCGTTCTTTTCTGGTTTGTATCTATTCAATGTTATTGATTCTCTTTCTTGTATGTATTTACTGTTACATTTTCATGTTTGTACATTTCCCCATGGTTTCAGTCTTAAGACCTTTTTCCCTTAGTTCCAGTTTTGGAGTATAATCCCTTCTTTGTTTTTTCCATGGGTTGGTCTTTTCCATTTTAAGTTGTAGGTTGCCTTCTTTTGGGTTTTTCTAGTGTTCAATACGAAGGATATTGTCTTTATTATTGGGTGGTTGCGTGGAAATATTGGATTCCTAGAATCTCTTTTATCATACTTGACATTTTGGGAAACTCTGTCTTAAAGTCATCTTAAATGGGTGTAAGTCTGGTTGTTAGTTCATCAAAGTCAGCAGGGAAAGTCTAAGGAGGTAGCATATCATTCTCTGGTGAAGATGAAAACCATGATGGCATGATGCCTTACAT
The DNA here is from genome assembly GCA_009831015.1 of Picea engelmannii. Classification (NCBI taxonomy): domain Eukaryota; kingdom Viridiplantae; phylum Streptophyta; class Pinopsida; order Pinales; family Pinaceae; genus Picea; species Picea engelmannii. The sequence goes on along the minus strand of ML798491.1, from coordinate 232,350 downwards.
AGCTATGTGATTGCAACTGCACTTTACCTGACCACTTACAATCTGATCTCTCCAAGCAATGGTCATTTTCCTACAAAGTTCCATCACTTATGAGCACTTGAGATTTCAGCATCTACTGCCATAGGTTTTTTATATTTTTTTATTCCCTCGTTTGACTGGTTTGCTTGCTAGTTTTCCTCCGGTGGGTCGCTAATTTCAAAAAATTCTCGTTTGCTTGTCTGTGTGTCGAGAATCGAAGGTATGCATGAGACTTTGTGTTGAGCCAAGGTTCACCTTAAGCCTCGATTCTCACAGTTAATCCATAATCCGGGTGAGGGACCAGTGTCACTTGGGCCACATTGCTCAACAAAACCTGGGTCATTATTTCCATTCTTCTATCTTACGTGAATCTCAGTATAAATTCTGTTGTATATCTTTATTGCACCACTTTCATTCTTCGGTTATCCCTAATGTGAAAAATGGTCCTTACACTACAGTTGAATTCCCCCCCTCACCCAAATCGGTTACTTTGAAAGTGTGAATTTCCACCAAGTATTCCCGCCTATCACGCGGGTGATCCCATTGTTCGACATGCTTTGGAAAGCATTTCCCCTCTGGCGCCAAGAATGTTGACTCAAAAATCTGCTCTGGGCTCAACATGGTGTTTTACACAGTTACTTCTCCATAAACTCCCCTTGATGTTATGGTTCCAGTCAAAGACAGTGGCGGGGGTCATAGTTACTATGGCCTCTGCCCTTGATAGAGTATTAGTTGGTTGCTTTCAAGGATTTGTGGGCCTTCCCATGACATTTCTTCATCATGTCAAGGCTGTTCGATTCAAGGAATACAACACTACCAAATAGTAGGGATCGGGACAAGATTTTCAATGAGATATCACGAACTTGATTTCGAGTCAGTATGACCCCATACGAGGCACGCGAAGTCAACGTCACCCGAACGGCCAAAACTAATAGTTGTGAATTCCTGGTCTGATTCTATTCAGATTATGATATCAAAGGGGAAATCAAACCCATACATGGTGTAGGGAAGTGCGAGACCTTTCCAACGATGTATCCCATGCTTGGTTTTGACCCTCGGTCGGTAAGAACAAGCCTTTGCAAGTTTATGACCACTTTTGGACACCAAATTGGTTGCAGTGATTCATGATTTAAAATTGGTGGGTAAAGAGTTATAAATCAGATATTCAGCTATGCCCCGTTAGAGTTGTCACAAGTTGGCCAATAATTTTAGGCAAAAAGGGGTCTACCATCTCGCATGACAGGGTTCCATAATAGCTAAGACAGTCATAAATGACCCTAGCACAAAATTATATTGTCACCTAGTCGAAGTACTCATCGATACCTTTCCGACGGTACCTCATTTGCCTTGATTGGATATCGTATGACGATTTGGCACCTTTCGCAAGATTAGGTGTCATGTGGACCCACCAACAAGTCAGGGGTTTTTAAGTGGCCATTGTTCCGGGCCGAATTTGAGGGCTCAGGTAGCATTATCTCAAGTTGGTGATGACATATTCCTGATTTAATTGTCAAGACCTTTCCAACGATGTGACTTGCGTCCGATTTCGACTCCGTCTCTCCAGTCAACATTTTTGGGCTGAGTAAGCTGCAGTAGAGTCAAAGTCAAAGTCAAATTCAAACTTTGACTTGCACATATTTCCAAAAATATTAAAAAATTAATAAAATATTTTATTAAATATTTTCAGAAAAATTGGAAATTTGGGGAATGGGCACGTAGCCTCATGCAAAATGGGGGAAAATTGGTTTTTTTGAAAAAATTAAAAAAAAACAAAATCCCCTTCTCCCCTCTCCCAAGCCATTTGGACAGTTTGGCCAGAAAGGGGAGAGCTCTGCAACAGCAGTTCATGGCAGCAGAGGGAGGTTTTGGACAACAACAATAACTCAGTAGTGGATAGCCAGCTTCCATGTGCTGCCATCTCCAACAGTTGGCCAGGTAATCCATTAATGCCATTTCCAAAAAACCAATAAGATATGTTGTTGGTTGTTTTGAGGTTCTACAAGAAGAAATTAGTTTTTGTTTGCCTGTTTCAAAGATGAGATTGCTTGCTGGTTCAGTCTGATGGATTAATGGTTGAGTTTATTAAGGGTGTCTGTGTGCTGAAAGATGCAAAGGAGAGAGGATTCGAACCCCTCTTGGGCATCTTGCTCAAGCCTCCATGGCTCCTTTAAATTTTGAATTGTAAAGCTATCTATTGGAGGTTGCAGGCCTGGGCATGTCACTGGGAAGCCCTGGGCTTTGAACCCAAGCCCTCCCCTTTTCCTTTGCCCAAGAACCTTAATAAATTACCCAAAAATTCAAGTGGAGGGTAGGGGGTTTGAACCCAAAACCTCCCCTCCATTTTGCTGGTGAAAAAACCCACTAGGCCTATAGTTTTCAAATTTTAATTTGGGGTGGATGGTCGCCCGTCCACCACCTGGGCGCCACCACCACCACCTCTGCAGTTTGGCCCCTTTCCCCCTTGGTTTCTCCTTTGTGTCCTCCTTCCCTTCCACTCACATGCACAACAACAATCGTCTCTCCCCCCGTGCGTGTTGCTCCTCCTTTGCTCGACCCTCTGCGCATGCATCCTCCTCTCTCGTGGCCTCCAACCCCACAGCCACCACCACCTCGGCCTCACCTCCTGCGCCCACGCCATCCACCTCCTACCTATGTCGCCTCCTCCTTTCCATCTCCCTGCACTGCTCCTCCCTCTCGTCCTACCCCGCTCCTCCTCCGTTGTTGCACCCTATACCTCTGCATGCATCCCTCCTCCACTCCTCTTGTGCTCCCTTTCGCTCACGCGCGCACCCACCAGGCCTAAACCCCGACCACCTCCCATTCCCCACTCTGCGCGCACCCCTGTACCACTACCTCCTCCCCCTACCTCCATTTCCCCTCTCGGCCTCCCTCCTCTCCTCCATATCCCATCCCCTCTCCCACAGCCACCTACGCCCTCATCCCTCACCTCCTACCTCCACCTCTGCTCCCTCCATCCCTTCGCGCGCACCACCTCCCCACGCAGCGACCTCCCATGGTTCTCCACCACCTCTCGCTGCTCCCCGAATCCCTGTGGCCCCTTTGGCACCTGGGCCCGATCACATGGGTAACCAGGGGAGTCGGGTAAACCCCTCCCCCTTTGTGTGTTAATTTTTTAATATAAATTTTAATTTTAATTTATTTTTGGTATAGTTTTAATTTTATAATTTTTTTTTTTTTTTTTTTTTTTTTTTTTTTTTTTNATTATATATATATATATATATATATATATATATATATATAATTATTATTAAAACTTATAATAAACATATAAAATTATTAATAAATTTTATTTATATAGTTCACACTATACATTAAAATTTAATTCCCCCCCCCAAGGGTCACTGGACCTTTTTAATTCTATAACTTCGCCATACTGAGGCATATTTTCGCCCATGAATAGTCAAAATGACCGGGGCAAAGTCTATAATACATCCATGCCATTTACCTTAGCAAATTCAGCTCATATTTTCAGTGACATGTCCCAAAGCGACAGTGACTCAATTTTTGCCCTACAGGCATGCACCGGGAAGAGGCCTAATTGGGGGCCTCCGAGGTCAAATTGGGCCTGGTAAGGGAAACCCATTAAATCTACAGGTATACAAGCCTGTAGCAGCCTGTCAATTCTGGTGTCCAACCCATAATTTTACCCCAACTTCAAATTCTTTCCCTGATCAGTCTATTGGTCGGCTCCATCCGCATACCTTCCCGGGGCCATATCTCACTCATCCGGAGTCGGATTTGCACCAAACGAAAGGAAGTGGAAAGGTAGAAGACAGAGATACAGCATGGACATAGTAAAGAATATATTTTTGGATGTTTTGTATAGAGGAAGAGCCTCTCAAAGTTCATATCCAAGAGGTCCTCTTGCCGAAACAAGCCCAAATCAAGGCCATGTTTTAGCCAACTCACAGGGAAACTTATAGACATCAAAGCGGGGGCATAATCAGGTCTGAAAAGTTCCTGAACAGTGGGAATTTCCTTACTTAAAACGACCAAAGCCTGAAGTCCCCTTTCCCTCCAAAGCAACTCAGCAATTCTCCACACCTTAGGCCTTCATTCTGGTCAATCAGGCAGCCATGGATGGCCAGATACTATCCTAAAACACATCACCTACAGCTGCAAAACATGGCAGAAGTCAAAGATCATTTGGGATGGCACAAATCCCAAGACAAATGATGATGTGGCATATCAAGCTTTGTCATTTTATGAAAAATGACTTTTTGTAATATAAACTTCCGTATGATTTACTTTTGGCATGTAATTATTATGTAATTGAAGGGTCAAGT
>ML798491.1:197463-210018 GCA_009831015.1 Picea engelmannii | reverse complement strand
TATTGGTATTTGGAGGAGAACAATGGTGGAAGAAGGAGCATGTAGTCACGGAGTTTGTCAATCAATTTTTGCTACCAGATAAGCAAAACTCGGATTGGATAAAGGGAGTCCCTCATAGTTGGATTAGACAAGAGTGGCATACCGCCCTGATCATAATTCACATAAACCCTAGAATTGGCTGATTCAATCCCTAAATCCTGATCCACAACCAAGCAAACAAAGGAAGGACAAAGGGTAGAAGGTAGTCACACAGAAAAAGAGTATCACGGTTAATGAATTTTCTATCAAAGAAGAAGTATCTGCAACTAAGGTGACAAGGACCAGCAAGAGAAAGAAGAAGAATCAACACATTCCTAATGATACCCCTGTAGATGAAATTCAGGAAGAAGCCATGATAAGCAGAGGTAAGAGACCCAAACTGGATGCAGAGATTGAAATGTTTTCTGATGCAGACATAAAAATGGAAGATGATTCAGATGAAGATAATAATGTTAAAACTTGGGGAAGATACAAAGAAAAGGAAAATAAGTTTCTTAGTATTATACAATACCTATAACAAGAGAAACCACCATATCATGAAAATCTGAAGCAGTGTTTTCTAATGACAAAGGCTATTATTTTGCAGAACTAGAAAAGCTACAGGAAATACTCTATTTTTTACATGTTATAGTCTTTATCTTCAAGAGAGGTTGCAGAACAGCTGGAGATGAATTTATTGAAACAAAAAGAGGTTTTTGTTGGGAACATGTCCCTTCACAAAAACCTCTCTCGGTTTTTACACAGCAATCACATTTTAAGAGATTCAAATTTATCTTTGAGGCCTATTTTTTTGAGAAAGCTACATGAAATACTTTGTTTTTTACCTGTTATAGTATTTATCTTCAAGAGAGGTTTTAGAACATATGGAGATGAATTTGTTTAAAAAAAAATAGGTTTTTGTTGGTAACATTCCCCTTCACAAAAACCTCTCTCGGTTTTTACACAACTGTCACAGTTTAAGAGATTCAAATTTATCTTTGAGGCCTATTTTTCTGCGATTTCATAATAAATAATGTCATGTTTTAGCCAATAATTTTGGGAGAGGTTGGAGAACAGCTGGTGATGAAGTTTTGGAAACAAAAAGATTTTGTTTTTGGGAATGAGTCCCTTCACAGAAACCTCTCTTAGTTTTTACACAACTATCACCATTTAAGAGATACGAAGAGATTGTTGGACCCTATTTTTCAGGAATTTACCAGATTTGTTTTCCTGAAAATTCTCATGGACAACAATTGACAAGCCACCTCATCAATTCGAATTGGAGATCAGATTGGATATTATCCTTGATTATTTGAAACAAGAAACTAAATATATATGAGGAGGTTTTCATATCCATTTCTTTTGGATCTTGATAACTAAGTATTGTTTCCATATAAACTCTGTAGAAGGAGAAGTTAGGGATTGAAAATTTGGAGACCCAGAAGACTCATTTTGTGAATCCCTGTAAGACTCTATGTTCCATTTTTACACTTAATAGAAAAGGCATATGGATGGTTATACACTCTTCTCTACTCTGTTTTTCTTTCTTCATGCTTGAATTCATTATTCAAATTGCAATGCATTTGTTTCTTGACTAATAATTAAAACAGTAAAGAATTTGTTGTGGGAATTATTTTCAAGTTTTGATTTCAAGCTGATGGTCTTGTTTCTTTATGATTTCTGAGACAATGATTTCTGTGAAGTTGAAAAATTGAAAGCTTCATCCTGGTTTTTTTCAAATTGGTCTAATCTATCTATGTGACTGCCTTTAAACCAGTCAATGGGATTTATTATGTTCTTATTTTGATTTTCATGTTATGTTATCACCTTGAGCCAGTTTTCAACCACCTTATTCAAAAACCCAAACCTTCAAAACCTTCAAAACATTTTGCAATAAATCAATGATGCCCTAGCTTGCACCCTCTCATAGTCAGTGCAACTTTAGGGACTAACAGTTCTAATAAAAAATCATGCATGGGAGGAAAACATTGCTTTGTACCTACAAGGACCTTTGCATGATCTTTCAACAAAGGAAATTGATTTCTTTCCAAAGTTCAATGGTGAAGGTGACATAATTTCATTAGAGCATATTCGTATTTATGAAAGCAAAATTTGCTTACTGAAAATTGTTGAAGAAGATTTTCTATGCAAGTTATTTCCCTTCACATTTGAAGGAAGAATCCAATATTACTATATGGTTCTACCAATCCGTTTGATTCATGATTGGAACCATTTCAAGAAGGTTTTTAAAATTGCTCGTGGTGATTATCAATTGGTGGAATTATATCAAGAATTGGGTTAGATACATAGAAAGATGATGAATCTATTAAATATTTTTATATGAGGATTCAATACATGTATTATCATCGTTGGGACAAGCATATGCTTGCACTGAAAGTGATTTGTGAATGGTACTTGAAATGTCTCCCTATTGAAGTAGTTGAAGATCTATTGTTAGCATGTGAAGAAACTCAAAAAGTTAAAAGGGACTTGAAAATGTATCCTTCACCTTTGGATCTACCATGAAATCTCATTTATAACATTCAATATGAAGCTAACTCATAGAAAGATGATGAATCTATTAAATATTTTTATATGAGGATTCAATACATGTATTATCATCGTTGGGACAAGCATATGCTTGCACTGAAAGTGATTTGTGAATGGTACTTGAAATGTCTCCCTATTGAAGTAGTTGAAGATCTATTGTTAGCATGTGAAGAAACTCAAAAAGTTAAAAGGGACTTGAAAATGTATCCTTCACCTTTGGATCTACCATGAAATCTCATTTATAACATTCAATATGAAGCTAACTCATCAATTTATGAGATGGTTGAAATGGAATAGTTGGTCAAGGACGTGTTCCTGTAAGAAACAATAAATAACAAAGAAGATATTAATCTATGTAATGGTTCCATTCAAAAATATTTCATAATGAATATGCCACCTCGATGGAATACATTTCACAAGATGATACCCTCTTTCAATGGAATGATGGAGAATAAGATATACAATTCTACATTGTTTCTTATATATGGAGAGGAATGTTAGATGGATTCGTCAATTTTTCCTTTCTTAGATACCAACATGTCATAGGACCCCAAAAATCCCTTCTCCATGTTTCTCATCTCTTCAAAGGAGTCCAACCCTTCTATGAAAATGATGTCATGGGACATACTACCCATCTATACAAATGATGAGGCCCAAGAGGAAGAAGATAAAATGACACTTACATGACTTTGACTGGAAGAATTATTTGTGTGATGAATGATATGTTATTTTACACTTATTATGTTGATGAGTCATTAGATGGTATGTCAATGATGGTTTTTATTATGCATATGAAACATTGTGACTTTTATGCTATTTATATGATGTTATGAATAATTTATGACTAATGGACCTCTACAATGCACACAACTGATATACTTAAGTTTACAATTTTTATGTTAACATATGAGTAAATTATTATTGGGAAACTGAATAATTATGCATAGACAAATGGAATATTATGTATGGATAAATTGATGATGGTATTTAGTTAAGTTAATAGTAATTTAATTAGAAATGATTTGGTATGTGATGATTTACATACTTAATGAGTATTTGACACATGGGTTGGTTTTCATGTGATATGTCATGAGCAAGAGTTAATAAAATATCGATTTCAAGTTGGATGAATAATGATGATGATAGATCCTGTGGGAGCCCATACCCATAATGAATCTCACTAGTTCCATAATATGGGTTGAGGATAGAATACGAGTCTCACCAAACTTACACCAATTACTATGGACTTGTGTGTAATCCCCAGAGCTTGAGATATTTTCAAATGATTGGGGTTGAAGACAAGATGATGAAAGTCAAGTGGAGTGTTGGATCAGTGTTGAAAATTTTGATACCTATCATAGTGACATGTATGATGAGTTGTAACACCATCATATGACTAATGACATATAAAATATTAGTCTAAGTAAAGGGAATTGTGCCATGGTGAGTGCAATCATTCAAGTTCTAGGAGTTGTAAACTGGGGGCTGTGAATGATAGGGAATGGATGAAGAGTAGTTGATGGATTGTGTACAACTGCTTGTTTATATTATATTGTGTGAGTATCGTTGATTTTGAATGAATCGATCATGTTTGTTGTGTAGGAATTCTAGATTACAAAAAACATGTAGATCAAAATTAATTTGGTTGTTCATTATTAGTGCATTTGAGAACCCGCATGAGAAAGCTACACATATGTGCCCTCAAATGTATGTTTATGCATCTTGGGTCTATTTTTCTTATTACTTGGTGCCATTTGAATTGCTAATAATGAAATAGAAATACACACAAAAATCCTATAGTAACTAATTAAATTAAATAAATAATATGTAATAAAGAAACACATTAGAGAATGATTAATAGTTAAGTTGAATTAATTGAATTGCGTGATTAATAGTTAAGTTGAATTAATTGAATTGCATGGGGGAAACTTGGAAAGGGAAGGAAAAATTTAGAAAATAATTTATTAATTAGACAAGTAAGAAATGAAATAGGGGATCTTTAATTATTTTGGGGGAATCTTTAGTTGTTTTGGAAAAACACCATGTCTGCATGTTTGAATGTATGGTCTAATTTGAGAATGATTGAGATTGTGTCAATGATATGATCCATATTGAAATGATTGGAAGTATGCTTGTATGTATGGACTATAATGAGAAAGGATGGAAGATTAGATAGAGAAGTCATGTGAAGAATGTTTGATTAAACATTGTCTTGAATTGTCAAGTTAAGATAGTTACTAGTATAGGTTTGATGACAATAAGCTCGTGGGCTCACAACTAGTGGGTTGAGGGGGGAGAGAATTTTTTCCTCCATATATTGTTGCAAATTCCATATCGTAGAATTTGTAGATAAGCTTCAACCTGAAATTTGGATGAACAAATTTGTTAAACTAGTGGTCATTGCTTAAATAGTTAATATTATTATTGTGTTTTTCTTTATAATATAATATTAATAACAATTTGAATTTGAATTATATTATAAATTATCTATTTCTTTTGTGAAATGGAGAATCCATAAATAATGACATATTGAGTTTTCTCTTAATTCTTAAAGTAAATAAAATTTACTAGTTTTTATTGTTAGAAAAAGCATTGTAATTATGTAATTTGCATTTTTTTCTTTCTAAAACTTAACTATAATTGAAAATCAAGTCATTTCAATATTAAATTTCAACTTCTTCTTACAAACCTTTTGTTATTATTTCCTTTTATCTACTCTCTTCCCTAATTTATAGCCTAGTTGAAAACTAAGAACCAACTTATAATAGAATAGTACATAGCAATAAAAACTTATAATAAAAACTTATAATGATTTTCTATCATAAACAATATTACATGATAACTTAAGCAATAGCTTAGTTGAAAACTAAGAGTCAATTTATAATAAAATAGTACATAGCAATAAAACTAAAACTAAGAGCCAACTTTTAACATAATAATAGTACATAGCAATAAAACTTATAATGATTTTCTATCATAAACAATACAGTTTTATGATAACTTAGGGAATAGTCTAGTTGAAAACTAAGAGCCAACTTGTAATAGAATAGTACATAGCAATAAAACTTATAATGATTTTTTATTATAAACAATAAATTTTTATAATAACTTAGAGAATGTAAATGGTTTCATACCCAACTTTCAAGCCTAAGGGCTTGTGAACCTTTTCCTCTTGTTTTTTGGTTAAATTTAAAACAATTTAGTAAGGAAATAATTAATATATTATTAAACTTGAATAATGAGTGTTAGTATTCGAATCCATATTTCCTTGCATCAAACAAAGGTATTTATTAAGCCACACCCATGAACCAAATCTACCATAGAAATAACTCATGGACCAAAAATGTAGTTTTAAAGAAAACCAAATATTTAAATTTACAACTCATGATTTCAACTACATTTTAAAGAGAACCCATTATCTAGATTTGTAACTCTTAAATTAAAAATGTGTTTTAAAGAGAACCCAAATTAGATTTGAAATCCATGAATTAAATTTGCATTTTAAAGGAAACCCATTGTTTAAATTCATAATATAAGTGAAGATTTTAAAATATTTTTTTGTTCGTGTAATTAAAGTTATATAAAAATAGCCCAAAGGGGTTGGATCTAATGGTGGAAAGTGAGGAGTTTTTCACCGTTGGGCAAGGTTCAATTCTCGTGAGGGCTTTACCTGGAGCCATGGGGACACCTTGAGGTAGTGGTCGAACGTGTAGTTGCACCCAGAGATACTATAATAAATGGTATCGTGACCCGTGCACACATAAGTGGATCAAAGCCCACCCCCATGTCCTTCAACTTTACGTCCCCGAGGTGTAGGACAGTCGGTGACGGAGTGTGTTGTTAAGCCACTCCATGTTGTTAAAGTCACCGGTTCGGGACAAAAAATCCAACCATGTTAAGGGTTGGTGTGGCTCAGGCCGGGTGCGATCCCCGGGTGATTTTGATGGCTTAGATGCCCCTGAATCGTGATTTTGATGGCTTAGATGCCCCTGAATCGTGGTTTCTGAATCCACAAGTTAATCACGTAGCCAATAGGTCCCGCACAAATTAACAAACAAATTTTTTTTATATAAAAATAGTAAATTCAATACTTATTCTTAATTTTTTTTAAAGAAAAACATTTAAAAGACAAACTTTAAAAACTTGAGATTCTGGGATTAAGCTAGAGTTTTGGCTATGTGCCAACCCAAATTAAGACTATAAACCAACCTTGGAAGGTTACACACCATACCCATGAAAGGGTGGTTGTGTGTTAACATCAAATAAAAAGACATAGTTAACCCCAAGGGCAAAGCATGACTAACCCCAAAAGGGAAGGCATGACCAATCCCAAGGGTACCACACAAACAATTTAAAAAGGAAAAACATAGTGGTCCAAGAAGGAGGTTGCAAACCCTCCCAGAAAGAAATTGCAATCCTCTCTTAAACATTAAACTTGCAAATGAACTTAGGGAAGCCATGTCAACCCTCATAAAACTTCAATTCATATGGTAACAAAAAAAATCTATGAAAATCAAAATCATTGCCGGGGAAAGAGAAAACAAACCTTTTGTTTCAAAAACAAATAAAAAACCATGAAAGGATTCCCTAAAGTACAAATTCATATAAAAGTGGAAGAAGGATTACCATAGCTATTATTTTTACTTCTTCTTACCATTACAAACCCTAGCTTGAAATCCTAAGAGATAGGAACAAGGGAATAAAAGAGAAAGAGTAGAGTAAAATGAACAATTGGGGTTATAAATTTGTTTTTTTTTTTTTTTTCAAAATTAAAATTTTGAATTAAAGAGAAATAATTACTTTCAATTAATTAAATTAAAATAAATAGTTTTTTTTTAATATTTGATCTGTTTTAATTTTTATTCTATATACAAATGAATTGATAAAAATCATATTTTTTTAGTTTTGATTTATTTTAACTTTTACTTTTTTAAAAATATATACAAATGAATGAATAAAAATATATATTTTTTCATTTCTAAAGAATAAAAAACAATAATTTATTTAAATAAATGTTCATTATTTATTTTCTAATGAAAATATAACTATTATTTACTTTATATTAATTATATAAATTTATATATAAATATATTTAGATTTTAAATTAATTAATGTATAAATAAAAGTTTTTCCAAAAATAATATCACTATAATTATAACTTCTAGATATATTCGGGAGACATCACAAGGAGTGCATTAACAATATACTCTATCACCATGAGGACAACAAATCTACAAACTAATTATACAAAATGATTGTCATTTATTAAATGGGGAATTAAAATAAAAAATGTAAATTATGTAGCAACATTGTTTGGAAGATTATTTAATTTAATAATTTTATAAATTATTTTTTTTTTAATAATAATTGGTTTATATCATTATTAAATAAAATATATGAAATAAAAAAGTCAATGAAAAATTAATAAATAAAATGTATGAACTAAGAAAGTCGATGAAAAAGTAAACATAGATAATAATATAAAACAAAAGAAAAAGATAGAAAACACGTAAAAAAAGACAAATGTAAAATACAAATAGAAAGAGAGAAAACATATAAAAAAGAAGAAGATAGAAAACACATAAAAAGAATACAAATGTAAAATAAAATAGAAAGAGAAAAAACATATAAATAAAAAAATTAGAAGAAAATAAGTGAATTATATATGTGTGAGTGATGATAAGTAAATAAATTTATATTATAGAATTGAAAGAAACCATTATATTATATTATAAAATTGGAAGAAAGAAATTATTATAAGAATGAAAGATAGAATAGTAAAATATATTTTGTTTATAGCTTTCTTTAAAATAATAATATATAAAATGATGTCAAGTATATAAATTAGTATGAGAAATTAGAAGAAAAAAAAAGTCATAATAAGAATGTAACTTAGAATAATAAAATATATTTTGTTGTTTTTAAGAATTTAAATCAGGATTCATCATCAGGATTAATTATCGAATGAGAGCTAGCTTCGTCAATTAATACTTTAAATGCAAGATAATTTTTAATTTAAAAGTTAAGTTGGTTGTTCTAATTTTGGAATTTAATTTAATTAATGAGACTTAAATCTAGGGTTTTGAGAATAATAATTAGTGTGTATAAGTATATAAAAATCTAGGTTATACTTGGCTTTTAATTATTTGTTTAGGGTTTTAGGTAATTTATTAGGTTTTACTCCTAATTAATTATTTAATAGTGTTGGTATATAAGTAGTGGGGTTTATTTGTGATTATTTTTAAGGTGATTATGATATTAATGTCATATGATTAATGATTATTACCTAAGTGTGGAATAATAATTAGTGTGTATAAGTATATAAAAATCTAGGTTATAGGAGCCTTTAATTATTTATTTGTTTTAGGGTTTTAGGTAATTAGGTTTTACTACTAATTAATTATTTAGTAGTGTTAGTGTATTAGTGGGGTTATTTGTGATTATTTTTATGGTGATTTAGGATATTAATATCATATGATTACATATGTGTATTAATATTGAGAATCAATGCTTATTACCTAAGTGTGGATATTATAGTTAGGTGTCAATATAGAAAATAGTTTGAAATCTAGGTTTCCTTAATCATTTAGGTTTTTTATTTAAGCACTTAGGTTTTAATCATATCTAGTTATTTGAATTGATAGTGTTTTAATATAAGTTTGTAGGGTAATAATATCTAATGAGGGTTTTAGGGTTTGTAAAAGGATTAGGGTTTAATTAATAAAGTGTATAGTGACAAGTTTTAAATTAGAAATTTTATAGTAGTAGTAAGACTAGATAGACCCCTAAACCTAAGAACCTATTCAAATTAAACCAAAACAAGCAGGGAAAGGAAAGGAAAAGGTCAGTGTCATACCTGATTTGGTCCATGATGGTCCCTTATTTGGTTGATTAATGGGTGCCAAAAGCTACTTACCTCCAGGTCACCATCTCTATTCATGTTGTTAGGGTGCTTGATTATTTCCAGAGCTTCTCTTAAGCGTCTTTTGTAGTAGTGACCATCTTTTGCTAGTATCTTGGTATCCTCAAGGCAAACATGATGTTTGGTTTTGAGGGAGTATTCTGCTAAGGCGGAAGTGCGAGTACGTTCCTTTCTAATGTATGCTTTGTGTTCCTTAATCCTTACCTGGAATGATTGTCCAGTTTCACCAATGTAACATTTCCCACATGAGCAGGACACTTTGTAGATGCATTTCTCTTGTCGGTTGTCTATAGGGTCCTTTACAGACTTCATTCTTTGTCTGATAGTAATTAGGGGTTTGAAGGAGGTCATAATTTCTTTTCTTTTTAAAACCTTGGCAATCTTGTCTGTGACACCCCTAATGTAGGGAAGAAAGGCTTTAATGTTTGAGGTTTGATCATTATGTGTACAAGTCCTTCTTTCCTTCTTATCTATTGCCTTTTTGATGTCTCTATCTCTATATCCAATGTTCTTGAAGACCTTAGTTAAGTGGTCTATTTCTTCTTTAAGATGTTCCTTGTCAGAAATTCTTACTGCCCTTATGGCCATGGTGTTGAGAACCCCCATCTTTTGAGAGGGGTGGTGGTGGGATTTGACGTGAAGGTCGCTGTCTGTGTGAGTTTTCTTCCTAAAAATTTTGTGCCCAAGTGTGCCATCATGTTTCCCAGTTATAAGCATGTCTAGGAAGGGTATGCTATTGTTATCTTCTAGTTCCATGGTGAATTTAATGTTCTCAGAAATTCCATTGAGGTGCTCAAAGAATCTGTCTAGTTCTTCTTTTCCATGAGGCCACTTGACGTTGGTATCGTCCACATACCTTTTCCATCTGGATGGTTTGAGGGGGTATGTTTCAAGGGCATTTTTCTCAAACTTCTCCATGTAGAGGTTGGCTAAAATTGGGGATAAAGTGGATCCCATGGCTACTCCGCTTGTTTGTTCGAAAAACTCTCCTTGGAAGCTGAAGAAAGTTGATTTTAGACACACTTCTGCTAGTCTAGTTGTTTGTGGGTCTGCTACCTCCTTTATGACTTGAATGGCCTCATGTAGTGGGATCTTAGTAAAAAGTGAAACTACATCAAAGATGATGAACATATCCTTTGAATCAATTTTCTCCTCTTTTATGAGTTCCACGAATTCTCTTGAATCCTTGATGTATGAGTATGTTTTGCCGACTAATGGTCCTAGGATTCTTGCCACGTATTTGGCTAGTTCATAGGTTGGGGAACCGATTGTGTTGATCTTAAGAGAAGCTCTGGAAATAATCAAGCACATAAATTCTTAGGGAGTCCATAAATTCTAGTTGTGATTAGGCAGCTTGGGGTTAATCGTTTTTTCATCCATTCGTCGAGGTTGGAGACTTTAATGGCCTTCTTGACTTCTTTGATGACCTTGGATATTGGGTTGTTGTCTAGCTTCTTGTAACTGCCATTCGTGGTGAGATGCTCCATCATTTTGGTGTTGTAGTCTATTTTGTTCATGACTACTATAGCCCATCCTTTATCAGCTCTTAGAATTACAATGTTTTCATTGTTTCTTAGTCCTGATGATGAATCTTGATTCAAATTCGAAACATCGATGACGAAATGACACCAACTGTGGATTATCCAAACAACACATGCGAAAATATATTTTGTTAATAATATGATATTTTTTTAACAAAAATAGGTATAATCTGTATTAAAATTTAGATGTGGTTGAACCAAACAAGTAGATTATATAAAATGACCAATTTTGTTACAACTACTTTATACTTTGTTGAGTCCTAAAAATTCAAAATTGTTTTCCAATAGTTGAGCTAGCCTTGATATCATTGAATTATATCTATGGAGTCATCTCGTATATAGCCTAGTTAATTATTTTTGAAACAATAAAACTACTTTGAAAAAAAATAAAAATAAAGATAAAATATTAGATTAACTCAGGTCCATTGAGGACTTCTTATTTGACATCAACTTGGTTGTTGGCTATCTATTTAACTAGTCATGTGTCCATATCATTATCCAAGCCTTGGCCTTGCTATGTTGTATCCTCCTATTTCACTTCACTGTGATAACTTCATATTTAAATGAGCCTATGGATGGATTATTGGTGGGGATGGACAAAAGACTCCTAGTTAATTTTCGCAAGTCACATCCTAGCTCCAACTTTGTAAACTTTTTACTACATAGAATCAAACTTGGCTTCCAAAACACATACTTTGACTCTCCACGAAAACTATGCAATACTTTTTTATGTTTTCTTATGGGTTACAAGTAATAGGTTAGTTTTGATGACATACCTATTAATCTCTTAAGTTTGCATGTCAACTTTTTACTTCCAATCTTCTTTTCAACCTTCCCACCTCTTGATAGACACATACAATGCCTCTTAAATTGTAGATGCTTGGCTCTTGCATTGCCTTAAACCCTTCCTCAGATCTCTTGTCTCACATAGAGCACATCGATCAGAGATGCAATGAAAATTAACCACTATGATGGTAAAAAAAACTCATGCTCTTATCAGTTCATTTCTTACTCCATTCTTAATCCATTCCATATTCAATTTACTCTAGACTCCAATATTAAACAATTTCTAGATTAGAAGATTCAGTTCCTCTCCACCAAGCACCTTAACAACTTTCTTCCCAGTTGGTAATATAAAATGTGCCTAGGAGTGAACCAAGAAAGGAGGAGTGGCCACCTTGAAGCTCTTTCAAGTTAAGAACATACAGACCTTGCCTCCCCATGAACAAATGTAAAAAAAAAAAAATTGAACAAAAATATGATTATGTTCTCTATACCTTTAGGCCCACATTTACTCATCCATCCCATTTAAACCACCACAACAAAATTCATCATAATGGAGTGAAGAATGAGAGTGCTCCTATTCATGGGGGTGTTATTTCCCATTATGTCACCCACCTCATGATGCATCACTTGTCACATTGATTTGTGCACATTAAAACATTGGCTTTCAAACATATGCCATGGGAGGTGGGATATGAGAAGTCACCCCATTTATCCTTAATTTTCCCATTTCAATTGCCA